>JARHVA010000191.1:4580000-5012500 GCA_037957365.1 Torreya grandis
GTTTGATCTTTCATTTTCATCAAAATGACTGTTTCAAAATGTACACTTCATTCATATAGATATTTATCCATTTAGACATATTTTTTGAACTTTTTAGACCCTAAAATGGTCATTTATGGTTTTCAAAAAGTTCTAAAAACAAATGAGCAAAGTCCAAAATTTTAGAGGCCATACATTTTGATCCTAACTCCATTTGAGATATACTCATTTACACCAAAATGATCATCTTAAAAAGTACAATTTATTCATAAATAGATATGTCTATTTAGGGATGTTTTTAGGAAATATTTGGACCTTTAGATGGTCACATGTGGCCTCAAAAAGGTTTTGAAAATAAATTATGTAGAGTCTAAACTTCTGAAGGCCATAAATTTTGATCTATAAATTTATTTGAGCTCTTATTTGGGATAAAATGATCATCTCAAAAAGTAAAATTCATTAATAAATAAATCTATCCATTTAGGAATGTTTTCAAAACTTTTTATACCTTTATATGGTCATGCATGGTCTCCAAAAAGTTATGAAAACAAATTATGTAAGTCCAAACTTTTGGAGGTCATAACTTATGATCCATAACTATATTTGAATTCTTATTTATGCCAAAACCAAAGTATCAGAAAGTAAAATTCAGCCATAAACAACTCTATTTATTTAGTGATGTTTTTAAGTCTTTAATGACCCTTAGATGGTCATGTATGACCTCTAAAAAGTTTTGAAAATAAAATATATGAAGTCCAAACATTTGAATTCCATAAGTTTTTATTTGTAACTATGTTTGAGATGTCACTTACACCAAAATGTTTTTCTTATAAAATACAATTCTACCATGAACATATCTATCCATTTAGGAATGTTTTCAAAACTTTTAAGACCCTTAAATGGTCATGTATGGCCTTGAAAATGTTATAAAAAAAAATGATGTAGAGTCTAAACTTATGCAGACAATAACTTTTGATCTATAACTCTATTTAAGCTATTGTTTATGCCAAATTGACCATCTCAAAAATTACAATTAAACCATAAATATATCTATCTCATTAGTGATGTTTTTAAAACTTTAAAAAACCTCATATGGTCATGTATGTCCTTTAAAAAGTTATAAAAGCAAATGATGCATAGTCCAAAATTTTGATTTGTAACTTTGGTCACATATGGCCTCTAAATTTTTTTAAAAACAAATGATACAAAGTCCAAAATTCTAGAGGCCATAATTATTGTTCCATAACTCTATTTGAGCTCTAGTTTGTTTCAAAACAACCATCTCAAACATTACAATTCTACCATAAATAGATTTATTCATTTAGGGATGTTTCAAAACTTTTTAGATCCTTATAGATTCATGTATGGCCTCTAAAATTAAAATTATACCATAAATAACTCTATCCATTTAGGGATGTTTTCAAAAAAAATTAGACCCTTGACTAGTCACATATGGCCTTCAAAATTTTCTTAAAATAAATGATGTGAAGTCAAAACTTCTAAAGGCATAACTTTTGATTTGTAACTCTATTTAAGCTCTCTTTTATGAAAAAATGATAGTATCAAAAAGTATAATTTATAAATAAATATATATATCCATTTAGGGATGTTTTCAAAACTTGTTAAAGCTTAAAATGGTCATGTATGATCTTTAAAAGGTTTTGAAAATAAATAATGTAGAGTCCAAAATTTTAAAGGCCATAACATTTGATCTGTAACTCTATTTTAGATATCATATATGCCAAAATAACCATCTCAAAAAGTAAAATTTATTCATAAATAGATATATCAATTTAAGGATGTTGATAATAAATTTTAAAACCCTTATATGGTCACATATGGTCTCTAAAAAGTTATAAAAACAAATGATGTGGAGTCTAAACTTTTAGAGGTCATAAATTTTTATTAATAACTCTATTTGATCTCTCATTTACACCAAAATTATTGTCTCTTAAATTAAAATTAATCCATATATAGATATATCCATTTAAGGGCATTGTTAAGAAATTTTAAGACCCTTATATGGTCATGTATGGTCTTTAAAAAATTCTAAAAACAAATGATATGGAGTCTAAAATTATAGAGGCCATAAATTTTGATTTTTAATTCCATTTGAGTTCTAATTTTCATCAAAATGACCATCTCAAAAAGTAAAATTCAAACATAAAAATATCTATCCATTGAGAGAATGTTTTGAAAATTTTAGACCCTTAGATGGTCATGTAAGGCATCAAAAAAGTTCATAAAATAAATTATATGTATTATAAACTTCTAGAGGCCACAAATTTTGATTTACAACTCCATTTGAGCTCTTTTTTACTTCAAAACAATTGTCTCAAAAAGTAAAATTCAGCCATAAATATCTCTATCCTTTTAGGGTTATTTTAAAAAGTTTTTAGACCCTTATATTTTCATGTATCACATTTAAAAAGTTTTTGTAATAAATGATATATATTTCAAACTTTTAGAGACTATAATTCTTGATCTATAACTCTATTTAAGCTCTTGTTTATGTCATAAAAACCATCTCAAAAAGTAAAATTTAGACATAAACACTTTTATCCCTTTAGAGATGTTTTAAAAACTTTTATAACCCTTAAATGGTCATGTTTGGCCTCTTAGATGTTCTAAAAACAAATGATGTAGAGTATAAACATCTAAAGGCCATAATTTTAAATCCATACCTATGTTTCATTTCCCATTTGCACCAAAATGACCATCTCAAAAAGTAAAATTCATAAATGAATATCTGTATACCTTTAGGGTTGTTTTCAAAACATTTTATAGCTTTATTTTGTCACATATAGCTTGAAAAATGTTTTAAAATAAATGATATGGATTCCAAAATTTTATAAGCTATAAATTTCAATTTTTAACTCTAAACAACCTTTAAAATATGTTGAAAATAAATTATATATAGTCCAAACATCCAAAGGCCATAACTTATGATCCCTAATTATGTTTGAGATCTCATTTATGCCAAAATGACCATCTCAAAAATTAAAATTTAATAATAAACAAATTTATCCCTTTAGGAATATTTTTAGAACTTTTTAGAATCTTAGATGGTCATGTATGACCTCTAAAAAGTTTTGTAAATAAATGGTGTAGAGTTCAAGCTTCCAAAATCCATAACCATTTATTCATAACTCTATTTGATCTCTCATTTGCACCAAAACAATTGTCTCATAAAGTAAAATTTAGTCACAAATAGATTTATAAATTTAGAGTTTTTTAAATAAATTTTTAAACCCTTAGATGGTCATTTATGGTCTGTAAAAAGTTCTAAAAACAAATGATGCAAAGTTTAAACTTTTAGAGGCCATAACTTTTGATCTGTAACTCTATTTGAGCTCTCATTTATGCCAAAATGACTATCTTAGAAAGTAAAATTCATACATAAATAACTATATCCATTTATTCATGATTTTAAAATATCTTAGACCATCATATGATCATGTATAGCCTTTAAAATGTTTAGAAAATAAATGATGTAGAGTCAAACAAATAATATTCCATAACTTTTGATCTATAACTTCATTTGAGCTCTCATTGCACTAAAAGGATCAAATCAAAAAGTATAATTCATAAATTATATATATATATATATATCCATTTATTTATGTTTTTATAAATTTTTAGACCCTCTAATTGTCATGTATGTCTTCTAAAATGTCTGAAAACAAATGATGTAATGTCTAAACTTTTGAAGGCCATAAATTTTGATCTATAACTCTGTTTGAGCTTTCATTTGTGCCAAAATGACCATCTAAAAATTATAAATTATCCATAAATACTATATCAATTTAAGAATATTATTAAAACTTTTAAAACCCTTATATGGTCATGTATGGCCTCTAAAAAGTTCTAAAAATAAATGATGCAGAATCCAAACTTTTAGATGCCAGAACTTTTGATCCATAACTCTATTTGAGATATCATTTATGTCAAAATGACTATCTTAAAAAGTAAAAAATATATATGAATATATATATTCATTTAGGGTTTTTTTTTAAAATAGACCATTAGATAGTTATGTATGGCCTTTAAAAAAATTTAAAAATAATTGATGCAGAGTTTAAGCTTTTGAAGGCCATAACTTTTGATCTGTAACTATGTTTGATATTTTTTTTACATAAAAATGCCATTTCATAAAGTACAATTTAGTCATAAACATCTATATCTAATTATAAATATTCTCTAAACTTTTTAGACCTCATATGGTCATGTATGGACTCAAAAAAGTTTTGAAAACAAATGATGTGGAGTCCAAATTCTTGGAGGCCATAACTTTTGATCTATAAATTTGTTTGATCTCTTGTTTGTACAAAAATGACTATCTTAGAGAGTAAAATTTATCCATAAATAACTATATCCATTTAGGGATGTATTAAAAACTTTTGAGAACCTTATATGGTCATTTTTAGCCTCCAAAAAGATCTAAAAATAAATGATGTGGATTCTAAACTTCTGAAGACTATAAATTTTGATCCATAACTTTTTTTTATCTATCATTTATGCCAAAATGAACATCTAAGAAATTAAAATTTAGTCATACATAAATTAATCCATCTATGGCTATTTTTAAAACTTAATAATGTTTTTAAAAACTTCTATGACCTTTATATTTTCATGTATGACCTTTGAAATGTTTTAAAAATAAATGATGTAGAGTAAAAAAAGTTTAGAACTTTTGGAGTTCATAAATTTTGACTCGTAACTCTATTTAATCTTTAGTTTGAACAAAAATGAACATATTAGAAAGTAAAATTCATCAATAAATAACTATATATATTTAAGTATGTTTTAATAACTTTTTAGACCCTTAGATGGTCACATATGGCGTTTAACAAGTTTTTAAAACAAATGATGTGTAGTCCAAACTTTTGGAGGCCATAAATTTTGATTTGTATCTTGGTTTAAGCTCTCATTTGTACAAAAACCATCATCTCAAAAAGTACAATTCATACATAAACATCTTTATCAATTTAGGTTTGATTTTAGAATTTTTATAACCCATAGATGGTCATACATGACCTCTAAAAAGTTTTAAAAACAAATGATACAAAGTCCATAATTTTAGATGCCAAAGGTTTTGATCCATAACTCCATTTGAGATCTCATTTATGCTAAAACAACTATCTCAAAAAGTACAATTCAACCATTAACATTGATATCCATTCAGTAGATGTTTTTCAAGAAATTAAGACCCTCATATGTTCATATATGGCCTCTTAACATTTCTCAAAAATAAATTACATGGAGTCCAAACTTTTGTAGGCCATAACTTTTGATCTGTACCTCTATTTGAGCTATTGTTTGTGCTAAATTGACCATCTCAAAAATTAAAATTTAGACATAAATATCCCTATCCATTTATAAATGTTTTTAAAACTTTTATGAAACTTATAAGGTCTTGTATGGCTCTAAAAAGTCTTGAAAATAAGTGATGCAGAGTCAAAATTCTAGAGGCCATAAATTTTGAACCATAACTCTATTTGAGATTTCATTTACACCAAAACTACCATCTCTGAAAGTATAATTTATCCATAAATAGATCTATCCATTTACTATGTTGTTGAGAAATTTTTAGACCCTCAGATGGTTACAAATGGTCTTTGAAATTTTTTGAAAATAAATCATGCAGATTCCAAACTTTTGAAGGCCATAACTTTTGATTTATAACTCTGTTTGAGCTCTCATTTATGCCGAAACAATCATCTCAAAAACTAAAATTCAGCCATAAATAACTCTATCCATTTAATGATGTTTATATAACTTTTAATACCCTAATATGTTCATGTATGACATCTAAAATATTCATAAAATAATGATAAAGTGTCCAAACTTCTAAAGGCCATAACTTTTGATCTATTACTCTATTTGAGCTCTTATTTACACTAAAACAACCATTTTAAAATTTTCATCTCAACCATAAATAGATATATACACTTAGGGAAGTTTTCAGAACTTTATGACCCTTATATGGTCATGTATGGCCTCTAAATTTTTTTAAAATTAAATGATGCAGAGTCCAAATTTCTTGAGGCCATAAATATTGTTCTATAACTTCATTTGATATCTTTTTTATGCCAAAAAATTCATCTCAAAAAATTTAATTTAGTCATAAATAGATTTATCTATTTAGGGATGTTTAAAAAAAAAATCATGCCCTCATATGTTCACATATGGACTTTGAAAATTTATGAAAATAAATGATCTAGAGTCCAAACTTATGTATGGCATAAATTTTAATTTGTAACTCTATTTGAGCTCTTGTTTCTACCAAAATGACTATCTCAGGAAGTACATTTCAACCATATAGATATATTTATATTTTGATATATTTTTATAACTTTTTAGACCCTTATATGGTCATGTATAGCTTCCAAAAAGTTTTGAAAATAAATGATTTATATTCCAAACTACTAGAGGCCATAACTTTTGATTTGTAACTCCATTTGATCTCTCAATTACACCAAAACCATCATCTCAAATAGTAAAATTTAGATAAATAAATATATCCATTTTGGGATTATTTTAGAACTTTTATGACCCTTATATGGACACATATGGCCTCTAAAATTCATGAAAATAAATTATGTAGATTCCAAACATATAGAGGCCATAAATTCTAATTTGTAACACTATTTGAGCTCTCATTTATGTCAAAATTATTGTCTCAAAAGTAAAACTTAGCCACAAATAGGTCTATCCATTTAGGGATGTTTTCAAAACTTTTATGACCCTTAGATGGTCATGTATAGCTTCAAAAAAAAATTGAAAACAAATGATGAGGAGTCAAAAAGTTTATAACTTTCAAAAAGATATAACTTTTGATATCTAACTATATTTGATCTCTCATTTACATAAAAATGATCATCTTAGGAATTAAAATTTAGCCATAAATTGATATATTCATTTATTAATGTTTTTATAACTTTTATAACCCTCACATGGTCATGTATGGCCTCTAAATTGTTTTAAAAACAAATGATACATATTTTAAACTTTTATAAGCCATAACTTATGATCCATAACACCAAAATGATTGTCTCAAAAATTAAAATTTTGCCATATATAACTCTATCCATTTAAGGATGTTTTCAAAACTTTTTTGACCCTTAAATGGTCATGTATGGCCTCTAAAATGTTCTAAAAATAAATGATGCAAATTCTAAATGTATGAAGGCCATAACTTTTGATCCGTAACTCTATTTGAGCTCTCATTTATGCCAAAATGACCATCTCAAAAATTATAATTTAGAGATGAATACCTCTATCTATTTATAAATATTTTAAAAAAAATTAAGAAAGTTATAAGGTCATGTATGGCCTCATAAAAAATTTTAAAATAAATAATGTGTAGTATAATCTTCAAGAGGTCATAACTTTTGATCCATAACTCTGTTTGAGCTCTAGTTTATAATAAATGACCTTGTTATAAAGTACAATTTAGACATATATATATATGTCTAAATTGTAATTTATAACAGGGTCATTTTATTATAAACTAGAGCTCAAACAGAGTTATGGATCAAAATTTATGATCTCTAGAAGATTATACTACACATTATTTATTTTTAAAACTTTTATGAGGCCATACATGACCTTATAAATTTCTTAAAATTTAAATATATATATATATATATATATATATATATATATATATATATATATATCCATTTGTATATTCTATTGATAAATTTTAAAACACTTAGATAATCATGTATGATCTTTGAAAAGTTTTAAAAATAAATGATACAGAGGTGAAACTTATAGAGGCCATAACTTTTGATCCATAATACTATTTGAGATCTCATTTGCACTATAAAAACCATTTCAAAAAGTACAACTTTAGACATATATATATATATATATATGAAAGTGTGGCTTATGACTCCCAATCCATAGATCCCTCTTGTTTGATTTCATGACCCTCATAAGCTTGTTTTCACTTATTCCTAATCATTCAAGCCATTTATACTTGATCCTAGCTAAGCCAAGACCCTCTTTTAATGATCAATCCATCCCCCAAGTCCTTATATATGTGTGTGTGTGTGTGTGTGTGTGTGTGTGTGTGTGTGTGTGTGTGTGTGTGTGCAAAACTAGTAACTTGAGTGTGGCTTATGACTCCTAATCCATAGATCCCTCTTGTTTGATCTCATGACCATCATAAGCTTGTTTTCACTTATTCCTAATCATTCATAGCCATTTAAACTTGATCCCAGCTATATAAGGACTTGGGGGATGGATTGATCATTAAAAGAGGGTCTTGGCTTAGCTAGGATCAAGTATAAATGGCTTGAATGATTAGGAATAAGTGAAAACAAGCTTATGAGGGTCATGAAATCAAACAAGAGGGATCTATGGATTGGGAGTCATAAGCCACACTTTCATATATATATATATATATATATATATATGAAAGTGTGGCTTATGACTCCCAATCCATAGATCCCTCTTGTTTGATTTCATGACCCTCATAAGCTTGTTTTCACTTATTCCTAATCATTCAAGCCATTTATACTTGATCCTAGCTAAGCCAAGACCCTCTTTTAATGATCAATCCATCCCCCAAGTCCTTATATGTGTGTGTGTGTGTGTGTGTGTGTGTGTGTGTGTGTGTGTGTGTGTGTGTGTGTGTGTGTGTGTGTGTGTGCAAAACTAGTAACTTGAGTGTGGCTTATGACTCCTAATCCATAGATCCCTCTTGTTTGATCTCATGACCATCATAAGCTTGTTTTCACTTATTCCTAATCATTCATAGCCATTTAAACTTGATCCCAGCTAAGCCAAGACCCTCTTTTAATGACCAATCCATCCCCCCAAGTCCCATACCCTCAAGACAATAGTTCCCAACTTGGACTATAGCGCTAGACCCTAGGGTGTCCCCTTTTTATTACTCCTATTTAATTACATTTTGAGACTAGATTACCATTTTCCCCTGATTCCTCGTATTCATGGTGTTGGCTTAGCATGATTGTACTTAATTCATGATCAATAGATCTTTATATAATCCCATTCAAATATTATTTGGAAAGGGTTGGCAAATATCACAAAACAAGAAAGAATACAATCAAGACTACTCAAGCACATTTCCCTATTCTATGCATATACTTATACAATACTATTTTTAGCTTATTCCTTTAAACTAGCCCCTACTCATCTTAATCACACCTAGTTTAGTATTTCCTTGCATTCTCATATCATAATTGCACCAAGCACTTTTAAATAGAGAAATGCATATAGCTTGGTCCCTCTTTAGAGTATTGATATGTAGGAAACATGCCCACTCAAAGGGTGTGGATCTACATCCAATGAATCTTATACACACTAAACCCCCCTCTTATTCAAAATTAGTCAAAGTATAATGGAACATAGGGTTTAAAGAGAAAATATGCTCTACAAAGAGTTATATAGACTTCCAACTATCAAAACTTTAGAGACAGGGTCACATAGACCTACCAAACAAAACCCAAAAATATTGTATTCTTAGGACAATAGTGTTGGACAAGGACTACAACACTAGTGCCACTCTTATCCTCTTTTGGTGCTCTTGTCTAATAAAAAAATGAAAGTCATAATCTTGTTTACGATTGTTCTAGGAATACATAATGAATATCAGATCTTGTCTCATTTAGATCAACAAAATTTAAGCTAAGTCTTACTTTATCCCTCTTATTACTATTTTTAGAAAATATCTAATTACCAATAAATTTTATAAATCAGTAACTTATTTACCTATTTTATTATTTTTGGGAATTAGGTGTTTAATTTCTAAGTAAATAAAGGTCTAAGTAAATGTAAATTAGTAAATAAATGTGTCTCAATTAGCCTATTAATTTGTGTAAATAGATATATATTTTAAATTTTCTAAAAATAGTAAGAAGTGTAAAGAAATTAGACTTAGCTTGTTCTGGGCTAAAATAGATGATGTAGGGTCTAGAAATTATTATGCAGGAATGGTAGACTATCATATATAAGACCCCAAACTTTATTTCTAGATTAGATAGGAGTGTCAAACTTTGGACACCCTAATACTTGGTGATGTAGTCCACTTTCTAGCACTATTGTCCTCTTTTGGTGATGTTGTCCACTTTTAGCACTATTGTTTTAGTGGTCTAGCTTTTTGGGGTTCTATTTGATAGGTCTATGACACTTTAGCATTGAAATATCAAATATTAAGTTTGTGGGGAGTTCACTATGTGTCTGATTCAATCTTCAAAACCCTTAGGATCTCCTAGTACTTGAACTTGAGTAGCAAACTTGAGAAAAAGAAGAGGGGTTAGTGTGTAAAGGATATGTTAGATGTAATTCACACCCTATGTGTAGACATGATGCCTACATACCAATACTTTGAACATGGATCAAGCTAATTTAGTTATCTCATTGAAGTGCTCGATGTAATTTGTGTATGATCAATGCAACTAAAATGTGAAATTAGATGTATTTTAGCTAGCTAGGAATTGGTGCAATGATTTGAATAGGCTTGGAAAGTGTTGGAAGGATGTGTGCAAAGAATAGGGAAGAGTGTTTGAGTGTAATTATTTTTATTCTTAAATGTCTCTTGAAAATGAGTGCCCACCCCTCTAAATGTAATTTGAATGGCCTTTTATAGGGTAATTAATGATTGTGGGTTAGATGAAATGTCAGGGAAAAAGATAAGGATTTAGGGAAATTTAACCATTTGAGGTAAAAATGAACTTAAACACTCCTATATAAGCTGGGTGATATTGTTCTAAGGGTATGAGACCTAGGGGGATAGATCTAGGCCTTAGAGGGATTCTTGGGTCTCAAAATGCTCAGTTTAAAAGGTTATAGATGACTGAGAATCAATAAAGGACTAACTGAGAAGGGTTGTGTGAGCAAGAAAGAGGACCTATAGGTTAGGTGTTATTAGCCATGTCTAAGTCATCCAATTTTTAATTTTATATGACTACATTTATTCCCCCTTTATTCTAGTGATTCAACAAAGTAAAATACTTGGATAAAGGAAAAATAGAAAGCATACCTAAACTTACCTATAAGGGAGACTCATGAAGATGTGTGATGCTAGATATGTATAAATAGATCATGTTATGAAGTTTTAATCTATAAATGAAAACATAAAGTATATCTAAAATAAAAACATCCAAAGTTGAGTAAGAGGAAGATAAAGGAACAAGTACATCTCACCAAGTATGAAAACCAATATAAAACCTATTATGATGCTGGATTATGATGAGTATGTCTTGAATCAAAAGTAATATCATAAATGGAGTTGAGTGCTTAATTCCCTAGAATGTGTCTCAATAATATAAAGGCTAGCCCTTTGGATCTATCATCACCAACTAAGTGAAGTTAACAAATCATGTGTGTGTTAATTAATGTCTATACTATATGTCCAATCCCTTTGAATAGGTGGCTCAAGAATGCAAAGGCTGGCCCTTTGGCTACATCATTGCCCCATGAAGTGAATATATGAAGTGATAATAATATAGAATATATGTCATATGATATGGCTCATGGAGCCCATGAATGTACTATAAATATGACACTATGGCATGGATAGCTGAATGTGTGATAGAAACTAGGCCACTCTTAGCCATTTCAAAAGATGGAGATTAGGCTTGTATGAAAGCCATTCCAAAACTGATGTATTAAGCTTATATAAAAGCCAACTAAGGAACTTGGGTACTCAAAAAGTTAAACTTGTATGAAATTTTAACTTGAATGTGATACCAGCCACCTACAGATGGAGTAAGGCATGTAACTACTGAGAATGCTTGGAATAAACTAAACATGGAAATAAAAGAAGATCATATACCATGCACAATGCCCTAAATCACCAATGTCTAAAATATGGATTCTGATCTAGAAGTTATGTCAACTAACCAATTTGAACTTAAAGTGAGAACCATCATGTTGTGCATGATAACCCCATGTATCTAAGAAAACTATGCTAAAATTATTAAATCTAAAGGATCTAAAAGTGCAAAAATTGTCCCTAAACTAAAATTTTTACCTATTTCTAAAAACCTTGAGTGTTTTTATGCCTAAACAAGAGTGCCAAACTATAGACACCCCATATTTTTGGTGATACTATCCATTTTTGGCACTACTATCCATTTTTGGTGTTACTATTTGGTGTGAAAATTGATTGCTAATCTGAGACTGTTCTTGTGTTTTTGCTCTAATTTGACCAGTTTGACCTCTAGATTCTATGCTAATTATTTTGAATGTTGTTATTTCAATTTCTAAGAGGATTTATATCTATGACAAAGCCCCTATTTGATTCCCCCTCTTCTAAGGGTATAAATGATAAACCTATGAGGACTACCCTCAAAAGAAAAGAGTCTTACAAGTGTGTTAATCTAAAAATATAAATGATATATCATTTGATGTCTAACAATATATTTTAAGATATAGAAATGTTTGTATTGATAGATATTGTTAGATCAATAAGGTTATGCCTAGATAGATATAACAATGTGAAATCATGTGTAAAGTACTAAACATGAAATACAAATGTTAATTATTAGTTGTTAGTTGGAGAGATGGAGCATGATGTCCATCATGACATCTAAAAAAGCAAAGAAAATTCATGATATGGATCATGGAATTGCACACATTTTAAAAGCAACAAGCAAACAAGCAAGAAGCAAGAAGCATACTAGATGGGCCAAGGGGCCATGAAAATAAGGGACATGGGCACATGTCACTCAAACTAAAAATAAGCATGGAAGGCATGTTCAAATGGTACATACACATACAAGTGAAATAAGAAAAGTTGGCACATAGAGGAGTATAAACAAAGGACATTGGCAAATGTCCTAAGGTACACACATGAAAAATAAGTAAAGGACATTATAAAATTTCCTAAGGTATAAGTAGGAGACAAGCTATAATTGAAAATGCAATCACATAAGCTATGCTAACCAAGTAGAGAAAGCATGTAATAACTAAAAAGAGACAAGCATATATAACTGGTCAAAGCAAATGTGAAAGTATGTAAAACATGTGTAGTACAATACTAAGTATATGCTAAGAAATACACAAGTGCTAGATACTAGTGAGATGTCAATATAGTATTATGTGTAAGCTATGAAATAATGTACATCAGCATGATAACTCAAAGTGTGCAGTGTAGAAATGACATAACCTAGATGGTGTAGTCATGTAGAAGATGCCTCCAATGGGTGTGTATAACAAAGTATGTCTTGAATGTAGAAGTAGGAATGCATTCTCTATGGGTAAAATGAATAAATCAAGTAGCTATATGTCACTACACACACTCAAAAAAGATCAAGTGAAGCATGGTAATGTAGAAAATTGACATACAATAACATGAAACAACAAATGTAAGTTTTAGTAAACATGGATGATGCATACAATTAAAAAATGTTTTTGTAATTTTTTGAATGTTTTTATATTTTTTGAAAATATTTAAACTATGTACAAGAAGTAAGAAGAAATGATACTTATCAATGAGTCTCGAGTGACACTCCCTATCCTGGTATCCTATGTCAAATAATTGAATTGTACATGATTATGAGGCATGAGTTTATGACTAAATTATGAACCTGAAATGTGTGTATGTTTTAACTTATCTAAAATATCTAAATTGGAATTTGAATGTGGGGTCCCCTATAACTCTAAGAAGTAGATGTAACTATAGGGATCTTAGGGACCCATCTGAAAGTAGGAGAAGCTCTATGAATAGGTGCTCTCTATGTAGCTATATGAGATCTCAATGTAATTACTATAGGTGTGAACACTATAGCTAGAAGCTATCTATAATCCTAAAATTATGGTGGTATATGAACCCTCTATACTGGGGATGGATGCTTAACTATGGCTAAACCTAAAGTGGAACTAGAACATAAGCTGGAAGAGAAGCTAAAATAAGTGAGAGAACTAGATCTGGTGACTAGAAGCTTGTAGATGGCTCTGAAGTGTGGAGTGGTGACTCATAAGAAACTCCACCAACTATAATAACCTAATTACCATGAATGAACTCCATACATCTATAAAATATAGAAGGTATTGCCTTGAGTTTTTGAATCTATGGTCAACCAAGTAGTATGTCAAAAACTCCTACACTAGGAACTATAGTGAATGGTGTGGCCACATGTGTAGGACCAACCTGTAATGGAAGTAATGTCTCACCTAATGAACTCTAAATATGCCCACCAAAACCACTGATAACTATGTCAATAAAAGTGATATCTTGCTCTAAATAACCCAAATGTTGTAGTAGTGTGAAGGTGCACATATTAAGACTGAAACCATTATCAATGAGTACACTATGGATATGTTGATTATGGATATGTATTCTTATAAAAAGTACATTATAACCTATATCATCCTCCATAATCTCCTAATCTAAAAAAGATATCAAGGGCTTGGCTAGAACTTTGGACTCATACACACCTATCATACCTTTCAATGGATGTGCCTCAAATGAAGGTGCTTAGTATGTAACTAGTAGAGGATGTGTATGGTAGGTATGATAAACACCTAATGTGTCCTATTTATCTTATTTGGAATGATATAGAAATGGATTTAAAAATATTTTCAAAGCCTTATCTTGTGTTGGTTTTGCTTTTAGAGGTTCAACTGAACTACCCAGATCAAGTAGATTATCATAAATCAAATCATGTATCTTATGTATCTATTTGTTGTATGGATTGGTGCCCTATGAAAATCACAAAATGCATGTTGATCATATCCCCATAGAAGAGGCTTTACTAGATCTACTTCATGAATAGGTGGGATAATGATGATGTTACATTCCAATAATTATTGTAGAACTCTGGCTAGGAAAACTAGTAATTGGTAAATGCACATCAAGGAGGTATTTATCCTACATGTTGAGGGATCTCTAAAGCTACATTGATTTTTGATTGATTTTGATTCTTGTTGTCACTGATTTTGACCTTGTATGGGACTTTTCTATTACTCTTGTTTGTTGTGTTTGGAGTACTTGAATACTTGAGTTTTCCCATTGAGAGTAACTTGACTTCTCTTTCTTTAAGTGTATGACATAATTCGGTGAAGGAAGATAATATTTTAAACATAATGGATTCATGCAGTGCTAGTAGAAGGCTCTATTTGAAGATGTATTGAAGCTCTTGATTAGCCATGGGGATAGTTAGCTTAGCTATAATAGTCTTGTATCTTATAACACAATCTGTGAGGGGCTCATTTGACCTTTGTTTTTGTTGTGCAATCTATGCATATGAGACCTTATCACCAATGTTGATATTGAAATGTGTTAGGAACATGTCTACTAAAGCATTGAAATCTATGAATGACTAATTTGGTAGACTATAAAACCATTGTAGATCATAATCCTTTAGGATTTGTGGAAAGATTTTGGTAAGTATCCAATCATTGGGTACATAATCCAAACATACTATGTGAAAATCTCTAAAATGTGTCTCTAGATTACCCTTTCCATCATAAAAAGTAAGCTTGGGTTGAACAAATCCTTGTGGTAAGGGTGTAAAAGTAATATGATGTGCCAATGGTGTATGTAGTAAAGCAAAATAATATAATGCATGTGTAGGTATAGTGGTACCTTGATCAATATGTTTCACCTTGTATTGAAGAGATCAGATCTCTTACACAAGGGCTATGACATCCGAAGATAGAGACGTACTGCTATAACTGGTAGCATAAAATAAGGTTGGGATGTTATAGGGGGTGGTTGAGACATAGTTTCCCCCATAGTGTCATTTATAACTGGATGCTCTAAATGAATAGAAGACTCAACTTGCTTAGCCTTATTTATTTCCATGATAGATTGTAGAATTATTTTATTATCTTTAGGTTGTTCTTTAAGTCTTTCTAGAAAATTTTGTAAAATTAAATATTTGTTGAGTATGACTTCATTATCGATAATGGGTGGAAGTGGATTCATAGTATAATGTGGTGAAGCATGAGCATTGGTGTGTACATCATCATCATTATTTTTATATTGTTCTTTGTCAAAATTATCCTCATTGAAATTAGTGTAATTTGGATGTGTAGAATCTATGAATGGAACTTGAATTGGTTGTTTATCTATGGTATATGGTCAAGTTGTAGGAATATAGATGAACTCAGGAGGATTGCCACTAAGTCTTACACTTCATCTTGAAGGAAGAGATGCGAAGAACTTAGGTGGCATAAGGAAAACAACTTGGATGATAGTAGAAAAAATTAAACTAATATAATCTAAGCAAGGAAACAAAATGTGCATGAAAAGGATGCAAAAATCATAAACATGTAAGGTGATGCCTCAACAAGCAAAAAAAGAGATAATACATACCACTAGGGATTTTTCAAAAATATTATTTACTACATATAATAGACTTTTGAATTTAAAATTAATTTTTTTGAGTTAAATATGCAACTAAATTTTTAGAAAATGATTTGAAAAGCACTAAAAATAACTGAGAATGTATTTGATGCAACTAGGGTTTTGAATGAATTTTTCATAAATTAGTGCAGTAATTCAAAAAAATTATAGAAAATTTGTAGTTTTAATTTTGAAAATTTGAGAAAAAAATCTAGAAATATTTCTAAAATTAGTAGTATATTTTTCCTAGTGTCTTGATTGTGTTTGTATGCAAATAGGACCTAGTATGTGCAAACTAGGGTTTGGATGAATTTATTGAAAATATTTCAATTAATTTGTAGTTTTATGATTTTTAAATTAAAAAAAAATTAAGAAAAATATTGTAAAATATCATAAATAATTAGCCCTAGGGTGTCTAGGATTTTTGTGTGGAGATTCAAAGTAAGTCAGGTTCACCAAATGTTTTATTCTTTTTGGGAATTAGGTGTTTAATTCCTAAGAAAATAAAGGTTTGAGTAAATGTAAATCAATAAATAAATGTGTCTCAATTAGCCTACTAATTTGTGTAAATAGATATTTATTTTACCTTTTCTAAAAATAGTAAGAAGTGTAAAGAAATCAAACTTAGCTTGCTCTGGCTGAAATAGATGATGCAAGGTCTAGAAATTGCTATGCAAGGATAGTAGGATATTGTAAATAGGACCTAAAACTCTATTTATAGATTGGATAGGAGCCAAACTTATGACACCCTACTACTTGGCATTGTATCCTAATTTTCAACATTGTTGTCCTCTTTTGGTGTTGTTATCCACTTTCAGTGTTGTTGTCTTGGTGGTCTAGCTTTTATAGGTTGTGTTTGATAGGCCTGTGACACCTTGGTAGTGAAATATCAAAGCATGGGTATGTGTAAAGTTCATTGTGTGTCTGATTCAATATTCAAAACCCTTAGAATCTTTTGGTACTTGAACTTGAGTAGAAAACTTGGAAAAGAGAGGAGGGGTTAGTGTGTAAAGGATACACTGGATGCACTTCACACCCCATGTGTGGTCATGCTTCCTACATACTATTAATCTAAAGAGGGATCAATATAATGTAGTTTTCCCATTGAAGTGCTTATTGAAATTTATGTATTATCAATGCAACTAGAATTTGAAATTAGATATGCTTTAGCTATCTAGGAACTGGTGCAATGACTTGAATAGGCTCATAATAGTGTTAGAAGGTTGTGTGCAAAGAATAAGGAAGAGTTCTTGAGTGTATTTACTTATATTCTTGATTCTCTCTTGAAAATAAGTTCCCACCATTCTAAATGTACTTTTAATTGCCTTTTATAGGGTAATTAATGATCATGGGTTAGATGAATTTGTATTAGGCCAATAGGGAAAAATATAAGGATTCAAGGAAATATGACCATTTGAGGTAAAAATGAACTTGGACAATAGCACCAAAAATAGGACACCCTATGTTTTGGTACTCCTATCCAAGTTGGGTGTTATTGTCCTAAGGGTATGAGACCTAGGGGGATAGATCTTAGCCTAAGAGGGCTATTTAGGTATCAAAAAGCTCAGTTCAAAAAGCTATGGATGACTAGGAATTAGTGAAAGACTAACTGAGAAGGGTTGTGTGAGCAAGAAAGGGGACATATAGGTTAGGTACTATTAACCATGCTTAAGTCATCTAATTTAACATTTTATATGATGAACATTTTTATCAAATTGTGAATATTAGGACATTATATGAAACTCTGACAATTTGATGCAACATTGAATCATTTCTCAAGTTGTGAGTGAACTTGTAAGAGAGATGAATATCTAGATTATGAGGGCTAGCTCCCTAGATTCATCTTTATGTGCTTATCACCTAATATAATGCTTGTTTATGTGAAAATTCTTAGGAGTTTACATGAAAAAGAAACTACACTAAAGAGGTGATACACCAAGACATATCCCATAGACTATCACACTCTTACTAAGCAACAAAGCTTTCCAAGACCAATTCTAGGCATTGAAGGATCCTAACATAGTGTTTCAATGTGAAGATAAGAATACATAGAATAATCAACAAGATAAATTATCTAGGATCAAATTGAAAACCATAGAGATAATTTCATACTTGAAGAGGATCCAGTACATTCATACACTTCACATGACACATTAAAATCAGAACTCTTTCTTAAACATGAAGGATAAAGAGGAGTAAGGATGACACCATCACTTAGCTCCACTATAAATTACTCACACAATTAGACAAAATGTTATTAACTTATAATTACACCTATATTCAATGTTTAAAGAGAAAATGTAATGTTATACCAGCAGGGCCTCACCATACTAGCTGTGGTTTTCTTTACAATAGCCAACATGGCTCACACTTATAGAATTTTGGAAGAAGTGAGAGAGAATGGAAGTTAAAGAGGCACAATTAAAAGTGTCCAAAGGTGAAAATAAGTTAAAATTAATTTTTATGAGGTGAAAAAGGAGTTAAAAAACTGATTTACACATCATTCTATCCCAGATAAGCTCTTTTCTCCAAGTATGGCATAGTAATCTTCTCAATCATTCTCTCTTGTGAAATTACCTTCATGACGGGCTTTCTTGATAACTTAAAAGTAGGTTAGGGATAAATTTTTCATGTAAATTAGATGTAAGAGAGATTAATTAACTGATGTGGATGTGTGTCCATTTGAAACTAAGCACCTTCTTTGATGTGACATTGAAACTCTTCCATAAGCATCTTTGAGTATTGAAATTCCTCCTTGACAAATGGCAAGAGGTAAGAATTTGATCATGAGATATCTTAGATAGTTATATTTGAATCCCAAGGAAACTTGTAAATCATCTTTAATTATCTCAATTATTTATGTCACTTACAATCGTCAATTCCTCTCTTAGGTGTCACAAGGCCTCTTTGTCTCACTATGCCCAATTTGGCCAAAATAGCTAAAATTTGGATTTAGATCAAGTTATGAAATATTTATCCATGTAAGGCCTATTTTCATCATATTTTATTGAAAAAAATCCATCTATAACCATCAAAATCTCTTAAAGTCCTCATTTTGCTCATAGATCCTTCACTAGGCTTAATCCTTGTATAGCCCTATTTTAACACAAGTCTAATTGTGTAAGGGAATGCACAAAATTTCAAGACTAATTAAAACCATTTTTGAGTACCCTTTTTCTCCATTTTAATTTTTACCAAGTTTCATGGTTTTAAATTTAAGGAAAGTATGCTTTTTAGATCCATTAGTCCTCCCAATTAGGCTTAGTTAGGCCTCTTTAGCCTAGAAGACCAAAAATGTTCATTTTGAGATCCCACACATGTGAGATATAAAATTAACATATGATTCAATTTTTTTACCTCCTTATAATCCCTCATTTTGAATTTGAGATCTTGATCATTTGTATGGACCCCCATTCTAGCATTAAATGCTCCTTCTTGGCCTATTCCATAAAACCATATACTTATAAGTGTGAACTAGTGAAAGGAGATGAATTTCAAGAGAGTTATCAAGGTCATTCTAATGAGTTTCAAGATTAAAACATTTATTTGAGTGCTTTTGTTGGCCTTTCTCTCTCATCAGGTTCAAATCAGGCTTCTTAGAGGGTTTAGAGTGCATCAGCCTTTAAGGGATTATTCATAAAGGATTCACATTGGAGATTATTAAAAATGACATTGAGGGATCTTTAAGGACCTTATATAACACATTCAATCATCTATAGTTCCAATTCATAAGCTCATGAAAGTTTCAAGCATTTAAATTTGTCCATTCAAGCCATGAGAGGGTTTGAGAGATTTTAAGCAAAGAATTATCTTTTTGATGAATTTATTTACAAAAACATGGTTAAAAAACCTCTAAATATGTCCCATGAACATGATTTATTCATTTTAATAGCTCCCTTGGAACTAAAAATGAAATTTACCCCTTATTTGGCATTAGGCTTGTACCTTGCCAATGAGCATACCTGCTACTTTGGACTCAAAATGGCTCTCAAATGGATTCCTTTAACTCTTGATGGATTCAACACTTCTCACATAACTCTGTAAGCATGAATTGGTCATGTGGAAATCATGGACAAGGTTAAAAATGCACATGATCCTCAGTTTGGCCTCTAGGCTCAAAGGTTTCTTTCACATGACTATAACCCTCCTTGTGTAGGGTACCTTTTTTGCCTTCAAACATTATAGAAATTTTTTATAGATTTATAGGGTTTCATCCAAGGTATACTTTCCAACTGGTCACCAATTTCACCATTTTCCCAAAAATTATCTTCTTAGTGCATGGAAAATTGCCCCTACTCTGAGATAAAATAGAGGGGGTGTTCTCTATTGGCATTGTAAAATTGATCATTTGAGATTGTATTATAGGTCCTAATTATTATATGTACCAAATTTAATCACTCAACTCTAAGCTTTGATCATCAAACTATTGACATTTCCAAGGTAGACTTTGAACAAAGTAGCTTGATGAAGGTAGGCAAGGTAGAGGTTATACTTGTAGGAAATGAAGGTTCTCTTTTGCTTTTCCATGAAATATAAGGGTCACTAATTCCTCCCATGTTGTATTGAAACCATTTTCTATTCTATTTTCCCCTCAAACACTTCCATTCCTTTGTAAATATATATTTGGTCCATGTCTACCTAGGAGGGTTGCACTATTTAACATGCGAGTTATAGGTTGTTTAGAGCTTGGGTCATGATTTTTACACACAATAAAAACTTATTTTGATTTTTAAAAGTTTTTTTAGGTTATCCTTCATAAATTTTTCCATGTTGGATTTCAATCCTTTGCACCAAGTTCTCTCAATCTTAAAACTAGGCCACTGCTTGATGAGGACTGAGACATTCTCAAAGCCCATACCTATAAGTAATCACTAATCCTTGAATTATGGATTTGGACCTACTCTTCATGATTATTAATTCATGATTTTATCCTTATGATTTTATCAGTCTTATAAACCTTTCAAACCATATCAATTCTTTACCTAGGTCCTCAACTGGGACACCCTGCCTTGACTATGACAGTCATGCCTTTAGGCCTATTGTAGGTGTTTATGGGCATGAATTAGGTTTGTTTGAAATTTATTGGTCTTACCATGAAGTTATATGATAAAAAAATCACCTTATTCCTCTTTGAAGGGTCAAAATGAGATTTAAACTCTCACCTCTAGCTTTACTATTTACTAACCCTTCTTGACTATGTTTTCTCTCACATGCCTATGTATGGACAAGGGTGTTTGATCATGACTTAAGGTTGGATAAACTATACCTTTGGGAAGGTATTAGAGCCTTAAATTATTCCTTGTCCATATTCAAGGCCATTCAAACATGAATCATGACTTTAGGATGAAACTTTGGTTGAAGAATGGTCATTTTAAGTCAATTTCCTACAGATGTCATTGCCCCTTTTCAGTGGTTTTTAGCCACTTTTAGGCCTTAAAAAATCCATCTTCCACTCACTCTCTTCCCCTAAAAAATGGCATAGGCCTTTTTTTGGGATAGGTATATTAGGATAAATAACCAAGAGCATTAGAAACTCTATTGGTCATGGTGTATGTTATCCCAAAAAATCTCAAGGATCTCTATTTTGGTCATTTAAAGACAGAGAGACCAAAATAGTATTCATTCTCCCATTTGAAGTGGCTTTCATAACCTCCTAAAAATTCTCCATCTTAAACAAGCCTAGAATGATCCTCATCAATAGGTAGAGTTTGATCATGAGATCTCATCACATCTCCATATATGCCACCATGATGTCAACAGGGCCTATAAATGATCCTTGGGCTATGTTTACTTAGTAGGATATGGAATTACACAAGGAAAGCTTGTTGTAGAGACTCTAACCCCTTCCAATGAAAAATTTATCCTTAAAATAGATAATATACATCAAGGAAATCTTCAAACCAATCATCAAACTCTTTCAATGGTACTTGAGATAGATGAGAATGTAAAAGAGTAGTTAGGAGCACATGTAAACTTAGAACAGGCTTCCCCAAGTACTTAAGTTTTAAAAAACAAGAATAAGAATGGGAATGTATTTAAAAGGATGTATAATCACCTAAAATAAATAAACCCATCAATCCAAAATAATAAAATTTGAGACAAGCTCAAATAGTGACCCCATCATGGTTGTAAATCCTTAAAAAGCTACATGGAGTCAAACTAATTATTCATAAAGGAGGAGGAACCAAATTTAAACTTATTGATATGAAATTTAAGTGATTGAATTTTACCTTCTTTGGATTTCTAATGAAAAATGGAGGAAAACAAGTTAAATATGAACTTTATTGAATTATCCTTACAATACAAAGATGTAAATGACCTTTAGGGAGGTGAAGAGTCATTCAACCATGTTTTCAACTGATGGTGGACTTAAAAAGTCTATACAAGTGCCTAAAAACTCCTATTTTTGAGGAAAAACTACCATTTATTGATCATAATAGACTTATAACTGTCACCTAATTTGATTATAATGTTATTTAACCTTATCCACATTGACATCCAGCTTGATGACATATTTTGTAACTCCCACCATCTGTACAAGTTAATCAATTAGCTAGAAAAGTGGCCAAATGACCCTTTTACCACATGAAACCTAGAAAATGGCCAATTTATAACTTTAAGACACCTTAAAACAATTAAAAGACCATTTTAGGTCATTTTAAATACAATTTAGCACTTTGACTAGGTTTGACCAATGTTGACTTTAGTTGACTGAGCTAGTATAAGGAAGATAGGTTTCAACAAAGACTATGGAAAGGGTAAGTGAGACATGTAGGATAATAAACAAACCCATATGACATATGAAACTTTACCTAAAATTTCATAATAGTATGGGTTAACCCTAATTTCACTTGGGGTCAAATTTGGTCAACATTTTTGGTGATTCCCAGTGGTGGCATGCCTATTATGCCTAAGATCAGTTGCCTAATCCTTCCATTAGGCATGGAGTCACGCATATGAGAACTCTAATTAAATTAAAAAGACCTTTTTCTCAAGGTAAATGATTTGGTTGACACATACATACCAAAAAAAGGAAAGGAAACACACTTATGCTCTAAATCACTTAGGAAACACTGAAATAAACACAATCTAAAGTGTAAAAATTAAATAGCAATAATTGTTCCTCCTGGATCAAAAGGAAAGCTTTTCATACCATCTCCTTAAAGTGGACTAGAAGAGTGTGTAATCTTCCACTTAGGTCTTATCCTTGTTTGTTCAACACCTTTCTTACTTCTCATGATGCTTATATTGACTTCATCTAGTTTCACAGTCAAAAACATTTGTTTAATAAAAACATACTCCTCTTAATTGGTTTAAATGGAAACCATAGCCCTTGATTTAGGTAGTTTTCCATTTATTCTAGACTCATTTTGATCTTTAACCTCAACCTTAACTTTAAGTGGCTTTTCATCATCAAGATTGTATTCATTTGGAAAGGTAAGGTCTCCATCAAGCTTTGGTGGTTCTAGCGATTGAATGCATGGGAGAGGTTCTTCAAAACATACTACCTATCTTATCACCTTGTACTCTTCATCTACCTTATGCATTTGATTTTATTGAGATGATTCATGTTTACCTTACTCTTCTTGTGAAGGTTTTTCATGATCTTCAATAGGTTCAACTATAACATCTTTTTCAAAACTTTTCTCAAGCTCTTCATGAAGTGAAGATGCATCATTCAAGCTCAAGCACATTTTTTCAATATCATCCCAAAATACTAACTCTTCATGGTCAATAGAAAGGACTTGAATTTCATAAAATTTCTTACCAATCTCTTATGGAGCATCATGTTGGCTAAATAATTCCTCTTCTTCTTGTGTTGTAGGTTGATCATCATCATCCCCCATATCATCAGATCCTTCCTCAAGCTCAAAGACTAATCCATTAGGGTGAAGAGGTGTACCAATGATAATATCTTCATCATAGTTGTTTGAGGCATCATCTTCAATATGTTCAAGGGACTCATCTATGGTAGCATCATCTTCTAACTCTTGGAGAGTCTTAGGAACAATTAGTTGATCTTCAGTTTGTGAAGGCAATAGAGAAAAGGTACTGAATGGAAATTCTTTAGGTGCTTTGCCAACCTTGTTCACATAGTTTTCTTCACTTTAAAAGTTCACAAGAATGGTACCTTGGCTACTACTCTCACTATGATTATCCCTTTGCATGAGTTTTTTTCTTCTAATGTGAGCCAAGGAATAGCTATTTCTTATGCTACTAAGGCTTGACAACCTCCTCCACCATCATACACAAACTAACCTTAAGTTTATCCCCAATGATCCAAATGTCACTCTTCTTGAACCAGGTTGCTATGGACTAGAACAACAGCCTTTCTAGATGGAATGGAATTAGGATTGTATCTATTAGGCTACCTATTGAAAACTTGATGACCTTGGTGATTGTATTAGGGATTGGGTGGAGTACTTACTTGAAATTGAGCTTGTTTGAGCTGATCTTGTAATGAATTGATCATTTCATCTTTGTCTATAACATTATCCACCTTTTTGGGAGTGATTATAGACTTGACATTGGCATTGGGAACTTTATCTACACTTGGGGTTTCAAATGAACTATGAGATAACAAAGGCATAGAAACTCTTGGGGACAATTTCCTAGCTAGTATCAAACTATTCTCAGCTTTAATAGTTATCTCATATGCATTTGATAGAGTAAATCCTCCCATTGATTTCAACATTACTACCACATTAGTGCCAATGGCCTTGACATAAGTGGGGAACATAAAGCTTGGAGGGGGTCTCCTGATAGGTGGCAACCTATGCCATGTTCTTTGAAATATTTCATTGAAATATCCCATGGATTCATTAGGACCTCTCCTTATCACATTTAGATAATGGAGTAGTGAAATGCAACAAATCCTATTCTCAAACCTATTTACCAACAACTCTCTAAAGCCATCCTAATTATTAATGCAACCACCTCCCAATGTCCTATACCAATCAAGTGCTTTACCCTTTAGAGACATGGAAAGTAACCTAATAGCTATATTGACTTGAGTGATATTGTCAAAATTACAAAAATTTGAGATGTCCCTAATGTGTTTAGATGGGGTAATAGAACTTTCTCCATTGAATTTAGGGAGACTTTTGGTGGCATTAGGAGGGATAGGATCATATGCATGAAGATTGATTGGATTTTGGGTGTTGAAGGCTGGGAAATCATGTTGCCTATCCATCTCTTCTTCTTCCTCTTGACCATGACATATAATGTGGAAAAATTGATCTATAACTAGATATTCTCACCTTTTGGAGTTGATAAATGTTGGATTAGAATAAATTTTGTAACCTTGGGCTTGTTAAGACCAGCATTCACCTTAACATGGAAGAAAATTGGACCAACTATCCCACTGGGCATGCCAAAACTATTGTCATAAAAATTTTCACCTTGGGACATTATATGAAACTCCTACAATTTGATGAAACATTGAATCATCTCTCAAGTTGTGGGTGAACTTGTAAGAGAAATGAATCTCTAGATTATGAGGGTTAGCTCCCTAGATTCATCTTTAAGTGCTTGTCACCTAATCTAATGCTTTTTTATGGGAAAAGGGTTAGGAGTTTGCATGAAAAGGAAACTAAACTAAAGAGGTTATACACCAAGACATATCCCATAGACTATCACACACCTACTAAGCAACAAAGCTTTCTAAGACTAATTTTAGGCATTGAAGGATCTTAACGTAGTGTTTCAATGTGAAGGTAGGCATACATAGGATAATAAAAAAGATAACTAAGCTAGGGGTATATTTCACACCATAGAGATGAATGCATACTTTAAGAGGAGCCTAGTACTTTCATACACTTCACATGACCTATTAAAATCATAACTCTTGCTTAAACATGAAGGATAAAGAGGCGTAAGGATGACACCATCACTTAGCTCTACTATACATCACTCACATAATTAGACAAAATGTTCTTAAATTAGAATAAAACTTGTATTCAATGTTGAAATAAAAAATTCAATGTTATACCAGTAGGGCCTCACCATACTAGCTATGGTCTTCTTTACAATAGCCAACATAGCTCATACTTATAGAATTTTAGAAGAGAGAGAGAAGGGAAGTTGAAGAGGCATAAGGACACATATCCAAAGGTTAAAATTAGTTATAATTCATGTGTATGAGTTGGAAAAGGAGTTATGAAACTAATTTACACATCATTTTATCCTAGATAATCCTTTTTTCTAAGTGTGGCGTAGCAATCTTCTCAATCATTCTCTCTTGTGAATCTACCTTCATGATGGGATTTATTGAGCAATTAAAATAAGGTTAGGGAAAAATGTTGCATGTAAATGAGATGGAAGAGAGATAAATTAACTTATGTGTACATGTGTCCATCTGAAACTGAGCACCTTCCTTGATGTGGCATTGAAACTCTTCCACAAGCATCTTTGAGTATTGAATCTTCTCCTTGACAAATGGAAAGAGGAAATAATTTTATCATGAGATCTATTATATAGTTATATTTACATCCTAATGAAACTTATATATTATCTTGAAGCATCTAAATCAGTTACATCATTTGCATTCATCAATTCCTCTCTTAGGTGTCATAAGGCCTCTTTGTCTCACTAGGCCCAATTTGGCCAAAATAGCTAAAATTTGGATTAAGCTCAAGTTATTCAATATTTATTCATGGAATTCATTTTTTAATCATATTATACTAAAAAAAAACCATCTAGAACCATAAAACTTGCTTCAAGTCCCCATTTTTCTCATAGAGCTTTCACTAGGCTTAGTCCTCTTGTAGCCCTATTTTTACACAAGTCTACTTGTGTAGGTAAATACACAAAACTCTAAGACTAAATAAAACAATTTTTTATAACCCTTTTTCCCCATTTCTCTCTTTACTAAGTTTAATTGTAATAAACTTAAGGTAAGTGTGCTTTTTAGATCTATTAGTCCTCCCAATTAGGCCTAATTAGGCATCTTTAGCCTAGAAGATCAAAAATGTTCATTTTGAGTTCCCACATGTGTGATATGGAAAATTAACATATGTTTCAATTTTTTTACCTCCTTAACATCCCTCATGTTTAATTTTATCTCTTGATCATTTTTACTGACCCCTATTCTAGTATTAAATGCTCTTTATTGGCATATTCCATATAACCCTATACTTACAAGTGTGGACTAGTGGTAAGAGATGAATCTCAGGAGATTTATCAAGGTCAAATTGATGATTTTAAAGATTTAAACATCCATTTGAGTTATTTTTTTGGCCCTTCTCTCTCATCAAGTTCAAATCAGGCTTCTTGGAGGGTTTGGAGTGCATTACCCCTTAAGGGATTATTCATAAAGGATGCACATTGGAGATTATTCAAAATGACACTGAGGGATATTTAAGGGACTTATATAAAAACTCAAATAATATCTAGGTCCCATGCATAATCTCATGAAATTTTCAAGCATTTGAAGTTGGCCATTCGAGCCACTTGGTGTATTTTATGAGGGTTTCAGAGCTTTTAAGCCAAGAATTGGCTTATTGATGAATTTAATTACAAAAAAATATTTAAAAAAACTCTTAATATGTCCCATTAACATTTATAATTCATTTTAATATCTCCCTTGGAACTAAAAATGAAATTTACCCCTTATTTGGCATTAGGCTTGTACCTTGCCAATGAGCCTACCTACTACTTTGGACATAAAATGGCTCTCAAATGGATTCCTTTGACTCCTGATGGATTATAAAATTATAACATACCTATTTAATCATGTATTTGTTATGTGGAAATAATTTAAAAGGATAAAAATGCACATGATCCTTAGTTTGGCCTCTAGGCTCAAAGGTTTCTTTCACACATGACTGTAACTCTCCTTGTGTAGGGTACCCTATTTTCCCTCAAACATTATAGAAAGGATTTATATATTTTTAGGGGTTTTTTACAGCCTATCAAACCATAATAAAATGTCTACTTTCCTATTGGTCACCAATTTCACCATTTTCCCCAAAACTATCTTCTTTGTGCATGGAAAACTGCCCTTACTCTAAGATAAAATAAAGGGGCCTTTCTCTATTTTAATTTGAAAATTGATCATCTAAGAGTGTCTTATAGGTACCAAGTATTATAATTACCAAATTTAATCACTCAACTATAATTTTTTATCATCAAACTATTGACATTTCCAAGTTAAACTTTAAACAAATTAGCCTAATGAAGGTAGGCAGGATAGAGGTTGTGCTTGTAGGAATGAAGGTTCTATTTTTATTTTTCATGACATATAAGGCTCATTAATTCCTCCCATGGTTTATTTAAACCATTTTATATTATATTTTACCCTCAAACACTTCCATGCCTTTGGAAACATAGATTAGGTCCATGACTACCTAAGAGGGTTACACTGTTTAACATGCTGGTTGTATGTTGTTTGGAACATGGATCATAATTTTTAGACATAATAAAAACCTCATTTAATGTTTAAAATTTCATGTATGTTATCCTTCATCAATTTATCAAAATTTTAGTTTAATCCTTTGCACCAAGTTCTCTCACGCCTAAAACTAGGCCATTGCTTGATGAGGACTGAGACACTCTCAAAGCCCCTACCTGTAGGTAATCACTGAGCCTTAAATTATGGAGTCATACCTCCTCTTCATGATTATTATGTCATGATTTTATCCTTATGCTTTTATCCCTATTTTAAACCTTTTAAACCATATCATTTCTTTGCCTAGTACCTCAATTGGGAGACCCTACCTTGACTATGATAGTCATACCTTTAGGCCTATTATAGGTGATTATGGGCATGAATTAGGTTTGTTTGAAAATTTTTGGTCTTACCATGAAGTTATATGATCAAAAAATAACCTTATTCCTCCTTGAAGTGTCAAAATGAGATCTAAACTCTCACTTCTAACTTTACTATTTATTAACCCTTCTTGATTATGTTTTCTCTCACAGGCCTGTGTATGGACAAGGGGGTTTGATCATGACTCAAGGTTGGATAAACTATACCTTTGGGAAGGTATTTAAGCCTTAAATTATTCCTTTCCAATATTCAAGGCCATTCAAACATGAATCATGACTTTAGGATTAAACTTTGGTTGAAGAGTGGTCCTTTTAGGTCAATTTACTATAAATGTCACTGCCCCTTTTCAATGGTTTTTAACCACTTTTTGGCTTTAAAAAATATATTTTACATGCATCCTCTACCCCTAAAAATTGGAATAATCCTTTTTTTTAGATATTTATATTAGGATAAATAACCAAGATCATTAGAAATTCTTTTGGTCATGGTGTATTTTATTCCAAAAAAGCTCAAGGATCTCTATTTTGGTCATTTAAGGACAGAGAGACCAAAATAGTCTTTATTCTCCCTTTTGAAGTGGTTTTCATAGCCTCTTGATAATTCTCCATCTTAAACAAGTCTAGAATTATCCTCATCAATAGGTATAATTTGATCATGAGATCTCATCACATCTCCATATATGCCACCATGATATTAGTAGGGCCTATAGATGATCCTTGGACTATGTTTACTTAAAAAGATATGAAATTACACAAGTAAAGATTTTTGGAGAGCCTCTAACCCCTTATAATGAAAATTTTAGGCTTAAAATAGACAACCTCCATCATTAAACTCTTCAAATGGCACCTGAGATCGTTGAGAATGTAAAAGAGTAGTTGGGAGCACATGTAAGCTTAAAAGAGGCTTCCCCAAGTACTTGAGTTTTCCAAAAAAATAAAAAGAATGGTATTGTATTTAAAATCATGTATAATCACTTATAATAAACAAACCCATCAATCCAAAACAATAAAATCTGAGACAAGCTCAAACAGTGACCCCCTCATGGTTGTAAATCCATAAAAAGCTACCTGGAGTCAAACTAATTATTCATAAAGTAAGAGGCACCAAATTTTAACTTATTTATATGAAATTGAAGTGTATTCATAGTAATATCCACCCCCTTAGTCACTCTTTCCAATTCCACCTGTACAACCCATAGCAAGTGATTGAATTTGACTTTCCTTAGCTTACCAATGGAAAATAGAGGGGGAAAAGTTGCATATGAAATTTCTTGCTTTCTCCTTGCAATAAAACTCCACCATGTTTTTAATTGATGGTGGACTTGAGAAGTCCATACAAGTGCCCAAAAACTCTTATTTTTTTGGAAAAATCTATCATTTCTTGATCATAACAGACTTCTAACTATCACCTAACTGATTTTGATGTGATTTGACCTTATCCACATTTATATCCATCTTGATGACATATTTTTTAACTCTCACCATCTGTACAAGTTAATTAATTAGCTAGAAAAGTGGCCAAATGACCCTTTTACCATATAAAACCTAGAAAATGGCTAATTTGTGACTTGAAGACACCTTAAAACGATTAAAAGACCATTTTAGGTCATTTTCAATACAATTTGGCACTTTTACTAAGTTTGACTAGGTTTGACCAACATTGACTTTGGTTGACTGAGCCAACACAAGGAGGATGGGTTTCAGAAAGGATTAGGGAAAGGGTAAGTGAGACATGTAGGACAATATATGACCCCATAGAACATATGAAACTTTTTCTAAAATTTAAAAATAGTAGGGGTTAATCAAAATTTGAATTGGGGTTAAATTTAGTCAACAACAAAATTACCATATATTATTTATTGATTTATTAATCCAGACACTTTAACTAAATTAAAAATAAAACCCCAATTATTCCCAAAATTGTTAAATCATTTTGGGAACTTGACTTACATTTATTTGTGCATAAAAACCATAGAAACCCTAACATAAATTTTCTACTAATTTTTTTTATATTTTTTACCCACATATTAAAATCAGAAATTAGCATTAAATTTTAAACTTTCATAGTAATTTTAAAATATTTTTATTTCAAACCCTAGTTGCCCATACTAGGTCCTAGTATTTTTCTAGTAATTTTCCAATCATTTTATGAATTTTTACTAGCATATTTAAATCATAAAATCTATTCAAATTTCAAAATTCAATAGTTTTTCTCAAAAATATTTATTTTTCTAAACCCTAGTTGTATATACTAGGTTATTAAATCACTAATTTTCCAATAAATTTCTAATTTTTTACTTGCATATCTAACTCATAAATTCACTTTGCATTTCAAATTTTCATAGTAATTATTCAAATAATTATCTTTCAAACCCTAGTTTCCTATTCTAAGTCCCATTGCTTCTTGAGGTATCACCTTACATTCTAAAATTAGATTTCAAAAATAAATCTCACTTATTTATAAATTTTTCTTACATTTCTTGCAAATAATGAGATCTTACTTGGTCCTATCATGTACATGAACGATGAAGTTTACCATATGTTAATGCAAAGTTTCATTTTGTCCTTTTCATGCTTAATTTTTATAATAAGGAATGATATTAAAAATATATATTGCTAAACATTCACAAGATTTCAATATTTCTTTTGCATACTCTCTCTCTCTCTCATGTAGAATAATTGCTAACTCTATTTTTCTAAACATATTACAAATGTCTTAGCACATGTCAAAGCTTTTTATGTATTCTTGCACAAATTCATGCTCTCTATCCCTTGTTTGTTATCTCTCATGTGGAATATTATTTATAATCATATTTCTATAAAAATTATAACTCTAATTAAATGCATTGCATCTATTATACATGGTTTCTACCTAGATGTATCTAACTCCTTGGCTACATGATTTTTACATAAGCTAACTACCACCTGTCAAATTTGAATGTCATATCTTATGCACAAGAAATAATTTCTTTCTCCTCCTCTCCCCCAAGAGGGTGATATCTACTTTTCCTCTAACCAAGTCCATACAATCACCCCTCCAAAAGGTGAGGTAGTATATATTGTTGTTCTTAATGCATACATTTAGCCTATAGCTTCTTCAAAACCTCTTCGACATAGGTGCTTACATGTTTAATCAAAATCAAATAAGGTTTGCACTTGTAAGACTCTAAGGGATCAAATCACTGGTATGAGCAAGTTAATTTTAGATTTACAAACATAGAATCAGCTATTACATGAAAAGATCATAACATTGGAAAATCATATTATAATATAAAAGCCTCAAAAGTACTCTAGTGTTAATTATGTATATACACCTTCACCTAGTCAATTGGTTGCAAGCAATATTACATATCAAAACAAGAAATCACAACAAAGTAACTCTATAACTAGTGATTCAAAAAGCATTCAAAGATCAAATAAGAGTTAAAGAGAGGTACTAAGGGAACTGATTAAATCTAATTCGATCAAACTATCTCCTCTACATTTAGTGAGAAGATCTATATATTATTGTGCATATCATAGAATGCATGGACAACCCGCATATACATGTTTTACATTGAAACAACATATATAATAGATAATTGCTAATAAAGATCCTAACAAGGTAAATCAGTCAAGAAATTCAAAGTGACATAGGAACACATTCATAAAGGGTCAAATTCAAAAATAGTACAAAAGTGGTTACCAAAGCATAACTTAGAACAACCAAAGGATCAAAAAGCAAAATCAAAGCAACAAATAGTAACACAAGCACATGTAAATCATGAAAAAGATATAAATCTACATTTCTAAAATGAGGCTCAAATTTGAAAGTAGTATGGATTTGGTCAAAAATATCTACAATAGTTTGATTATCAAGGTCAAGGGTTGGGAAAGCATGCTCAAGGTATCACTAGTCCTATTCTATCAATTGATAATGTTTATCACCAAGGTTTGGGATTTATTGAACATCCTAAGGAAAATCATTCACAGACATAATTCATCAAAGGAAAAGACCCGAAACACAACAAAAAGTTAACATGAGCATTCCATTGGTTCAAGATCAAAATGATAATGATGAGTGGAATAATACAGGTTATTATGATTTCCAAGATACTGACAATGAATACAAATATTTAGAGTCATAGTCATAGCCATTCCCTCATGCTTCACAAACATACATGATTCTTTTGTTTGATATAAGACACCATGATAGGGATTCTCCCATGAGACTCATTAGTTAGTATCATTTCTTATATGTATTACTTGTACATATTTTTTATTTACTTGCTTGTACATAGCTTATTTTCAAATTCTTGTACATAGTCTTCATGTGATTGATTTCACATAGCTTCAAATAACTCAAAATCCAAAAATAATAAAAAATATCAAAATCCAAAAAAATTTAAAAATCCAAAAATAATACAAAATTTTAAAATATAGAAACACTTAAATAAATTAAAAACACCAAAAACATTTTTATTGTATGCATTATCCATGCTTTACATTTATACTATCATGACAAACTTACATCTATTATTCTATGTTATTATTTGTCAATTTATCTACATTACCATGCTTCACTTGATCTTCTTTGAGTGTGGCCAGTGACATCCAGCTCTTTGAGTACTTGTACATCAAGACACACATTGATAGACATACCCACTAGGGGTATTTTCTACATGACTACACTATCTAGGTTATGTCTTTCCTACACCACACACTCTAGTTATCATGTTGATTTACATTAATTACTTTCTACATAGATTACTCTATCAACACTCACTAGTATATAGCTCTTGTGTATTTCTTAGCATATACCTAGTCTTGTACTCACATGACTTGCATAATGTCCCTCTTGCTTTGATTAGTTAGATGTGATTGTAATTCAAGTTCTTACATGATTTCCTTCTTTTCTTTGTGTAGCTCGATGTGATTGCATTTCTTATTTGTCTCATGTATGTGCCTTAGGACATTTGCCAATGTCCTTTCCTTTTATGTATTGTGTGTGACTTTAGACATTTGCCAATGTCCTATGTTTCTTTTCATGTGTGTACATGCCTTTGGACATTTTCCAGTGTCCCTTGTTTGTACTCTTCTATGTGATAATGAATTTCATGCTAAGTTGCTTATTTCAACTATATGTGTATATGGCATTTGAACATACCTTGTATGTTTTTTTTCTAGTTTGAGTGACATGAGCCCATGTCCCTTATTTGTTTAGCCCCTTGACCACTCTTGTACACTTCTTGCTTCTTACCTTGTTTGCTTATTTCTTGATTGATTTCAATTGCTTGAAATGTCATGATCTAAATCATGCATTATCTTACTTCTTAGATGCCATGATGGATGTCATTCTCCATCCCTCCATGACAACTAACAATTAACAAATAACACTTCCAATTCTAGTTCAACACTTTATAGATGTTATTACATTGTTATATCTATCTAGGCATACCCCTATTGATATATCAATCTCTCAATACAAACCAAGTTATAGCTTGTCAATTATCATTATTATATCATATATTTTGTAGTATAACACACTTGTAGGGATCTTTATTTCAAGGGTAGTCATTTTAGGGTCTCCATTCCTACCCTCAAAAGAGGGAGCACAAAACAAGGGTTTTTCATAGAGATTAGAGATCTTAATGGTTGTAATAGTTCTTTTTAGAACACCTAGAACAACAACCAGACATCAAAATAGTCATAACAAACTAGATAGATAGTCAAGAATCTAGAACAATTACCAGATGTGGCCTAGGACAACACTAAGATTGGATTATAGCACTAGTAAAACTATTATCCATTTCTATCACTCTTATCCAAATAATATAAAAGCCAAATTTTTAAAAAGTAGACAAAAAAGTAAGTTCAGCTATGGATTTGCATAGCTAAACCAGTTTAGAATCAATAATTTTAGTACACATTTTGCTCAAAGAATCTAAATATAGGGGGCATGCATGTCATGATGGATCTCAATTCTATTTTGAGATATGATGGTATAATTTCCATATAGAATCCATGTTCTAGACATCAGTGATTGGGGGCAATGTGTGCAACACATTTATTTTTTCTAGTTTAGCATTGTTTAAACATTCTCAGTAGTTACATGCCTTATTCCATCTACAAGTGGTTGGTATCATTTTGAAGTGGATTTCATACAAGCCTACCCTCCACATTTCTAAGTTCTTGAGTTCTTGAGTTCTCGAATGGATTTCACATAAGCTATATTCTTAGTTTTCGAGTGGCTTTCATATAAGCCTAATCTCCATCTTTCTGAGTGGCCATGAGTGGCCTAGTTTCTAGCATACATTTGGCTATCCACACCAATATTATCAAATCATAGTACATTCATGGGATTTAGGAACCATATTATGTAACATACATTTTATATCAATATCAGTTCATAGCTTTACTTCACAGGGCAATGATGGAGCCAAAGGACTAGCTATCCTTTGTATTCTTAAGCCACCTATTTAGAAGGATTGGACACATAGTCCAAAAATTGATCAACACACACATGACCACCTAGCTTCACTTAATGGGTGATGGTGGAGCCAAAGGGATAGCCTTTGAATTCTTGAGCCACTTTCTAAGGAATTGAACACTTACCTTCATTCATAATATTACTCTTGGTACAACATCATCCAACATTACTCAATGTCACAACAAATTTTATATTGATTTACATACCTAGTGAGGTGTATTTGATCATTTCTCTTCCTCTTTCTTATCTAGTTTTGTACATTCTTATTTTAAGATATAACATATCTAGTAAAAATTGATCTACTCTTATTTTTTATTATAGACTCACACTTCACAGTATGCTCTCTCTGTGCACAACCCAACATCATAATAACATCATGAGCTTCACCCTTATAGGGAAGTTAATGTATGCTTTCTCTTTTTCCTTTATCCTAGTATTTCACTTTGTTGCATCACTAGAATAAAGGTGGTGTAAATGTAGTCATATAAAAATGCAAAAATAGTAACTTGAATGTGGCTTATGACTCCCAATCCATATATCCCTCTTACTTACTCTCATGATCATTCTAGGCACATTTTCACTGATTCCCAATCATCTATATCCTTTCAAACTTGATCCCAATTGAGATAGGACCCTCTTTTCATGACCAATCCATCCCTCAAGTCTCATACTCTTAGGAAAAAAATGCCCAATTTAGACTATAGCACTAGACTCTAGGGTGTCCCTTTTTTTATGCTCTTATCCAATCACATTTTGAGCCCAGATTCCCATTTTTCCCTGATTCCTCCTCTTCATGGTGTCAGCATAGCATGATTGTATTTAACCCAGACCAATAGATCCCTATATAACTCTATTCAAAGATCATTTAGAAAGGGTTCAAAAAAACATCACAAAGCAAGCAAGAATATAATCAAGACTACTCAAACACATTTACTTATTCTATGCATACAACCATCCAATACTATTTCTAACTTATTTGTATCCTTACACCAACCCTTAGTCATCTCAAGCATAGCTATTTTAACATTTACTTGCATTCTCATATCACAATTACAACAAGAACTTTCAAAGGGAGAACTACATATGGCTTGATCCCTCTTCAAAATATTGGTATATAGAAAGTGTGCCCACATAAGGGTTGTGGATCCATGTCCAATGAATCATAAATAGACTAAGCCCCCCTCTTGTTTAAAACTAGTCAAAGTATAATAAAAGATAGGGTTTGAAGAGAAAATCTAATCTACAAGGATCTCTACACAATTTTAGCTATCGAAACTTCAGAGACAAGGTCATACAAACTTTCCAAACAAAACTCTAAAAACTTAGATCCTTAAGACAATATCACCAAACAAGGACTAAAAAATTGGTACCACTCCTATCCACTTTTGATGCTCCTATCCAATCAAAAAATGAAAGTTAAATTCCTATTTGTAATAGTGTCCCAAGCTTGCATAGTGAATATCAGATCTTATCTCAATCAAATCAACATAGTTTAAGCTATCTTATTTTCTCCTTCTTATTAATATTTTTAGAAAAGCTCTAATTACCAATAAATTTCAAAAATCAATAACTTATTTACCATGTATTATTTACTAATTTATTAATCTAGACACTTTAACTAAATTAGGAATAAAAACCCAATTATTTCTAAAATTGTTAAATCATGGTGCTAATGTCTATTTCTAGTACTCTTTCCAAACAAAATTAAAACTATAATTTCTAGAAGAAGGTAGAAAAGTAGGTTTAGCTACATATTTGCATAGCCAGATTACTTTATAATTAGTAGTTTCAGTACATATTTTGCTCAAATAATCTAGATATAGGGTGCATCATGCATCGCATGATGGTTCTCACTTGTAGTTTTAGATATGATAGTTGGTAAACTTCCAGATCAAAATCCATGTTCTAGACATCAGTGATTGAGGGTAATGTGCATAGCACATTTGATTCTTTTCTTTTCTAGTTTAACATTATCTAAACATTTTCAGCATTTGTGTGTCTTATTCTATCTTTAAGTGATTGGCATCATTTTAGAGCGTTTTTATACAAGCGTACCCTCCACATTTCTAACTTCTCAAGTTCTTGAGTGGCTTCCACATAAGCTAGATTCTCAATTTTGGAGTGGCTTTTATATAAGCCTAATCTCTATCTTTCAGAGTGGCCAAGAGTGACCTAGTTTCTAGCATACATTTAGCTATCCATGCCAACATTTTCAGATCATAGTACATTCATGGGCTTCAAGAGCCATCTCATGTGACATACATTTCATACCAATATTAGTTCATAACTTCACTTAATGGGGAAATGATGGAGCCAAAGGAATAGTTATCCTTTGTATTCTTAAGCCACCTATTTAGAGGGATTGGACACATAGTCTAGAAATTGATCAAAACATACAATGACTACCTAGATTCACTTAGTGGATGATGATGGATCAAAAGGTCTAACCTTTACATTCTTGAGCCACTTTTTAAATAATTGAGCACTTAGCTCTATTCACAATATTACTCATGTTATAACATCATCTAGCATTACTCAACATCACAATAGGTTTCATATTAGTCTACATACCTAGTGAGGTGTATTTATTCCTTTTTCTTCCTCTTTCTTATCTAGCTTTATATATTCTTACTTTAGATATAGTGTATCTAGTAAGAGCTGATTTACTCTTTATTTTTGTTGCAGACTCATACTTCATAGCATGCTCTCTCTATGCATAACCCAACCTCACAATAGTATCATGAGCTTCACCTTTATAGATATGTTCAAGAATGCTTTCTCTTTTTTCTTTATCTTAGTATTTTGCTTTGTTTCATCTCTAGAATAAAGGGGGGGGGGAATGTAGTCAAATAAAAATGCAAAACTGGTAACTTCAATGTGGATTATGACTCCCAATCCATAAATCCCTCTTGCTTGCTCTCATGACCCTCATAGACTTATTTTCACTAATTCCCAATCATCTGTAGCCTTTCAGACTTGATCCTAGCTGAGTTAGGACCCTCTTTTCATGACCAATCCATACCTTTAGGCCCCATATCCTTAGAAAAATAGTGCCCAACTTGGACTATAACATTAGACCCTAGGGTGTCCCCTTTCTAACACTCCTATCCAATCATATTTTGATCCTAGATTACCATTTTTCCTTGATTCTTCCTCTTCATGGTGTTAGCCTAGTGTGATTGCATTTAACCCATGACTAATAGATCCCTATATAATCCCATTCAAAGATCATTTGGAAAGGGTTGGGAAATATCACAAAGTAAGCAATAATACACATAAGACTACTCAATTACATTTACCTATTCTCTGCATACGTCCATCCAATACTCTTTCTAGTTTATTTAAATCCTTAAACCAACCTCTAATCATCTTAAGCACACTTAATTTAGCATTTCCTTACATTCTCATATCACAATTACACCAAGCACTTTCAAATGGAGAACTACATATGGCTTGATCCTTGTTCAAAGTATTGGTATGTAGATAGCATGCCAACATAAGGGGTGTGGATCCACATCTAGTGAAGCTTACAAATACTAACCCTCCCTCTTGTTCAAAACTAGTCAAAGTACAATGGAAGATAGGGTTTGAAGAGAAAATATTCTCTATAGAGATCTCTACAAACTTTTGGATAGCTCAGATCCTTAGAACAATAGTGTTGGACAAGAACTACCTTATCGGTGCCACTCTTGTCCACCTTTTGCACTCATGTTCAATCAAAAAATGAAATTCAAAATATTGTTTCCAATAGTGTCCTAGGCCTACATAGTGAATATCAAATCTTGTCTCAGTTAGATCAACATAGTTTTAGCTAAGTCTTATTTTATCCCTCTTATTACTATTTTTAGAAAAGCTCTAATTACCAATAAATTTCACAAATTAGTAGCTTATTTACTAATTTATTAATCCAAACCCTTTAACTAAATTAAGAATAAAACCCTAATTATTCCCTCAGATGGTCATGTATGACCTTTAACAAAGTTTTCAAATTAAATAATGTGGAAGTCAAAATTTTTGGAGGCCATAACTATTGATCTTTAACTTCATTTGAGCTCTCATTTATGCTAAAATGACTATCTCAAAAACATTGATTCATCCATAAATAGATCTATCTATTTAGGGATGTTTTTTAGAACTTATTAAACCCTCAAATGTTCACATATGGCCTCTAAAAATTTATTGAAATAAGTGATGCATAGTCCAAACTTCTCAAGGCCATAACTTTTGATTTGTAACTCTATTTTAGCTCTTTTTTATGTTAAAATGATTGTCTCAAAAAGTATAATTCATATATATATCCATTTAAAGATGTTTTTCATAAAATTTTAAACATTGGGGTGATCATGTATGGCTTCTAAAAAGTTATAAAAATAAATGATGCAAAGTCCAAAATTTTAGAGTCTATAACATTTTATCCATAATTTTATTTTATCTATGGTTTACACTAAAACCATCATCTCAAAAAATAAAGTTGACATAAATAAATCTATCCATTTAAGGATGATTTTTGAACTTATATTACCCTTGGATTTTCATGTATGTCCATTCAAAGGTTCTAAAAATGAATTATGCAAAATCCAAACTTCTAAAGGCCATAAATTTTGATCCTTAACTTTGTTTGAGATCTCATTTACACCAAAATGACCATCTCAAAAATTAAAATTTAGCCATAAATATATCTATCCATTTAGGAATGTTTTCATAACTATTACAATCCCTATATGGTCATATATGGCCTTTTAAAAGTTTTAAAAACAAATAATACAAATTTGTAAAGTTAATAACTTTCAAAGGCCATAAAGTTTCTTTTGAAACTCTATTTAAACTCTTGTTTGCACCAAAAATAACCTATTGGAAAGTTAAATTCAACCATAACTACTTCTACTTGTTTATGAATATTTTCAATACTTTTAAGAAACTCATAAGGTCACATATGGCCTTCGAATGTTTGAAATTAAATGATTTGGAGTCAAAAACTATAGAGGCCATAAATTTTGTTCTGTAACTCCATTTAAGATATCATTTACAATAAAATGACCCTCTTGGAAATTAAAATTCATCAATATATATATCTATCCATTTTAGAGTTTTGTTAAGAACCTTTTAGACCGTTATATGGTCACGTATGGTCTCTGAAAAGTTTAGAAAATAATGATGTTGAATCCAATCCTTTGAAGGCTATAGTTATTAATCTGTAACTCTCTTTGATCTCTCATTACTTAAAAATGACTATCTTAGAAATTATAATTAATATATATAAATATAGGGATGTTTTCATAAATTTTTAGACCCTTATATGTTTATGTATGGTCTCTAAAAAGTTATAAAAACAAATGATGTAGAGTCTAAACTTTTAGAGGCCATAACTTTTGATTTGTAAATATTTTTGAGCTCTTGTTTATGCCAAAATGATCATCTTGAAAATTATAGTTCATCCATAAACATATTTATCTATTTAAGGATAATTTTAAAACTTTTTAAACCCTCAAATAGTCATGTATGACCTCTAAAAAGTTCTAAAAATAAATGATATAAAGTCCAAACTTCCAAAGGCATTAAATTTTAATCTATTTATCCACTTGAGCTCTCATTTGTTCCAAAATTATCATCTTAAAAAGTACAATTCAACCATGTATTTCTCTATTAATTTAGGGATGATTTCATAAAATTTTAGACCCTTATATCGTCACGTATGGACTCTAAATTTTTTTAAAAATAAATGATGTGGAGTCCAAACTTTATGAGGCCATAAATTTTGATCTGTAACTTTTTTTGAGCTCTCATTTTCATCAAAATGACCATCTCAAAAATAATAATTCATCCATATAAAAATCTATCCATTTAGGTATGTTTGTTATAACTTTTTAAACCTTTAAATGGTTATATATGACATGATGCAGAGCCTAAACCTATGGAGGCCATAAATTTTGATCTTTAACTATATTTGATATATAGTTAGAGTTGTTTTTATAAATTTTCATGCCCTCATATAGTCGTGTATGGCCTTTGAAAAATTCTAAAAATAAATGATGCAAAGTCCAAAATTTTGGAGGTCATAACTCTTGATCTATTATTCTATTTGATCTCTCATTTACACCAAAACAACCATCTTATAAAGCTCAATTCAACCATAAATAGATATATTAATTTATATATTTTTTCATAACTTTTAAGACCCTCATATGGTCACGTATGAATGCTAAAAAGTTATGAAAACAAATTATATGGAATCCAAACTTCCATATGCCATAATTTTTTATTAATAACTCTATTTGAGCTCTCATTTACACCAAAACAACCATATTAGAAAGTACAATTCAGCCATAAATAACACTATCCATTTAAACATTCTTTTATAAATTTTCAAACCCTCATACAGTCATGTATATTTTAATGAATGTTTTGAAAACAAATGATGTGGAGTCCAAACATCTAGAGGCCATAACTTTTGATTCATAGCTTAATTTAAGCTCTTGTTTATACCAAAATGACCATTTAAGAAATTAAAATTCATCCATAACTAGTTATATCTATTTAGGATTGTTTTTAGATTTTTTTGGAAACTTAGATCATGTATGGCTTTCAAAAAGTTTAAAAAATAAATGATGTAGAGTCCAAACTTCCATAGGCCATAAATTTTGATCTATGACTCTATTTGGGTTCTAATTTTTAATAAAATAATTATTTTTAAAAGCACAATTCATCCATATATATCTATATATTTAGGTATTTAGAAAAAAATTAGACCCATATATATTCATATTTGGTCTCTAAAAAGTTCTAAAAATAAATGATGTAGAGTCTAAAATTTTAGAGGCCATAACTTTTGATTAATAACTTCATTTGAGTTCTCATTTACACTAAAATGACTATATCAAAAATTAAAATTCATTCATAAATAGATTTATCCATTTAGTGATGTTTTGTAAATTTTCATACCCTTAGATAGTCATGTATGGCATCTAAAAAGTTTTAAAAATAAATGATGCAGAGTCTAAAGTTATAGAGGCAATAAATTTTGATCCATAACTCTATTTTAACTATCTTTTACACCAAAATATCTATCTTAGAAAGTAAAATTTAGCCACAAATTGATCTATACATTTAAGAATGTTATTTGAACTTTTAGGACCCTCGTATGGTAACATATGGCTTTAAAAAAGTTTTGAAAATAAATGATGTGGATTCCATGTTGATTTATTATAAATGACGTCCCTAAGGTGTCTAAGAGTGTCAATGAGTTTATTTGTATGCATGGTTCTCAATGAGAAAGTGTGCTTTAGTGAGCATGCATAGACCTTGTAGTGTTTGCTTGGTTAGGCAAGGTGATGGATGTTTATGATGTATTAACCATGTTTAAATGGTAATATGAGGGGTCAAGAGCACTTGGTGTACTTTTGGAAGTGAAATTAATCCATTGGAATAATTTTTTGAAGGTATAAGTTATCCTAGTCATCTTGGTATAACTTCCTAAGTATGCAAATTGATGACATCAACATTCACACATGTGAAGGTGTCAAAAGAAAGTGATCACATGGGTTTGTTGATATTTGTGCTTGTATCATGTTTTTAAATTTCAAAGTCCTAAAATGACATCTATAAAAAGTTATGGTAGTGCAAATTTGGTCTCTCAAGTAGATTTCACTAGTTTCCATAGTCAAATTTACATTAAAAATGACCATTAGAATTCAAATATTTTAATTTAGAAAAGAAAATTAGTTTGCAATGTTTCGTTAATAAATTTTGATGATAGATGAATTTAATGGTGGTATAAAAATCAAAGTGGTAAATAAATTCAAGGACATTGTAGGAAAAATTATTTAGAAGTTTGACTAATCATACACTTCTTTCTAGTTATTATGATCCAAAGTTGACCAAGGGTTTGACTTTATTTTGCAAGTGACCTAAGAAGGATGTTTGATTTGTTATTGATGGTGTTTGGATTTTTTAAGGTGAATTATTTATTGTATAGTGTTTTATACTCCTTGAGGATCATTTAGATGGATTTTGAAGGTTTGACCAATCCATATTTAATATGAACAATTGCTTGAAGGTTGACTATTCATTTGTTATAGTGTTTTCATGAACAAGGCAAATGATTGATAGTTTTTAATTATAAAAAAGTATATTGAGATGGTTTTGATCTTTGGAGGATGTCTTATGGGTCATGTATCATGAACCTATAAGTGGTCTTGTGTTACTACTTTTCTTGGTGATGTGTGTAAGGGGTGAATAGGTCTCTATTAGACCTAAAAGGGCCACTTAGGCCTAATTGATTGACTTTATGACTTAAGTGTGACCTATGGATGTTTTGGCTAACCTAAATGCTTGTGGTTAATCAAATTATGTGTGTAATAGATGATTTAGGTGCTAAATAAAGTCTTTTGGCTGACAAAGAAGGGTTAGAGAAAGCATCATGTATAAGAGAGGACTAATTAAGCCTTTTAGGATAGTTAGAAAAAGAAAGAATGAAGTGAATGGTCAGAGAGTTTAAAGTAGGCTAAAAGGCCATGGAATCTATAAAAAAATAATGTTGAAGATGTGATAAGGGTCTGATAGTGTTTTTTGTAGGTCTGACTATGTGTATAAGGGTAGTTTGAATGAAGAAGTAGAAGAATTATTGCATGCCTATGTGAGAGGTAGATTTGAGATTGTTTGAGCTATATAAGACCATAATTAATTATGTTAAAGCAAAAAATCAAGATTGAGTTTTATATTATTGATTGAGTGGGTGATTGATCAGCAAAGGGGGTTGTAACCTCCTAATAAGTTGGAGGTTGTTGAAGTCTAATTAGTTCTAGATTAATTTGAGGAGTTAGTGTTCCTTGTGAAGTGGGTACTTAATTTAAGTCTCTTATTTGTGATATCTTATAGGACTATATTCCATGTATTTATAGGATTGAGAGTGGGTTTTATCTCTCATGAGGTTTTTCCACATAATTCATATGTTATGTGCCTTGATCTTTCATGGTTTCCTTTATTCATTACATTAACTAGTTTATATGCTTCATAATTGCTTATATTGATTGGTTAAGAGTTTAAAATTTTGGAACAAGAATTGAATGGATTGCATCATTGATTCAACCCCCCTCTTAGTGATTTTACCTCTAATAATTTATATCAAAGACACACCTTCTTTTTAAGTTCAACTACTTGAAGGTGATTAAAGGTACAATGGGTAGTCATCAAATGCAAGGTGGTTTATCTACTTAGAAATCACCCCTATTTAATGGTTCCAACTATGATTTTTGAAGTGAAAGAATGAAGACCTACATCATGTCTCTAGGTTTTGATATTTCATAATATATTGTGGATGGGTATTCTACACCCCCTACTCCTTCAACTAGTGAATCTAGGAAGAAGCTAAGTGAGAACAATTCTAAAGCTATGAATGATATTATTTGTGGCCTATCAGAGGCTGAGTTCACCAAAATAATCCATTACATGTCTACTAAGGAAATTTGGGATAAATTGTAAATCATCTATGAATGAGATTCAAAGGTCAATTTGGCTAAATTATAGACCTACTAAATGAAATTTGAGGGTCTAAAACTAAAGTAAGAAGATACTATGGAATCCTATATTCTAAGGTTTGATGAGGTGGTGAACATGATCATAGGTATTGGAGAGGATATTGAAGAAGCTACTATAGTACAAAATATATTAAGGTCTCTCACTCTCAAATTTGACTCAAAAATTTATGATTTAGAATAAATTCATGATCTCACCAAGATGAAGATGGATAAATTACATGGCATCCTTACTACCTATGAGATGATATTTAATGAGAAAAAACCATCAAAGAAGGAAGCAACCCTCAAGGTGATCAAGAAGACAAAAGGCAAGAAAAGTAAGTTAAGTCTTGAAGATTTTGATCTTAATGAAGATCAACTTAAAGCCATTATTACAATAAAATTGAACATAAGATTAGGTAAATCTAAAGGGAATATTCTTTTTAAATGTTTTTGTATATGGCAAAGTTGGTCATTTTACAACTAAGTGCCTAGATAAAGGCAAGTTTGAACATAAGAAAGCTCATAAGGAATCTCATGAGGATGAGGACAAGAAATCTAAGGGTCTTAAAAAGTATATAAAGTTCTTCAATGGGATAAATGGCAAGAAGTTATCATATAAAGGTAGTAAGAGTCTTTACCATGAAGAAGATAGTAACTCATCTAATGGAGAAGAAGGAAACACATCTAACAATGATGATTCATCTTATGATGAGAACAATGAAAAATTGTTCATAAATCTTGATGATGAAGAAGGTGAATGTTCTTTGAGCAAGGATCTCTTTGGTGGAAACATCTCAGAGGAAGAAGATGAGAAAGTCACACTTAAAGACAAATATATGAATACCTTCGAAGAGATGAATCTACTACAAGGTAAGAATAGAAAGCAAGCATCCTTGATCAAGTCCCATGAGGATCAAATTAGCTTCTTTGAAGAAAGTTTGAGCAATGAAGTCAAAGAGCATGATGAAATCACTCAACATATTAAAACTCAAGTTTTCACCCTTGCTAAAGAGATAAAGAGTAAGGATGAAGAATGTGTCACATACAAATCAAGCTATGAGCAAGCATGAAAAATATCAAAAATTTGAGAAAATTACAGTTGATCTTAATGACCTATTAATTATTTAAAATGCCTTAAATGACAAGTCAAGCCTAGGATTTCATGTAGATGTTCAAAAGGATATGAAGATTGAAAAGACAATGATGATTGATCAAGAGACTAATCATACTAAGAAGAGTACTAGTAAAGACAAGAAGAATGTCAATATGAATAATAAGGATAACTTTAAAAGCTACAATAGTTCAAATCAAATAAATCAACCCAATGCATTAAGGTATGAGAACTCCTTCAATGGTTACTATTATTCTTGTCATCAGTTTGGTCATAAGATCATTAATTTCAAAAGAAAATCTCCTAGTAAGATATTTTCATGGAATTATGAGCAAGATAATGACAACCATAAATAATTTCATCACTCAAGATATTAAATTGGTCCACAAGGAAATCATGACATATTATGAAATAGGTGTCAAGGGATTGGTCATATTACAACGTATTACAATGCCTTTATCAAGAAATTAAATGATCAGATGTATGAATGGGATAATGGAACTTGAAGGAGTCATCATATGCCCATACATAAGGTATGTACAATTAGAGAAATTTCATTTGTTTCAAGTGTCAAGAAAGAGGTCACATAGCAAGTTTCTATAGGAATGGTTAGAATTCTACTTCAAAGAATGGTATTCATAACATGTGGAAAAGGAGCCATAATAAATGGAGACCCAAGGAGGTGAATGAAAAATAGGTTCAAAATGGATTGTTTGACATGAAATAATAAGGTATAATTTAAGTGTCAAAAAAAATCCTTATTTTCCCAAGGGGGAAATAAGATCAAGTAGGATTATCAGTCAAAAGGAAAGAATGAAGTTAAGAACCCAGTCAAAGTTAATTTGATGATGAGGTAGGACTACAAGTTAGGTGACAGCATGAAGATGTGGGAGTATCCTGAGTTTTGGGACCTTTAGTTCTTTTATGATAAGTGGGTATCTCTACTTATACTTCTGAAGAGACATCTTTCATATGAAGAAGTGAGTGTGTGTTCTATAGGTGATTAACAAAGTATAAAGGTATGTAGAGTTGTTGATTGTTATTTAAGAATAATTCCATTTTGGTATAGAATATATGATATTATGTTACCAAGCCTTGTATTGATCATATAAGGTTTGTGATGAAAAGCTTCAAGAATTCTATTCAGGGACATTGGTCTTAAAAGCAAGTTTTAATCAAATTTTGATGCTTGGTTTAGAAGGTCAAATCCTGAATAATGGAGGTAAGGTTGATATGGAGTGTGGAGAGAACTTTTCCAAGTGTATTTCATGGGTTTATATGTGCTTAATTGGTCAAAATCATCATTCATGACCATTTGTTTAATTTGACCATTTTGCTCAATATTCATTACCTAGTGTGTGCTCATCTTGAAAAATTGATGCATTTGTGGTATATGAAGCTAACCAAGTGTTGTGGCTAGTTGGAATTGATGCATCCATATGCAAAAGGTGTTGAGGATATTTCATAAGGCTTTCATGATCAATTGAAGGTGTTTTAACATAATGATAGGGGTATATACATGGTTTGCATGCATAATATGACTGGTTCTAGGTGTCAAATGAATATTGGTGAGTGTTAAAGGTGAATTTGTGTCATATAAATGTGTTTTGACATCACAAAGATGTACTCTAGGTGGTTTTAAGGTTTTAAGATCTTTTGAGGGCAAGTTGAATATATTTGAAGGCTCTCAGGTATGATAGTCCTTGCTTAAGGGCTAGCAGGTCAAAAATAATTTCATGGTTATATGGGTTAAAAAAGGAGTAAAACCTCAAAAAATTGTCCAAAAGTTTGTATTTTTGAGCTCCAAGTGTGTGAAAAGTTTTAGGAGCTAGGATTGACCAAAAAGTGGTAAGTTGGCTTTATTTCTTTTTGATGCCCTAAGTTTTGTACCATGTGAGTTAGTGACATTCCAAAAGTATTTAAGGTTTGAGTATACTTCATATATTGAAATGGCCAAAAGTTTTCTCAATAATTTCTTTACAATCATTTGGAAGTGTATAGTTTGACCTATGGTTAAGCTTTTGTGTAAATAGAGGCTAATTGGCAAGTTAGTTTATGAAAGAGCTATGGTACAAAGGAAGAATTGGATGATGATTTTTATAATTAATGAGGGTTAATATTATTTTACTAAAATTATTAAATTTCAATTCATGAAGGTGAATACATATAAAGTTATGGGATTTACAAGGTTCATGTAGGGCTACTAGGCCTTTAGGCAAGGCTAGTGTGAAGAAGAGTGATTTTTGGTAATTTTATTCAAAATAAAAAGGTATAGTTGTCCTTAAATATGTTTTTAAATTTTATTTATGCATCATGTATGTTTGATAAATATATTTAATATCCACTCTTCAATCTATGGGTATCTTGTGAGAGAAAATTTAAAGGAAACTATGAAATTTCATTATGGTTAGAGATGATCTGAAGGTGCTCAAGGGGTGACCAAGTTTAGGTGAATTATTGGGAGTCCTTATCAATGTTATCAATGTTTTATCACTCTTATTTTCTTCATAGTTTTCATTTATTATTCATATTGTAGTGCATGGAAGAGTTGTATCAATGTGTAAGCTTTAGATAGTCATGGTAAAGATTGGTATACATAGTGATAGGGGAGTTTATATCATCTATAAAAGGAGATGACTTATTTATATTTGATTTTAAAACATTTAAATGTCCTTAGGGTCAGCATATAAGCCCACTTTGTCATTGTGTCAAAGGGGGAGAGTGTTTGCAGAGGGAAAAGAGTATATGCATAAGATTTGTTATTGAATTTAAAAACATTTACAAGTGTTGACATAAATGAAAAAGGGGGATATTGTAAAGGTGTTTTAAATTATGTCCATAAGTTTTACAATATTTTCATGAGTTGATTTGTATGCATGGTTCTCAACAATAAAGTGTGCCTTAGTGAGCATGCATGAACCTTACAGTGTTTACTTGGTTAGGCATGGTGATGGATGTTGGTGATATATTGACCATGTTTAAAGGGTCATATTAATGGTCAATATTTCTTAGTTTACATTTGAAATTGAAATGAATTCATTATAATAGTCTTTTGAAGGTTTAGGTTATCTTAGTCATCTTGGTAGAACTTCCTGAGTAAGCAGATTGATGACAACAACATTCACACGTGTGAAGGTGTCAAAGGAAAGTGGTCACATGGGTTTGTTAATATTTATTACTAGATCATGTGTTTAAAATTTTATGTCTTGAAATTATTTATATAAAATTTATGGTAGTGCAAAATTGGTCTTCCAGGTAGATTTCACTAGTTTCCATAGTCAAATTTGCATTAAAATGTGACCGTTGAAATTCAAATATTTGAATTTACAAAGGAAAAATAGTCTAAAATGTTTTATTAATAACTTCTGATTATGGATGAATTTTATTGTTATATTTAAATAAAAGTGGTAGATAACTTCAAGGACAATTCAAGAAAAATGATTTAGAATTTTAGGTGGTCGTACACTTGCATTTATTACGGTCCAAAGTTGATTGAGGGTTTGAATTTCTCCTACAAGTGACCTAAGAAGGTTGTTTGAGTTTTTATTGATGGTATTTAGATGTTGAAATGTGAAATATATATTGGAGAGTATTTTATACTCCCTTAGGATCATCTAGATAGATTTTAAAGGTTTGAACAATCCATCGTTAGTATGAATAATTGTTTGAAAGTTGAATGTTTGTTTATTCATGGTGTTTTCATGAACATGGCAAATGATTAATAGGTTTGAGTTATGCATAAGTATCTTTATATGGTTTTGATATTTTGAGGATGTCTTAGGGGTCATGTATCATGAACCCATACACTTGGAAGTGGTCTTGTGTTACTAATTTACTTGGTGATGTGTGTAAGGGGTGAATAGGTCTTTATTAGACTTGAAAGGGCCACTTAGACCTAATTGATTGATTTTATGACTTAAGTGTGACTTATGAATGCTTTATATGACCTATAATAATTATGGTTCATCAAATTATGTGTGATATATGCCTTAGTAATTAATAAAGTCTTTTGGCTGATAAAGAAGGGTTAACGAAATAATCATGTATAAGAGGGATAATTAAGCCTTTTGGGCTAGTTATAAAAATAAATAATGAAGTGAATGGTAAGAGAGTTTGAACTAGGCTAAGAGGTAATGTAATTCATCATAAAATCATGTTGAAGATGTGATAAGGTTCTAACAATGTTTGTTGTAGGTCTGACTATGTGTATAAGGGTAGTTTGAGTGAAGAAGAAGAAATATTGTTGCATGCCTATGTGAGAGGTAGATTTGAGATTGTTTGAGCTATAAAATACCATCATCAATTATGTGAAAGAAACAAAAAAATATAGAGTTTCAGATTTTTTATTAAGTGGGTGCTTGATCATCAAAAGGGGTTGTAGTCTCCTAGCAAGTTGGAGCTTGTTGAAGTTTAGTTAGTGCTAGATAAATTTGAGGAGTTAGTGCTCTTTGTGAAGTGGGTGCTTCATGAAAGTCTCTTTTTTGTGATATATTATAGGCATATAGTCCATATATCTTTAGTCTTAAATGTGGGTTTTATCCCCCATAAGGGTTTCCAACATAATTCATGTGTTATGTGCCTTGATCTTGCATGGTTTCTTTTGTTCATTACATTAACTAGCTTATATGCTTCATAATTGCTTATATTGACTGGTTAAAAGTTTGAAGTTTTATAATTGTAATTGAATTACTTACATCACTGATTCACCCCTATTGATTATACTTCTAACAATCCAAACTTAAAGAGGACGTAAATTTTGATTTATAACTTGGTTTGAGCTTTAGTTTGTGCTAAAATGACCGTCTCAAAAAGTACAATTTAGTAATAAATAACTCTATCATTTTAGGAATATTTTTCAAATATTTGGACCTTGATATGGTCATTCATGGCCTCTAAATTTTTTTAAAAATAAATTCATGGATTCCAAAATTATGGAGGCCATAAATTTTGATTTGTAGCTCCATTTGAGCTTTCATTTATGCCAAAATGACTATCTCAAAAAGTATAATTTAGTATAAATAGATCGATCCATTTAGGGATGTTTTCAAAACTTTTTAGACCCTTATATTGTCATATATGGCCTTTAAAAAGTTATAAAAATAAATGATGCAAAGTCTAAACTTTTGAAGGCCATGGATTTTGATCTGTAATTCCATTTGAACTCTCATTTATGCCAAAATCATTGTATTAGAAAGTAAAATTTATCCATAGATAGATATATCAATTTAGGAATGTTTTCAAAATCTTTCAGACCCTTAGATGGTCATGTATGGCCTTCAGAAAATTCTTAAAATAAATGATGTGGAGTCCAAACTTTCATTGTCCATAAATTTTGATTCATAATTTTGTTTGAGGTCTCATTTACACTAAAATGCTTGTCTCAAAAATTATAATTCAACCATAAACATCTATATACTTTTGGGATACTTAGATGGTCATGTATGGCCTTTGTTATACATAAATAACATAGAGTCTAAACTTTTTAAGGCCATAACTTTTAATCTGTAACTCCATTTGAGTTGTCATTTACAGCAAAATGATCATCTTGGAATGTATAATTTATCCATAAATATATTTATCTATTTATATATGTTTTTATAATTTTTTAAACCCTCATATAGTCACATATGGCCTCCATAAATTTCTAAAAACAAATGATACAAAGTCTAAATGTTTGGAAGCCATAACTTTTGGTCCATAACTCTACTTGAGAGCTCATTATGTTAAAACAACCATCTCAAAAAAATTAATTCAGCCATAAATAGCTCTATCCATTTAGGTATGTTTTCAAAACTTTTCATACCCTCATATGGTCATGTATGGCCTCTAAAAAGTTATGAAAATAAGTGATGTGGAGTCTAAACTTTTGTAGGCCCTAAATTTTTATTCATAACTCCATTTGAGCTCCTGATTATGCCAAAATGATCATCTCATAGAGTAAAATTTATCTATATACAATTCTATCCATTTAGAGATGTATGGCTTCCTAAAATTTATTAAAAAAATTTATGCGGAGTCTAAACTTCCATAAGCCATTACTTTTGATTTGTAACTCTGTTTGAGTTATTATTTATACTAAAACCATCATCTTAAAATGTTTAATTCAGACATAAATAACTCTATCCATTTAGGTATGAATTCAAAACTTTTATGACCCTTGAATGGTCATGTATTACTTTTGTTGATCTATAACTTCAGTTAAGCTCTCATTTTCACCAAAATGATTGTCTCAAAAAGTTAAATATAACCATGAATAGATCTATCTATTTAGGGATTTTTTCAAGAAAATTCATACCCTAATATGGTCATGTATGGCCTCCAAAAAGTAATGAAAACAAATGATATAGAGTCCAAATTTTGGGATGCCATAATTTTTTATTTGTAACTCCTTTGAGCTCTTGATTCAAAATGACCATCTCAGGAAGTAAATTTAGCCATATACATCTATATATATTTTGAGATGTTTTTATAACTTTTCATACCCTCAGATGGTCATGTATGGATTTTGAATATTTCTCAAAATAAATGACGTGGATTTGAAACTTTTGGAGGCCACAAAATTTGATTCATAACTCTGTTTGAGATCTCCTTTACACTAAAAATATCATCTTAGAAATTTTATTCATCTATAAATATCTCTATCCATTTAAAGATGAATTCATAACTTTTTTGACCTTCATATGGTCATGTAAGGCCTTCAAAAAGTTTTGAAAACAAATTATGCATAGTCTAAATTCCTAGAAACCATAACTTCTAAATCATAACTCTATTTGAGCTTTCATTTGTATGAAAATGACCATCTCTAAAAGTATAATTCAACCATAAATAGTTATATCCATTTAGGTATGTTTTTAGAACTTTTTCAACCCTCAAATGGTCACATATGGACTCTAAAATGTTTTGAAAATAAATGATGAGGAGTCCAAACTTACATAGGCCATAACTTTTGATCTGTAACTCCCTTTAAACTATTGTTTATGCCAAAATAACTATCTTTGAAAGTATAATTCATCTATAAACAAATATATCTATTTAGTAATGTTTTCAAAACTTATTGTCCCTTTATATGGTCATGTATCACCTCTAAAAAGTTTTGAAAATAAATGATGTAAAGTCTAAACTTCCTAAGGCCATAATTTTTGATTCATAACTCTGTTTGAGCTCTCAATTACACAAAAATGACCATCTAAGAAATTAAATTTTAATCATAAATATGTTTTTATTAGTTTAATATGTTTTTAAAAAAAACATAATATCATATGGTCATGTATGGCCTGTAAAAAGTTGGGAAAATAAATGATGTAGAGTCCAAACTTTTAGAGGCCATAACTTTTGATCCGTAACTTAATTTGAGGTCTCATTTGTTCCAAAATGATCATCTAAAAAAAGTGAAATTGAGTCATAAATATATCTATCATTTTAGACAAATTTTGAAAACTTTTAATACCCTTATATGGTCATGTATGGCCTCTAGAATGTTGTGAAAGTAAATGATATAGAGTTTGAATTATCAGAGGCCATAAATTTTGATCTATAACTCTATTTGATCTTTAATTTACACTAAAATGACCATATTAGAAAGTAAAAGTCAAAAATAAAAAACTATAACCATGTAGGGATGTTTTCAAAACTTTTTACACCATTATATGGTCTAACATGGCCTTTGAAATGTTTTGAAGGGATTTGATGTAGAATCCAAACTTTTGGAGGGCATAACTTTTGATTTATAACTCTATTTAAGTTTTTGTTTAAAATAAAATAAATGTCTCAAAAATTAAAGTTCAACCATAAATAAATATATAGATTTATGAATATTTTATAACTTTTAAAACTTTTAAATGGTCATGTATGGCCTCCCTAAAGTTATAAAAATAAATGATCAAGACTCCAAACTTTTAAAGGCCATAACTTTTGATTTGTAACTTCTTTTGAGCTCTTATTTGTGCCAAAAAGACCATATTAGAAAGTAAAATTATTCCATAAATAAATAAATATGTTTAAGGATGTTTTAATATTTTAATACCATCATATGTCATTCATGGCCCCTAAAAAGTTCTCTAAATAAATGATGCAGACTCCAAACTTTTAGAGGCCATAAATTTTCATTTGTAATTCCATTTGATCTCTAATTTATGCCAAAACTACTATCTCAAAAATTAAAATTTAGACATAAACAACTCTATCATTTAGGTATTTTTTAATAAAATTTTAGACCATCATATGGTCATGTATGGCCTCTAAAATGTTCTAAAAAAAATTATGTGGAGTCCAAACTTTTAGATGCCATAACTTTTGATCTGTAACTCCATTTGAGCTCTCATTTACACCAAAATGGTCATCTTAGAAATTATAATTAATCTATAATATATATTCACAAATAAGAATGTTTATAAAACTTTTCAGAACCTTAAATGGTCATGTATGGCCACTAATTTTTTTTAAAAACAAATGATGCAAATTTCAAACTTTTAGAAGCCATAAATATTGATTTGTAGCTTCGTTTGAGCTCTCATTTACACCAAAATGACCATCTCAAAAAATAAAATTCATCCATAAATAACTCTATCCACTTAAGTATGTTTTTAAAACTTTTTATATCATCATATGGTTATTTATGGCCTATGAAAAGTTCTAAAAATAAATGATGTGAAGTCCAAACTTCAAAAGGGCATAAATTTTGATCCTTAACTCTGGTTGAGCTTTCATTTGTGCTAAAATGATTGTATCATAAATTAAAATCCAGTCATAAATAGATGTATCCATTTAATATGTTTTCATAACTTTTTGAACCCTAATATGTTCATGTATGGTCTCCAAAAAGTTTTTAAAAAAAAATTGGAGTCCAAAATTCTAGAGTTCATAACTTTTGATCTGTAACTCTGTTTATGCTCTCATTTACACCAAAATGACCATCTCAAAAAGTACAATTCAACCATAAATTGATCTATCTATTTTAAAATATTTTTATAAAATTTTAGACTCTTATATGGTTACATATAGCCTTTAAATGTTTGTAAAATAAATGATGTGGAATCCAATCTCTTGGAGGCCATAAAATTTGATCTATAACTTGATTTGAACTCTCATTTGCACCAAAATGACTATCTCAAAAAGTAAAAATCAAATATTGATATCCTTATCTATTTAGGTAGGTTTTCAAAACTTTAATAACTTTATATGATCACATATGGCCTCTAAAATGTTTCTATAATAAATGATGAAGAGTCCAAATTTTCATAGGCCATAAATTTTGATCTATAACTCCCTTTATGCTCTTATTTACACCAAAATGAACATCTTATAAAGTATAATTCAACCATAAATAGATATATCTATTTAGGGATGCTTTCAAATATTTAAGCTTATATGGTCATGAATGGCTTCTAAAATGTTTGGAAATCAAATGATACAAAAACCAAGATCTTAAAGGCCATAACATTTGATATGTAAATCCATTTGAGTTCTTGTTTGCACCAAAATGATTGTCTCAAAAACTACAATTCAACTATTTATACCTCTATCCATTTAGGTATGTTTTCAAAACTTTTAAAACCCTAAGATGGTCATATATGGCCTCCAAATATTTTTGAAAATAAATAATGTAGAGTCCAAACTTCTAGAGACCATAACTTTTGATCTCAAACTCTGTTTGAGCTCTCATTTACACTAAAATGACCATCTCATAAAGTAAAATTTAAACATAAAGAGCTATATCTATTTAGGGACATTTTTAAAACTTTTTAGACCCTTAGATGGTCACATATTAGCTCTATATATTTAGGTATATCTTTAGAACTTTCTAGACCCTCAGATGGTCACATATGGCCTCTGAAAAGTTCTAAAAACAAATGATGTAGAGTCTAAACTTTTAGAGGCCATAATTTTGATCTGTAATTCCATTTGAGATCTTGTTTATGCCAAAATGACCATCTCATAAAGTAAAATTTAGAAATAAACATCTTTATACATTTATAGATGTTTTCAAAACTTATAAGACCCTTATATGGTCACGTATAGTGTTTTAAAAGTTATAAAAATAAAGTATGTAGAGTCCAAAATTTTGAAGGCCATAACTATTAATACGTAACTCTATTTGAGATCTAATTTGTGCCAAAATGACTATGTCTAAAAGTATAATTTAGTCATAAATATCTCTATAATATTAGGGATATTTTCAATACTTTTTAGACCCTCATATGGTCATGTATGGCCTCTAAAAAGTTTGGAAAATAAATGATGCAAAGTCTAAAATTTTGAAGGCCATAACTTTTGAACTGTAACTTTACTTGAGATCTTATTTACACCAAAAAAACTATATCAAAGAATAAAATTCAGCCATTAATATATATATCCATCTAGGTATGTTTTCAAAAAAATTTAAACTATTAGATGATCACATATGGCCTCTAAAAAGTTTTGAAAATAATTATGTGGAGTCCAAAATTTTGGAGACCATAAATTTTGATCCGTAACTTAAGGATGTTTTATGAAAAAATTGGACCCTTAGATGGTAATGTATGTCCTTTGAAAATTTATGGAAATAAATGATATAGATTCTAAAAATGTAGAGTCCATAACTCTTTTTGAGCTCTCGTTTACGTCAAAATGATCATCTCATAAAGCAAAATACAACCATAAATAGTATATATGTCTATGTATTTTTTAATAAAATTTTAGACCCTCAAATGGTAATGTATGGAATTTTAAAAGCTCAAAAAATAAATTATGTGGAGTCCAAACCTCCATAATCCATAACTTTTTATCTATAACTTTGTTTGAGCACTCATTTTTGCCAAAATAATCATCTCAAAAATTACAATTCAGCCATAAACAACTATATCCATTTAGGGATGCTTTATAACTTTTCAAACCCTCATATTTTCATGTATTATCTCTAAAAATTTATAATAAAAAATTATGTGGAGTGTAAAACTTTTGGAGGCCATAAATTTTGATCTATAACTCAATTTGAGATCTTGTTTGTGCCAAAATGATCATCTCAAAAAGTAAAATTTAGCCATAAATAGATCCACCTATTTAGGGATGTTTTCAAAACTTTTTAGACTGTTATATAGTCATGTATGATTCTAAAATGTTTTGAAAACAAATTATACCTAGTTAAAAAATTTAGAGGCTATAAATTTTGATCTATAAGTTAATTTGATCTCTCATTTACACCAAAATGACCATATCAAAAAGTAAAATTTGGTCATAAATAGTTACATTCATTTAGGGATGTTTTAAAAACTTTTAAGACCCTCAAATGGTCATGTATGGCCTCCAAAAATTTTGGAAAATAAATGATACATAGTCTAAATTTTTGAAGGGCCATAATTTTTTATCGTTACTCCATTTGAGCTCTTGTTTATACCATAACAACCATATTTATAAGTAAAATTCATCCATAAATAGATTGATCTATTTAGGTATGTTTTCAAAACTTTTCAGACCCTTATATGGTCATGTATGGCCTCTAAAAAAGTTTTAAAAATAAATGATATAGAATCCAAATTTCTGAAGGCCATAACTTTTGATCTGTCACTTCATCTGAGATCTCATTTACACCAAAATGACCATATAAGAGACTAAAATTCATCCATAAAATATCTATCCATTTAGAAATGTATTCATAATTTTAAAGCCTCATCAAATCATGTAAGGCTTATACAAACTTTTTAAAATAAATGATGTAGAGTCTAAATTTTTAGAGGTTATAACTTTGGATCCATAACTCTGTTTGAGCTCTCATTTATGCCAAAATTATTATCTTATAATGTAAAATTTACCCATAAATATCTATATCAAATTATGTATGTTTTCAAAAAAAATATACCCTTATATAGTAAGGTATGGCCTCAAAAAAAAAAAAAAAAAAAATGATGTGGATTCTAAACTTCAAGAGGCCATAACCTTTGATCCATAACTCCATTTAAACTTTCATTTATGCCAAAATGAATGTCTAAAAAATTAAAATACAATATTAAATATATATATCCATTTAGAATATTTTCATAACTTTTTAGACCCTCACATGGTCATATATAGCCTCTAAAATTTTATAAAAATAAATTATGTAAATTCCTAACTTTTAATGCCATAAATTTTGATCCATAACTCTATTTGAGCTCTCATTTATGCCATAATGACCATAATGAAAAGTAAAATTCAGACATAAATATACATCTATTTAGGTATGTGTTAAGAACTTTTAAAACCCTTAAATAGTCACATACGTTCTCTAAAAAGTTCTAAAAATAAATGATGTAGAGGTCAAACTTTCAAATGTCATAGTTTTTTATCTGTAACTCTATTTCATCTCTTGTTTACACTAAAAAGATCATCTTATAAATTAAAACTTAGACATAAATATATCTATCCATTTTAACATGTTTTTAAATCTTTTTAGACCCTTTCATGGTCACATATGGCCTCTAAACTATTTTTAAAAGAAATGATGCATAGTACAAACTTTTAGAGGCCATAAATTTCGATCTAAAACTTCATTTGAGCTTTAATTTTCACCAAAATGACAATATTAGAAAGTAAAATTTATAAATAAATATATATATCCATTTAGGGATATTTTTATAACTTTTTAGATCCTTATATGGTCATGTATGGTCTTTAAAAATTTCTAAAAATAAATAATTTGGAGTCCAAATTTTTGGACGCCATAACTTTTGATTTATAACTTTATTTGAGCTCTCATTTACACCAAAATAACCATCTCAAAAACTAAAATTCAGTCATATATTACTATATCTATTTATTAATGTTTTAATAAATTTTTAGACCCTTATAATGTCATGTATGGTCTCTAAAAAGTTTTGACAATAAATGACGTGGATTTCAAACTTCTAGAGGCCATAAATTTTGATTTTTAACTTTGTTTAAGTTCTCATTTGTGCCAAAATGATCATGTAAAAAATTAAAATTAAATTATAATCATCTCTATATTTTTATGGATGTATTCAAAAAATTTAAAACCTTAAAATGGTCATGTATAACCTCTAAAAAGTTTTAAAAAAAATGATGTCGAGTGTAAACTTCTAGATGTCAGAACTTTTGATCCATAAAAATAATTATATTTATTTAGGTATTCTTTCAAAACTTTTTAAACCTTACATGGTAAAGTATGGCCTCTAAATAAATTATAAAAATAAATGATACAAAGTCCAAAATTTTAGAGGCCATAAATTTGGATCCATAACTCCATTTGAGCTATCATTTATGACAAAATGATCATCTTAAAAAGTTCAATTTATCAATAAATAATTATATCCATTTAGGCATATTTCATAAATTTTCAAACCCTTGTATGGTCATGTATGGCCTCTAAAAAATTTTGAAAATAAATGATGTAGATTCTAAAATTTTGAAGGCCATAACTTTTAATCTGTAACTTTGTTTGATCTCTCAGTATCACAAACATGACTATCATAGAAAGTATAATTAGGCCATAAATAACTATATCTATTTTAAAATATTATTATAATTTTTTGGACATTCATATGGTCAAATATGGCCTCTAAAAGGTTCTAAAAATAAATTGATGTGAAGTTCAAATTTATAATGGCCATAACTTTTGATCCATAAATCTATTTGAGTACTCATTTAAACCATAATGATTGTTTCAAAAAGTAAAACTCAACCATAAATAGATATATCAATATAAATATGTTTTAAAAAACATTTATACCTTCATATGGTCATGTATGGATTTCAAAATAAAATAAAAATAAATGATGTGTAGTCCAAACTTTTGAAGGTCATAAGTGTTGGTTCATAACTCCATTTGATCTCTCATTTACATATAAATGACCATCTCATAACATAAAATTTAGCCATTAATAGACCTATATTTTTATAAAAAAATTATAATTTTTATACCATTAGATGATCATGCATGGTCTCTAAAATTTTCTAAAAATAAATGATGTAGAATCCAAACTTATAGAGGCCATAAATTTTGATTTGTAACTTCATTAGAGTTCTCATTTATGCCAAAACAACCATTTCGTAAATAAAATTCATCCATAAATAGATACATATATTTATATATTTTCTAAAAATATTTTAGACCCTCAAATGGTCATATATGGCCTTTAAAAAGCTCTTAAAACAAATGATGGAGAGTCTAAAGTTCTAGAGGTTATAAATTTTGATTTATAACTCTGTTTGAGCTCTCATTTACACCAAAATGACTATCTCAAAAATTAAAATTCATACTTAAATAGATATATAAATTTAGGTATATTTTTATAAATTTTCATACCCTCACATGGTCATGTATGGCATTTAAAAAGTTAAAAAAAAACAAATGATATAAAGTCCAAACTTTTATAGGCCATAAATTTTGATCCATAACTCCATTTGAGATCTCATTTGCACTAAATAACCATATAAAAAAGTAAAATTCAAACACAAAAAGATATATCTATTTATAAATGTATTTTAAAAATTCATATACCTTTGGATTGCCATGTATGGCCTTAGAAAAGTTTTGAAAACAAAAGATGCAGCGTCCAAATTTTCATAGGCCATAAATTTCAATTTGTAATTCCATGTGAGCTCTTGTTTTTAGTAAAATGATTGTCTAGGAAAGTAAAATTCAAACATAAATAGATATATATTTTTAAGAATATTTTTATAATTTTCAAACACTTAGATGGTAATGCGTAGCCACCAAAAAGTTTTGAAAATAAATTATGTGTTGTTTAAACTTATGGAGGCCATAAATTTTGATCCATAACTCCAAATAAGCTCTAGTTTATGATAAAAATATTGTCTCAAAAATTACAATTCAGTCATAAATAAATCTATTTGTTTAGGTATGTTTTCTAAAAAAATTAGACCCTTTGATGGTCACATATGGATTTTGAAATGTTTTGAAAAAATGTAGAGTCCAAACTTTTCAAGGTCATAACATTTGATATGTAACTCTATTTAAGCTCTCATTTACGTTAAAACAATCATCTCAAAAGTTAAAATTTAACCATAAACAACTCTATATATTTTTGGGATGTTTTCAAAACTTTTAACACCCTTATATGGTCATGTATGGTATCTAAAAAGTTTTGAAAAATAAATGATACAGAGTCCAAACTTCTAGAGGCCATAACTTTCAATCCATAACTCCATTTGAGATCTCATTTGAGCCAAAATTATTATCTAAAAAGTATAATTCAGATATAAATATCTCTATCCATTTACCTATATTCATGTATGGCCTCCAAAAAGTTGTGAAAATAAATGATGTGGAGTTTAAACTTTTAGAGGCCACAAATGTTGATTTATAACTCTATTTATGCTCTCATTTGCACCATAAAAACCATATTTAAAATTAAAATTTATCCATAGACAAATATATCCATTTAATTCTATTTTATAATTTTTTGGACCCCACATGTGTCCTCTAAAAATATCTAAAAATAAATAATGTGAAGTCAAAACTTTTTAATGCCATAACTTTTGATCTATAATCTATTTGAGCTCTTATTTACATCAAAATTACCATCTCAAAAATTATAATTCCACAATAAATTTATCTATCCATTTATAGATATTTTTAAAAAAAAATTGGGTCTTAATATGGTCACATATGATATCCAAAATGTTTTGAAAATAAATGATGGGGAGTCCAAACTTTTGAAGGCCACAACTTTTTATTTGTAACCCAGTTTCAAATCTTGTTTGCACCAAAATGATCATATAAAAAATTAAATTTTAGATATAAATATATCTATTCATTTAGGAGTGTTTTCAAAACTTTTTATACCCTCAAATGGTCACACATGATTTGTTGGAAAATTTTCCACAATTGGTCAAGAATTTGTGTAAAACCAATTTGAGGTCATTTAGTTTTGGTTAGTGGTCTATAACATATTTTGGATAAATTAAGATAAATTTTCAAAATTTAATGTAAAATGAGTCTAACTTGTTTCTTGCAAAGTCTACCAAAACCTTTGGTAATGTCTTGTCAAATGAGTCAAGTTCATTGTCTTAAAGGTCAGTTTAAGTCATTTAACATGATAAGGGATCAAGTAAAGGTTCTCATCAGTACATTAAAGCTCATTTTAATATTTTCACATCTATTTTTTCTTTTTTATTTCTCTTAAACATATTCAAAGTTTGAAATAAGTAAAAATGAGGTTTAAAACATAAAAAGGCATTTTGGCACATTTAGTTTCTTATGTGAAGGTATTTTGGAAGACTCTATTCATGGAGTGAGGATTACATAAGATCTCCACAACCTACTACATCCTTCATAAATCTAAAAACATTTTTAGGAATAGCTTATAGGTCCAAAAATAGTAGAAGTTTCCCCTATTTTTCCATCAAGCTCTTTGTGAGATAGTAAAGGTTATTTTCAAATGTTTAGTTTATGAAGGAGAAATATATTTGTTAAAACTATCTTATCATAATATTGTAGACCATATACAAAAAAAAATGCTAAGGAGGGATGAGCTCTGTAACTCATCGCCAAGCTAGGGTAGTCATGCCCTGGCTTGTTGTTGTAATCTCTGGTGCTGCGCAAGAGTGCTATGTGGGTCTGGTGAGAGAAGGGTGAGGAAGGTGTCTGTGCAAGCTGAGGGACAGTTCTGGTGGGGCATGAGCATGGAATAGAAGGAATTGAATAAAATTAGGGGAGATAAGAGTTTAGTGAAGTGGTAGGTAGTTATTCACAAGGGTAGGAGGCCAGGATGATGGAAAAGTCTATTTTTGGCTAGACTCCAGGGGTGCTTGACATTGACTCAATAGGGGGTTCAAGGATCACAAAAATTAATGGCTGCCTAGAACACTATAAGGAGAGACCAAATATTGTTATTCCATTTGATATGATAGCTAAAGATGTGGAATATTATTCCAAGCATTCACTATACTACAATTTTTTGGGACTGAGAGTCTCTCTCCCTTTTTTGGAGAACTAGGCTCATAGAGTATGGGAGCTAGAGGGTGAGATGGAGGTTATGATGTTGGCAAAAAACTTATTTATGGTTACTTTCAATTGCTTGGCTGATAGAAATAGGGTTTTTGAAGGAGGGCCATACTTTTATAACCAGGTGGGGCTTTTTGTGAAACCATGGCATGCTAGTTTTAACCCTACTGAAGAGCTACCGAATAGGGTCCCAGTGTGGGTTCACCTTCCTCGAATGCCAATTGAATGCTGTTAGGAAGATGTTCTATAGATGATAGCTTCTATGCTAGGAAAGCTAGTGGGGTCATCTTCTCAAACCTTAGGTAAGAAAGTCATGACATTTGTGCAAATTTGTGTAGAAATTAACTTAAGCAGACCTTTGCCAGATGTGGTGGAGATGTGTGTAGGCTCATATTCTTGGGTGCAGCAATTAGATTATGAGATCCTCCCCTTTAGATGTCACCTTTGTCATGAGTATGGACACCTAGTGAGAAGGTACCTAAAGGCTAAGATGGATGAACAACCTTCACCCCCACCTCCACCGAGTAGTGCCACAACTGCTGATAAAGGGAAGAAGGGTGGTGCTGGTGTAGGTAAGGACCTTGAGGGATTCATGCAGGTTAAGGCCCAGAGTAGAAATAGAGGGCATAAGAGGTCCTTAATGGAGGGACAAGAGGAGGATTCATTTAATAGGTTTGAGATATTAGATGAATTGGGCCAACAAGAGGTTAACCCAAGACTGATTAGTGGAGAATAGCTGGTGGGGGAGCTTGAAATGGTTGGTAATTCTTCATTTTCTCATAAAATGAAAACAAAGGAAGTCCCCTTACCTATGAACTTGGATGGGTAGGTGAGAGTGTAAAATTTAGTTAAACCAACTGATGACCCGGTTCAAGGAGCAGAGGTTATGGATAGCCCAACACAGCTAGAGGCTTTAGAGGTGGATAAGAGAGGGAAGGCTCCTCCTTACTTGGGAATTCTTCAGAAGGAGGGAAAGAAGGGAGCTTTAGAGAAAATTGTGAAGTTGGGGAGGAAGAAGGACATGGAGAGGATAAATATGATTAGGGAGAATTTGGTTGAGTCTGGGTCAGTCAAGACCTTAAATGCCCACTTCTTGCCTCCTTCAAAATGATTATGATTTCTTGGAATGTTAGGGGCCCTAAATAAAAAGCTATTCGAGAATTAGTTAGGAGTCACTATCTAGATATTCTCTTTTTTTAAGAGACCAAGGTTTCAGTGGAGTACATGATGGGTATTGCACCTAAGCTCTGGAGGCAAGGTTTGTGCCAATGCATTGGGACCCATGGGGTAGCGGGTGGCATAGCTTGTCTCTGGAATCCATGTAAGGTTCAACTGGTGTCTTGGATTGCCATTAGATCTTCATTATCTATGGTCTCCTTACATGGAGTTAGGGGAGTATGTTCTTCTATCAAATGTCTACACCCCCACTAATTTTCAAGGTAAGCTTCTTATTTGGAATAACATTCAGCTGGTTTGCAATGATTTTCCTTACTTGCCATGGATCATAGCTAGAGATTTTAATGCGATTTTGGACCTATCAGAAAAGAGGGGAGGTACTGCCATATTGGAGCCATCTTCTATTTTGCTTAGAGACAAGATTTTAGAACTCAACTTGGTGGACATCAAACCAAGTAATGGTAGGTTCACTTGAAACAATAAAAGGATGGGAGACAGCTACATTGCTAAGTGCATTGACAGATTTATGACTTCCTATTTTTGGGTGGGTGGCATGTGGTCTTTAAGCTTTGAGATTTTAGACTGGAGGGGCTTAGATCATTGGCACATTAAGCTAACCATCTCTTCTGCTTGAAGGCAATAGAATCCACCCTTTAAGTTTTAGCTTATGTGGCTAAGAGACCAAGACCTATTTGGATGAGTTGCTGATTGGTGGAGAGTAGGGAGACCCGTGACTAGTACTACAATGTGTGTTTTTGCTAAGCTCCTCCAATTTGTAAAATACTAGCTCTAATGATGGAACAAGCAGAGCTTTGGGAACATCTTTTAGGAGAAGGAGGTGAAAATGGAGATAAATGACATTACTAGACTAATAAGGGAGGAGGGACTATATGAGTTTTTGCTGAAGGAGGAAGAGAGGGCTGTCAATACTTTAGAGGAATGGGAGTTGAGAGAGGAAATTTTTTGGAAGCAGAAGGCTAGGATAGAATGGTTGTAAGAGGGGGACAAGAACACCGCTTTATTCTTCAATTTAGTTAGAGCCAGACATCATGGTAATGTGATCACGTCTTTGGTGATGGAAAGGGGGGAGGTGGTCTCTTCTACAAGAGATATCTGTAATGAGGATGGTCAGTACTTTAGCTCTTTTTTCCAAGAAGATGGGTAGAGGGACGTGGCTATAGAGGACTTGATTTTATCTGGTATTCCTTATATTATATCATGGGATATGAATGAGTAGCTAATGAGACCAATAACTTTGGAAGAACTAAAGAAGATTGTTTTTTTGATGAAGAAGGGAAAACCTCTAGGTCTAGATGGTTTCCTGATTGAGTTTTATCAAGAATTCTAGGAGATCATAAAAGATGATTTACTGGCAGTGGTTCAGGAATCCTAGAATAATAAATAGATGCTTCGGGCCCTAGATTCTACTTTCCTAGCCCTCATCCCCAAGGGGGAGGGGGCTGATCACTTCAGTCAATTTTGCCCCATCTCCCTTTGTAACGTAATGTATAAAATTATATCAAAGCTGATTGTTGAGAGGTTAAAGAGGTGGTTGGTGGTCCTGATCTCAGAGGAGCAAAGTGGCTTTATGGAGGGCCAGTAGATTTTGGATGGGATTGTGGTGGTTATGGAGGCTATCCATTCCATGACAAGTCCATGGAGAAGGCTATGTTTATCAAATTAGACATGTCCAAGGTGTATGACAGGGTGCAGTGGTCCTTTCTTCAGAAGGTTTTGGGTGCTTTTGGTTTTGGGGAAGAATGGATTAGGTGGGTTATGAGCTATGTAACTTTGACTTCATTCTCTATTCTAGTTAATGGGGAGCATTCTAATCTATTTGGGGCCTCACGTGGTTTGTGTCAAGGAGATCCTTTATCTCCCTACCTATTTCTTCTCTTGGTAGAGGGTCTAGGTCGGTGGATAAGAAGGAGTACCAGAGATGGCATTATCCAAGGCTAGAGATGGGGAGGTGGTCTTCCTGCTCTTTCTCACCTTTAGTTTGTGGATGATGTAGCCTTGATGGGCATGGCTACCATAAGGGAGGTAGGTAATATTCACAGTAGCCTGGATGCCTACCTGTCTACCTTGGAATAGGTTATTAATGAGGACAAGTCTTCCATTTTCTTCTTTAACACACCTCTGGCCATTCAATGGAGAGTGGCTGATATTCTCTAGTTTCATATCAGAAGCCTTTCGTTAATGTATCTTAGGATCCCTATAACTTTAGGGAGATAGTCCAAGGAGTAATGGTAGGTGATTCTGAATAAATTTAGGGCCAAGGTGAATCATTGGACCCATAGGTGGTTGTCTTTTGTTGGCTGGGTCCAATTGATTCAGTTAGTAGTCTAGGCCCTCCCTCTCTATAGGTGCATGCTATAGGTGGTGCTTGGTATCTTTGTTAAGGACCTTAATTCCCTACCTAGATAGTTCTTGTGGGTTGGTAACCTGTCTTTGATGAAGTGGAGTCTCATCAGATGGGAGGTTATTTGTAACCCAAAAAGGTTTGACAGCCTGGGGCTTAGACAGTTTGTGCTTGTAGGTATGGCCCTAGCAGCCAAGTTGTATTGGAGATGGTGTGTTGAACAAGACTGAGTCTGGGCCAAAATCTTGTCTCACAAGTATTTTTTTGGGATCCCTTAGAAGGATCTACCAAGGTATAGTTTGTCTAGGAATGGTTCGGTGATATGGGATACTCTTAAGAAAGGAGCTGCTCTGATCAAGAGAGGTCTTTTATAGATTTGCAAAGGGGGGATGGAGGTGCAATTTTGGTATGACTCTTAGGATGGCTATTACCCTATAGTTTCTCAGTATCCTCATCTATATGCACTTTCACATAGATTCAGTGAAGCATGGTGGAATAAAGTAAGCAACTTTAAAACCTTCCTTCTTCATGGATAGTTGAAGAAAGTGAGATGGAAGCTTCTTAAGGAGTGGCCAATTTTGGATATGGAGGTGGAGTGCATGAATTTATACTTAATACTTGCTGCTCACAATTGATGTACTCTCAGGGGAGTCGATGTGCTCACTTGGTCCCCTAACCCCAAGGGGAAATATACTATTTCAACTGGCTACCAAGAGTTGGTTGCATAGCAATTCATGCAGGGGAGGGAGGTTCCTTGGTGGAAAAGAGTATGGAGTAGCTTCTCATGGCCAAAGTGCAATTTTTTTATATGGACTCTGGCCTAGAACCGTTGCCTGACTTGGGAGAACATTCGTAAGAGAGGCTTTGTCAGCCCTTCGCACTACGTTCTGTGTGGTGGTAAAGAGGGGGACTCACCTCATCTATTTTTTAGATGCCCATTCACTTGCCATTTGTGGCATGCCTGGTGGGGTGTGTGGAGGTGTCAGTGTGTGCATGCCTCATCCCTTGCCAATTTTTGGTCAAATTTTGGTAGACCACCCTCTGTAGCGCATTTCTTGCAAGACGCTTGGTATGTTAGACTGATTTTTTTGCTATGGTAGGTTTGTTTAGAGAGAAACTGTAGGATTTTTAATGATGTAAAATTGGGATTTCAATAGGTTTGGAGTCAAATTATAAGAATGGTCTAGGAAACTATAGAAGCTAAGAGTGAGGTCATTATACCTCTGGCAAAGGAGGACGTAGAGTTGGTTGACAAGTTTGGTATATAGGGTATTTCTCCAGCCTCTACTTGTGTTAGGAGAGGTGGAGGTGGTAGGTAGAGAATATAGAGGAGTGAGAGATAGACCCCCCCTTCTAAGGGTTTTTTGAAAGTTAACACTGATGGATCCTTTAGGGGTAACCCTGGCTTAGCTAGAATTAGAGGGATTGGTAGAGATGCCTCTAGATCTATTGTTTTTATTCTCTTAGCTCATATGGGGGAGAAAATGATTAACAAGATGGAGGGATTAGATATTTTATATGCATTGAGGAGAGCTTATGAGTTAGGATGGAGACAAGTGATATGTGAGGTTGATTCACAAATCATGATCAATATGATCCTAGAGAGGAAAATTACAGATGTGACCTGGTAGCTTTCCTTGGTTATGTAGTAGATATTATAGATTAGCTCCCTCATGGATTTTTTGTGTTTTCCCATGTTCTGAGGGAATGGAACAAGGTGGCTAATTGTTTGGCCAAGTAGGCTTTAGAGGATATAGAGGGTCAGAAGGTGGATGGTTGGGCACAGTTGCCCAAGGAGGTTAGTTAGAATATGGAGAGGATCCTGAGTGATGACAGTATTGATATAGGTGTGTGATGGCTTTTGTTTGATTTTTCTAGTGTACTCTTTGTTTTTCTAGGGATTTAGCCTTTTGTTGCTTTGTACTATGGTTTTCTAAGTTTAATAAAGTTTTTACCCCTTCTTTTGATATATATATATATATATATATATATATCATAGACCACATACACTCAATATTACATGAATTATTTTTAGGTTATAGGGTATTAACTTTATGAACCATCGCTAAAAAGGGAAAATGCTCTAAACCCCTTTTAAAACCCCAATAGCTTGATTTCTGGCAATATAATTGCATTTTTGATCTCTTTGATGAAAATGGAAAGTTGTGTGATATATTAAGGAGAATAAATAACACTCATAAACCTTCATCAATCAAATTTTCAATGCAAATAATGGTGAAAGGTGTGGGTATAGGTTGTAGGGTTTGAAGAATGAAAGGAAGACAATTAGAAAAGAAGGTTTTTAAGAGGCTTAAGTGATTTATTAAGGGTATCCAATGGTTGGAATAGTTATAATGGATCATAAAAGTTATAATTAAAAACTATTTATGTATTTAGGCCTCATAAAACTCAAAAAAAGGTTAAAAATAATACCTAAAGTCATGTAAAAATGAGAAAATGTAAGTTAAAAAGCACTAAAAAGTGCATACCTTGAGTTTTAATAAATGAAATCCCATAAAAATTGACATGGAGGTATGTTTTGATGTAATTTAATGTTTCCATGTGTTTTTATATCTATAAACCTCCTTATGAGAGATAAAATGTCAAAACATAGATCTGCACCATGAAGGAAAATAGGGTTCTTGACTAATTTACTCATGAAGTGTGAAAGTTGTCTCAAATCACTGAAAAATATCTCCAAGCAACCCTATGGGCAAAACTCATGCATTTTTTTGAGAATTTTTGTTTGGGAGTTTGGTGAAGTATTTTCAAGATGTTTAAAATTATCCAGGTCTCATAATGATACTAAGGGTGGTTATATTAATACCTATAACTCATTTTAGACCCCCAAATTCAAAATTAGGGTTTCTTAAGGCCTAAAAAGCACAAAAAGGCATTTTTAGAAGTTATATGTGGAGTTTGGAGATAAAAATTTGTTTGAAGGTATATTATACCATGGTAATGATTTCAAAATCATTTTAATACCCATTCTATATTCAAATAATTAAATTTAATCTAGTTATAGGTTCTCATCATGCATTTGGAAAGCTTGTCAAGATGGAGAAGATGGACATATCTAAGAAAGATCATTATAGAGAGATATGATTTTTCATCATCAAATGCACTCTTATAAAGGATATTGAATTATGACCTCAAAATATAGACATTGATCCATTCCCTATGCTAATTTTTAGTAAGATGCATCTAAACTTATCAAAAAGCTCTATTAATACATCAACAAGCTCTATCAATGCATAAAAATCTTCAACAAACCTTACCAAGTTAGTCACTTGTGTTATTTTCCATTTTAAAGAACAATAATAGGTAAAGAGTTTATTTTAAGAAAGGATTCAAGTGTGTAATGAGTATTTAACAACCTCAAGAGAGCCTTTTCTCTCTTTCCTACACTAAGGTCATGAGGAAAAAGTTAAATCAACATAAAGAAGCCTTCAAACAACCTATCAAGGTAAAGAGTTATCATGCAAGAATGAAGGGGTTAATTGAATACTTGACCAAGCCTTGAAGGTCTATATTCATTTAAGATACTTCTTCATCAAGAAAAACATGTGAACAACTGACTTCTATACCACCTTGGAGATATTTGAGGAAGTTGAGAGAGAAAAACATGCAAGTAATAATATAGATGTATATGTGGGTCAAACTCCAAGATACAAGGAGGATAGTTAAAACCAATAACTACAAATATGGAGAGTCTCAAAAAAATTTAATGATCTATTCAAAAGGAGTAAATTAATATGATCAAGACCTCTTCAAGCATTGAAGACCATCAAGGCATGCAAAGAGATTAATACCCTTTGAGATAGGTCATGAATGAGGAGCTAAGACTTCTTCATTTAATTCAAACAAGCCTAACTCTCCCTATTATTCCATTTCCCAAGAGAAAAAATTAAAAATCTAGCATGTAATATGTATGAGTTTAAAATCATAAACATGTAATTTAGGTAATATAAAAGTGGTGGACAAAGGAAAAGAAAAAGATGACTCAAAATAATGACTCAACCTTAGTTTGGGATTATTTTGTCTCCTCTCTTCTAGCTCCCATTTTTATATGTATGTTCATTTTTTGAAAGATGAGAGGATTATGCTTTTTTATATATAGAAACTCTACCAAAAGTTTATACTACATCACCTTTGAATTAATTATAAGTTGATTTTCCTTTATTTTTAGGTTTTTCATGAAGTGTGTGCCTCATATTCATTGATGTAACCTAGTGAATGATTGATTTTCATATGTTTATGTCTATATTTTTCACTTTTATGCAGTATATAATCATTTTTTTAGGTCATATCAAGTGTCTAAGTCTAAATTCTACCTAATTTAGAAATAAATTCAACCAATGTTTATTCCTTCTATGTTATTATGAATATTTATCAAGACTTTGTATGAAATACTAATGTCAGAGTCATTACATGAATATTAAGTGAATGTGTGTAAGTTGTTTAGCTTAAAAATTATGTCAATTATATCCATAATTGGATATAACACTAGTGCATCACCCCTAATTTTCAATTTTTATGTTCAATTCTAGTTTGATTATTGCTCCCTTTACCCTTTTCCAAATCAATAAATCACTAAATTAGAGATTTTAGAGTGAATTAAGTGATTTTATCAACATAACTAATCTTGCATTTGGATGTTCTCTCCATTATAAGGCTACCCACACCTTGGAGAGTTTTCATTGTGTTAATAGGAGTGATAAAAAGCACACATTCTCATAATGTTTCACTCATGAGTGATAATAGGTCACACATGACCATGTGAGGGTCTAAAAAAGTTATAAAAGATCCCTAGATAGATATAGATATATATGGCTAAATTTTACATTTTGAGATTGTTATTTTGGTGTAAACTAAAGCTTAAACAAAGTTACAAATCAAAATTTATGGCCTCTAAAAGTTTAAACTCTGTATCATTTAATTTATAGAATTATTTGAAGGCCATACATGACCATTTAAGAGTTCAAAAAGGTTTTAAAACATTCATAAATAGATAGTGATGTTTATTCTGAATTATAATTTCTAAGAGGACCATTTTGGCACAAATGAGATTCCAAACTGAGTTAAGGATCAAAACTTATGGCCTCCAAAAATTTAAACTCCACATCATTTGTTTTATAAAATTTTAGACATACATGACTATATGAGGGTCCAAAAATATCTAAAAACATACCTAAATGGATATGTCTATTTATTGATAAATTAAACTTTTTGATATGGTCATTTTCCATAAATAAGAGCTCAATTAGAGTTACGGATCAGAAGTTATGGCATCCAAAAGTTTAGGCTCCACATCATTTAATTTTATAACTTTTTAGAGGCTATGCATGAGCATATAAGGTTATGAAAAGTTATTAAAACATACCTAAATGGATATATCTATTTATGATTGAATTTTACTTTCCAATACAATCATTTTGGCACAAACACTATCTCAAACAAAGTTACTAATCAAAAGTTATGGCCTCCAAAAGTTTGGACTCTACATCATTTATTTTCAAAACTTTTTAGAGGCCATGAATTACCATATAAGGGTCTGAAAAGTTTTGTAAACATCCCTAAATGGATAAAGTTATTTAGGGCTGAATTATACTTTATGAGATGGTCATTTTGATGTGTATGAGAGCTCAAATGAATTTATGAAGTTTGCATCATTTTTTTAGGACTTTTTAGAAGCCATACATGACCATTTGAGGGTTTGAAAATCTTTTAAAATATCCTTAAATAAATATAATAATTTATGGTTGAATTTTTTATGTTGTCAAAATTTATGGCCTCTAGAAGTTTGAACTCTACAATAGTTGTTTTTAGAATTTTTTAGAGACCATACATGACCATATAAGGGTCTAAAAATCTATACATAAATAAATAAATGGATATAGATATTTATGTATTAATTATACTTTCTAAGACAATTATTTTGGCATAAATGAAAGCTCAAATGGAGCTATTAATCAAAATTGATGGCCTCCAAAAGTTTGGACTCTACGTCATTTATTTTTTAGAACTTTTTAGAGGCTACACATAACCATATGAGGGATAAAAAAGATTTTAAAACATCCCTAAATATATATTATTATTTATGGATGAATTTTACTTTTTGAGATGATTGTTTAGGTGCAAATGAATCTTAAAAAAAATTATGGATCAAAATTTATTACCTCCATAAGTTTAGACTCTGCATCATTTTTTTTAGAAATTTTTGGAGACCATGTGTGACCATATGATTGTCCAATTTTTTATAAAACATATTTAAATAGACAGAATTATCTATGTCCAAATTTTAATTTCTAATATGGTTATTTTTACATAAATGAGAGCTCAAACAAAGTTATGGATTGAAACTTATGCGATCCAGAAGTTTGGACTCTACATCAATCATTTTCAAAACTTTTTAGAGGCCATATGTGAGCATATAAGTCTTAAAAGTTATGAAAACATACCTAAATGGATATAAATATTTATAAATAAATTATACTTTCTAATATAGTTGTTATGGTGCAAACTAGAGCTCAAATAGAGTTACATATCAAATGTTAAGGCCTCTAAAATTTTGGACTCTGCATCATTTGTTTTCAAAACTTTTTGGAGGCCATACATAACCATATGAGGATCAAAAAAGTTTTTAAAACAAACCTAAATTTTAATATATTTATATGGATGAATTTTACTTTATGATATAGTCATTTTTAAAAAATATCTCAACAGAGTTATGGATTAAAATTTATGACCCCTAAAAGTTTGGACTGGATATCACTTATTTTCATAAATCTTCAGAGGCCATACATGACCATATGAAGGTTTGAAAAGTTATTAAAATTTATTAAACAAAATATTAATTTATCATTGAAGTATACTTTTTGAGATGATTGTTTTGGCACAAACAAGAGCTCAAATGTAGTTATAAATCAGAAGTTATGCCCTCCAAAAGTTTGGACTCCTTTTAATTTATTTTTGGTACTTTTTGGGGGCCACCATGTGAGGTTTTTAAAAAAAATTAAAAAATATATCTAAATGGATAGAGGTGCTTGTGTATAGGTTTTAAAATTGTAGATAGCCATTTTGGTGCAAAAGAGAGCTCAAATAGAGTTACAAATAAAAAATTATGGCCTTCACAAGTTTGGAATCCACATCATTTGTTTTTATATATTTTTAGAGGCCATACATAATCATATTAGGGTCCGAAAATATTTCAAAATGTCTATAAATGGATAGAGTTATTTATGGATGATTATATTTTTTGAGAGGGTCATTTTAATGCAAATGAGAGCTCAAATGGATTTACGGATCATAAGTTATGGCTTATAGAAATTTGGACTTTGCATCATTTATTTTTAGAAAATTTTAGAGGCCATATAGGACTATATAAAGGTCTAAAAAGTTTTTAAAACATCCCTAAATAGATATATCTATGTGTGGATAAATTATACTTTTTGAGACTATTGTTTTGGTATAAACTAGAGTTAAAATGGAGTTATAATTCAAAACTTATGGCCTCCAAAAGTTTGGATTCTACATATTTTGTATTTAGAAATTTTTGGGGGCCATACATGAACATGTAAGGCTCTTAAATATTTCCAAAAAATTCCTAAATAGATAGATATATTTATGGTTGAATTTTACTTTTTGAGATGGTTGTTTTGGTGCAAATGAGAGCTCAAATAGAGTTACAGATCAGAATTTATGCCCTTTAAATATATGAAATCTACATCATTTATTTTAAGAACATTTAAAAGGCCATACATGACCATTTTAGGGTTCAAAAATATTTTAAGACATTCCTAAATAGATAGTTCTATTTATGAATGAATTGTACTTTTTGAGATGGTCATTTTGACATAAACATATGGTCAAACAGAGTTATAAATCAAAAGTTATGGCCTCTAAAAGTTTAGACTTTGCATCATTTATTTTTAGAAATTTTCAAATACCATGCATGACAATATTAGGGTTTTAAAAGTTCTTAAAACATCCCTAAATAGATATAGTTATTTATGGATGAATTATACTTTCTAAAACAGTCATTTTAGCATAAATAAGAGATCAATTAGAGTTATAGATCAAAATTTATGGTCTCTAAAAGTTTTTACTCAACATAATTTATTTGTATAGCTTTTCAAAGGCCTACATGACCATTTAAAGGTTTGAAAAGTTATTAAAACATCCCTAAATGAATACAACTTTCCATGACTAAATTTTACATTCTAAGATAGTCATTTTGGCATAAATGAGAACTCAAATAGAGTTACAGATTGAAATTTATGGCCTTCAAAAGCTTTAAATCTACATCATTTGTTTTTTATAACTTTTTGGAAGCCATAAATGACCAATCAAGGGTATGAAAAGTTATATAGAACATAACTAAAGGGATAGATCTATTTATGGTTAAACTATGATTTTTTTAGAAGTTGTGTACACTGAAAGTTTGGATTCTACATCATTTATTTTTTATAACCTTTTGGAGGACATATAACTATCTAAGGGTCTAAATTTTTTTGAAAACATCCCTCAATGGATACAATTTTTTATGACTAAGTTATAATTTTTGGGATGGTTTTTTAGCCCAAACGAGAGCTAAAATAGAGTTATAGATCAAAAATTATGGCCTCTAGAAGTTTGGACTCTACATTATTTGTTTTTAGAAAATTTTAGAGGCCATGATTGACCATCTAATCTTCTAAAATGGAGACAAAAAATTCCTTAAATATATAGAGTTGTTTATGGCTGAATTTTACTTTCCAATATGGTCATTTTAGAGCAAACAATAGCTCAAACAGAGTTAAGGATCAAAACTTATGGCCTCCAAAATTTTAGACTTTGCATCATTTATTTTCAAAACATTTCAAAACCCATAGTTACCATTTAAGGGTATGAAAAGTTCTAAAAACATACCTAAATAGATATTGTTATTTATGGATGAATTTTACTTTCTAAGATGGTCAGGTTTACATAAAAAAGAGCTCAAACAAAGTTATGGATCAAAAATTATGGCCTCTATATGTTTGGACTCTACATAATTTGTTTTCATAACTCTTCATAGGTCATACATGACCATATGAGGGTACCAAAAGTTATAAAAATCCCTAAATGGATAGATCTATTTATGGCTAAATTATTCTTTTTGAGATGGTTATTTTAACATAAACAAGAGCTCAATCATAATTACATATTAAAATTTATGGCCTCCAAAATTTTAGACTCTGCATCATTTTTTTGTAACTTTTTGGGGACCATACATAACCATCTGAGGATCTAAAAATGTTTTTAAAAATGCATAAATGGATGATGTGTATGGCTGAATTTCACTTTTTGAGACAACTATTTTGGTTCAAATGAGAGCTTAAATAGAGTTACTGATCAAAATTTATGGCCTCCAAAAGTTTAGACTCTACATCATTTATTTTTAGAACTTTTTAGAGGACATACATGACCATATGAGGGTCCTAAAAGTTCTAAAACATTACTAAATAGATGGAACTATTTATGGCTGAATTGTACATTTTGAGAAAGTCATTTTGGCAAAAATGAGAGCTCAAAAAAAGTTACCAATCAAAAGTTATGGCCTCAATAAGTTTGGAATCCACATATTTAATTTTTAAAAACTTCAAGGGCCATATGTGACATGTGAGGATCTAAAAATGTTTTGAAAAAATCTCTAAAGAGATAAATCAATTTATGGCTGGATTTTAATTTTTGAGCTAGTCATTATGGCATAAATGAGAGTTAAAATAGAGTTATGGATAAAAAATTATGGCCTCTAAAATTTTAGACACTATATCATTTACTTTTAGAACTTTTTAGAGGCCATACATGACCATCCAAGGGTTTTTGTATCCAACATACCCCTTTTCTTTTTGAATAAATGGGAACCCACTTAGAAGGATAAAAAATGGAATTATACATTTTGGGACTAACTTACTAATGCCTTTTGTGAGTTTGTATACTACCTAGGTTTTGGGACTTAGTTTTATTTAAATAAATTATTCGAGACTTGGTCTTCAAACATTTTGCCCATGCCTTTTTTGGGAACTTTATTCTTCAAAACTTGTGTTTGAGTTTTAATCATTGGACATTTCATTTAGAATTATCGTATCAAAACTTTTTTTTAGAGTTTTAGTTCATAAGACTTGTTTAATATCTTCTTATTGAACATTTGTTTTGAACAATTATTCTGAAGGACTTGTTTTTATTTAAAATTTATTTATCAAGAATTTTATTTGGGACTTTTCATAAGACAAATTATCTAAAATAGTCATCATTGGATTTATATGCTTCATAGCTTTTTATCAGACATTTTTTTCAAACATTATTATGAGGGATTAGGTCTTTAGGAATTTTGTTCAAGATTTGTGTTCAAAACCTTGGATTTTAAAGAATTGTTGGCTCAATCCCAACACAAAATATGAATCCTAACTCCTAATTAGTGAAAGCCTGCTATACTTATCCAAAAAAGCAAAACTACTTCCCAAAACTTTCCAAATAATGTAACTTACCAACTAAACTAATGAGATTTGAACTATGTAGATAAAACAAACATATGAATGTTGAAAATTAAAAGTGCATGAAATGAAATTGAATACAAAAGGATATATACATGATGTGTGGATATCAATCTATTCATTACTCACAAATGAATTCAAACTCAATTGAACAAAATCCCTAGATATCTATGAATCCATCACAAATAATCAATCAATGGAAAATATTTTTCATAATACATGTATAACATACTATGAGCACCCTAATCAATTACAATGGCTTCATCATCTAAGAGTTTTAGAAGAGAACTACCACCATCACCTTTATCCATCAAGGATTCAATAGAGTTCATAGACATGGTGTATGATGTGACAATATTTGACATTAGTTATGTTAATTACTCAAAATTATGAGAGGCTGTTGATGCTATAGACACATTTTCACATGAGGTAAATCTATCACCCAGATAATGTCAACTAGTTGTGGACTTATTGGTTGTTAAGAGATAAAGACTAAACTATGTGGTAGCCAAGACTGAGGTTATGCCCTGCATCAACCTTCTATGGTACTTGATCTTTGCTATGAATATTACATAGGATGACTTCTTATACCATATATATCACCAGACACTCGTGGATTGAATCATAGAGATGACTTTCAAAGGTAACTATCTCTACTAGTTCTAGATGTAATTTTTTATAAACATAGGCTAGTAACATGGAATAAATATAATTCAATTGACAAAGTGTTAAGCTCATGGATTCTTCTTAGGAAAATTATGGTCTTAAAAGGAAAGTCTCCCACCCTTGTTAGCACATTTAGAATGGGGGTATGTATTGGGATGGCTTATTAAATAGAATATATGGCATGCCAAGTATCCATGTTGTCAATTTGGATTGGGTGCCATTATTGGATATGATAATGACTAGTGACAAAAATTTTGCCCTGGGAAAAATCATTAGTTTTAAGTTGAGGGAACAAGTATTGCATTAAAGAAAGCAACCTAATTGAGTAGGCCATTTTTACATGATGTCATACTTATTATATGTAGTAATGGGTATAGTGTATAGGGACCTTAGTGAACTTTGGAGCTTGGCCACAAATTTTATTAAGAATCACATTTGTGATTACTATATCCATACATACATACATACATACATACATACATACATACATATATATATATATATATATATATATATATATATATATATATATATATATATATATATATATATATATCAAAGCACATGATCCAAATTGCCAAGGACGTGCATCTTGAAGTATGGTAGGTAATTTATGAGGCCCCACTACTCAGAATTAGAAAGAGCATAGTAGATACACTAGCTTCTCAAGGTGACTACTAGTTGTATCCATATTATATAGTGATCATGGTCACCAATCATAAGGTCCACCCCTGATGTCTCCCCAAGTATGTACTAGATAAGCTTGCAGAACAATAAATTACATATCAACTTTGGTGGAGTGTGGAAGAGACTTGATTAAATAAAAGAAAGACAAATTTTATGGGTCTCACATGATCATTATAATAATTTTTTACACCATGAGGAAGCATTTTACGGATGAAGGCAACAATAAAAAGCATTATCAATTACCTACCTTGCCACACAAAGATTGGGATCCTCATGGTCATATACAAAAGCATATTCAGGGCTTTGGTATTTCATACCAATATGTCCCCGACAACCATGATTTTCTATTCATGAATGCAAAGGATGACACCTAAGTCTTATAAAGGGAAAAACTTATAGGTCTGAAAGAAGATCATTTGAGGATAATTTAGCAAGAGCCTTCAATTTTAGTATAATAAATGCATACTATGGTACCAACTCCTAAAGGATGGATAAATTTATATTTATAGTACAACCAACCCCCATAATAAATATAGATATAAGGGGAGCCTTCCCAAGAACTTCCATTTCTATGAAATAGCCTAGGTTAAATGAGCTCGATCCCAAGGAAGCATAAGGGGATCCAATTAACTTGGATTCTTTTGAATTTGAGGACTAAGAACACCCAGTTACATTTTCATTACAAACACCTATAGCTGTGCCCTAATTGCAATAATCTACAATGCAAGGGGAAGTTATAGAGGAAGTTACTACCTCAATTCAGCAAAGCTCCTCCTCAGAGATAAGGGCTACTCTTTGTTATAAGAGGAAGTCAAGGGATCCTCCCTAATAGAGAATCAAATAGTAGATCAACCATAGGGCCTACCTTCGATTCCCTAATAGAAATCAAAGGTAGAACAAGAAGTATATGAACAAGAAGAATTAGAAAGAGTAAAGGCACTAAGCCTTATAGATGATAAAGGGAAGACATCAAGCCAAGATGATAAATTAGGTAAGGAAGCTCAGTCTTTATACCCTTCTTCCTAGGTTTCCTCATTTATTCCTATTTTGAGATTAATTCCAATAAGTGCTATTTTTACAACCTTATTTCTCACTCTAATTTTGGAGGATGTCACTTCTACCCCTAATGTTTCAATTTCCTCTTCTACTACCTTTCACATACCTTTTCTCACTCCCAGAGTAGAAGAGGATTCTTCTACCACCATTATTTCATTTCCCCCATAGTACCATCCACATCCATTATTGACACAACTATTGATATTCCCCTTGATATTTCCATAGTCTGAACCATGAATAAGAAAAAGGTTACTAATAAAATTGAAACAATAATGGCCACTTCCCAACTCCATATCTCTTTCATGAAAATCAATTTGCCAATACCTTTCACAAGTTCCTACCAAGAGATTATTGTTACATATTTAAGGAAGGGCAAAAGGGGTAAACAAGTCTTTACAATCTATCCACTCCCTCAATATGGAGGTATGGATTTGTCTAAAATCATTTGGCCATCCCTTCCTAACATAATTCTCAAAAGATAAATAGAGTAATCAATAGAAGATAAAGAGTTTGAGGCTACAACTAAGGAGACACAATCAATAGAACCTACCCAAGTAGTGATTCCCCCATGGGTAATTGATCTTAGAATAAAGGCTTCACAAATGCCTAATTTCAAAATTATAGAATTACCACCCATAACCTCATTGTTTGATAAGCCCTCAAAGAGTATTCAAAGGGTTAAGAAGAGGAAATTGGAGGATGAAACTGAGAGGGAAATTATTCTTGAGGAAAGGTAGGAGGTCTATGTCTTTTCTAAAAGAAAGAGAAGTTAGTTGGGGTATTCCTCCTACATACAAGATTTCAAGTCTTTAGAAGAAGCCCATAAATATGAAATGGTAGTATTAAATGAAGGGGTAGAGATGGCAAGGCAAGAGATGGAATAAAAATTAGAATAAATCAAATAACAGTAGTAGTCAGTTTATATTTTAGTAGGAATTAAGGCTAAAGTGTAAGAAGCTGCATCAAAATGTTACAATGCTATTGAGGTACTTGAAGAAATGAGGGCTGAATTGGCACCTCATATAGTTCAAAAACATCAATTATTTAATTTTTTAAAAGAATATGAAATTAGATTGAAATTATTATTTATACACTACTAATAAGGTGTGTAGCCACCTAGATCTAATGACACCATTGGAGGCATCAAATGACCTCAATTTGGTGGTCATTAGAATATAAGAAGCCAAAGAGTGGGTGATAGTAGCTGAGGCATTATTTCCCAAATATAAAGAGTGTGATACATTCATCTTGCAGATTATAGATGATTTGAAATTATCTAAGGCAAGGGATGTAACAGGTAAGTTGATCAGTAGAATTAGTTTTGACTAACTCATTCAAGAAGCTTTTAATAAATTTAAGTGGAGTCTATAGGGGTTAACACTAGGAGATATTGAATCTAAATTTATTTTTATGATAAATAAGGTAACTAAAGTTAAAATTTTCAAGATCAACTTCTAAAACATGAAGGTGAACATGTAAAACTCTTAGAACAAATTAACAAGGTGCATAAACCCTTGTTACTTGACCTAGATATTATAAGGCAATAGCATGATGTGGGTTACCAATATTATCTTTAGTTAGAGGTGAAGAAGAAGAAGAAGATGGAGGTTGTTACATCCAATTCAACACCAACACAAATAGTGACCACTCCTACTAAGGTTAACGCATCTATGCAGATGTCCACTCAACCTTAGTTGAAAGGACTAGTTTTGTGCATGCTAATTCAATATAATGGAATCAATTTTTTTATATTAGTCTAATTATGTTAGAACATAATGTAAAAGTTTTATAAATTTTTTTTAAACATACACATTATATATGATATTGTAAAAGCTGACTTAAATTTTTGATAAATGTAAGTTAACTATATGTATACATTTCATATAGTTTTGAGACTACAATTAGAAGTAAGGTTATAACTATGCCATGTAATTAATTTTTTCATGCACTTGAAGGATGAGACAACCCTTCCTTAACTCTATTTAAACATATGTAACCCACATTTGTAAAAGGTCAAGAAAATTTCAATACAAAAGCAAAATCAATTTTGATTATCAACAAATGTGTTTGTGTATTTTATCTCTAAGATTTATGTAATTAGGATTCATCTTTTTGGTTGTTTGATTCAATAATTATTAGAGTGTAAAATTTGTGAGGAATTCTTTCTTGTCATGATTAATATGCTAGTTTTATATATGCAATAGCTATTGAAGGATTATCAATTATATTGTTTATTGGAAAGTAAGTTTATTATTTCATATTTATAAGTGTGTACAGGTGCTTTCAATGATATAATTTTGCATGCATGTGAAATTGATGTCTCAGATACCTCCCTAGTTTGAGTCATAATCTCTTAAGTAAAGGTGTGCAATAGTTGCTCTAAAAAGAACAAACTTTGATTGAGATCCCTAAGTTTCCTATATCAAACTATCTTAGATTATCTAACCATGTCTATTTATGTGTGTGCAATAGTTACTAGCAATAGACTTTGGTTCTCAAAGTAATTGTCATCTTTAAAACCAGTTTGAGAGGTGATTCTTGAAGCCATAGAATATTTCTTTCCTACTCTACCCTTACCTCCTTTTTTGAGTTTATTTTTGATACCTACCCATTCTAGATTAGTATCCATCCACATACCAACTCGCTTAGATTTTAACTTTTTTTATAGACCATTCATTCATTCATAACCATGGTTAAAAACCTACATGTCATTTCTACTATCCCATCACCTGGTTATTAAAACCACATACCTATAAATTGTACTCTAGAGTGGAGTTTACCTCTATTAAGATCCCAAAATGTTAGAGGATACCTTGTTATGAATTGATATGCATAAAAACTACATCAACACTCTTCTTGGCACTAAAACAAGGGCCTTGAGCTTCTCTAATAAAAGAGGTTAGTTTCTACATTGAGTTACATTGGAGTCATCTAAGAGAGTGACCAAATATAGTTCTCAAACTAGTTTTTTAGTCTTACCCTTGTCGAATCATAAGAGGTCTAGATTTGTACCAACTACCCCTATCCATAATAGAGATTAAACACCTTCCCAAGTAAGGAACACTCCCCCTATTAAACATTCCATGGATCAACCACCTTGGTTGGTTGGATCTACCATTTCCATCTTGAGGGATGTGCATGACCTACCCAAGAATCTTGAAAAGTATCTACCATCCTTCTCTCCCTCAGGAGGAAGAATGATAGAAGAACACATTAAGTCTTTCAAAGCTGCTTTGAGATTAATGAATGTTATTAATGAAGATGTTGCATGAAGGATTTTCCCTTTTACAATAATGGATGTTTCTTATGATTGGTATCTTAATTTTTAAGAGAATTCTATCACATCCTGAAACACATGTCAAGCTATTTTTATTTAACAATTTGGGCAAGTCACCAGCCCCAATCTAATATACCATCACTTTACTAGTATAAAGAGGGATCCTAATGAAACAATCTAGGTCTTCAGTGAAATATTTCAAAATATGTACACTTAGTTTAGACCAAAATATAAACTAGATGAAGTATTAGCATTATAAATATACAAGAATGCTCTGGATCCAAATACTATAGTCTTTTTACAAAGGGATATTGCTATTAACACTCTAGAATTAGCCTATGAAGAGACCATTACTATTGATAGGTAGCTTAATCCTTAGGTTCTTAGTACAATTATTGTTAAAAATTGTCTTCCAATGTTGAATCCAATTCCACATATGAAGCAGAATGTCCATGCATTCAATTAGAATTGGTTGTATATGTTGCTTCCTCTAACACAATTAACACGTCCAAATTATAGTTTTTTAAACAACCATGCACAAGGTAATTGTTACTAGTAGAATAAACATTTAGCTACAACCTCTACTACTATAACTTAGGTCACTGACTTTACTAAAGTAGAGTTGGATGCCATGTAAAATATGGTTCAAAAGTTAAGCAATGACTTCCTTAGAATGTAAAGAAAGATAGGCAATGCTAATGGCCTACATGGTAATCAAAATTTTGGAGTCCATAGGTATAATAGATCATTAAATAGGCTTAAAAGTAATACAAATTGACCTAGAAAACCTCTATAAATCAATATAGTAGAGACAGCTCTGCCCAATTAGTGTAGAATCCATAATACTTATCAGCACAGTGAACTTGATTATGTTGAATTTTATGCAGCATTTGAGATATTTAAAAGAGAGGTGGTAAGGCAAGATCAAATGCATAATCCACTAGAATCTCATCAAGACCTTGGCCCTTCAAGTAATTCCAAGTTTTTTGATACTCATGATTTTCCTTTCTTGATTTAGGATGACAACATACCGGAGGAAAACACCAATGAGATTCATGTTTTCTAGTAATTCCATAAAGGTGGTTACAACCTAAGGAATAGGCAACCCTTCACAATGTCTATTCCTCTAAATAGCACAGCCATTACACCAATTCTAAAGTTGACAATAATCCACCTCCCATGAAAGGGAATGATCATCCTCATAACAATGAGGAATAAAGTAGAGGAGGATACAACATTATGGAATACATGAAAAAAATCAAAACAATTATTACCATTCATGAATTAGCTCAAATCACTAAATAGAAGGAGCTAATATGGAAGTCTATTATAGGAAAGGCCCTTGTGGAAAAGATAAAAGCACCTACAAAGAAAACAAAGGCTTATGACCCCAATGTCATATGTAAAATCAAGCTAGAGGTTCTACCCATTTTTTTTATTATCAGGACATTTGGTAAGAACATTCATAATTGCTTAGTAAATTATGGAGCTTCATCAACTATGATGCCTACATTTATTTATTAAAAGCTCTGCCTCACTCCAAACCATCAAAGAGAATAGTCTCACATTTGGATAAAATAGTGGTGCCAATAATTGTGAGATTAATAATGTGTGTATCCAATTAGCATCTAATATATGAGTAAAAATGACCATCAACATCCTTTTAATAAATATACTTAAAGGTTATGGACTATTGCTAAGTAGGGACTAGTCTAAAACACTCAATGGATATCTCTCAATAGATTTCTCTCATATTTAGCTACCATAGAGAGGCATTACAAATCAAATATGGATTGATAGGGAACCAAAGATGAAGTATCCTATCATAAAGTACAATGTCAAGAATGAAAAGGTAAGTTATGAATCCCCTAGCCTTGGTGTTTATACTTTTACTACAAAAAATCAAATATATGAGCCAAAATCTGAGGGGGCCAACCAGATATGGACTCTCCACTTTGATGATGCTAGATTCAAATAGGGATCATGCATAAGAATTTCATTAATTGATTCATAAGGAAATACATTCCTAGTATTATACAAATTACATTTCCCTTACATCAATAATAGGGCTAAATATGAAGCATTAATTTTGGGATTGCACTTTGCACTCTAGAACAATGTCAAGAAGTTGTTAGTATCATGGAATCAAAGATGGTAGTTAATCAAGATGAAAAAAAATACCAATGCAAGCTATCTTATCTAAAAAGATATAAACATAGAGCATGGGATTTTATTGAGAGATTTGAGGCTTTCAATATAATAGTTATTCTTATGGAGCAAAATCAAGATGTGGATTCACTATTTGTTGTTGCTACCAATTTAGAACCTCTTTAAGAATCCAAGGTAGATATATTTTCCATTGAGCTAGTACCTTGTACTTATATTCCTAATAACATAGATAACTTCCAAGTCTTCTATGATGACTATCAAATAATTTGGTTTCTAACAAACTTAGGACAATTCAAGTCCCAAATCATTGATGATAAAGAAATTAGCTATTTTTTTCCAATAGTATTCAGATGAGGAAGGTATCCTTCAACTCAAAGAAAATCATCTTCCAACTAGTTTTTTATCCTTAAAATAGACCATTTAATATATATCCCCAAGCTCAATAGTAAAGGCAACGTAAATTTAACAAGTATAACTTTAAAAGAGAGAATTTGGGTGATGGGCATAAGCCATGCTACATCAACATTGGTCTCAGTTTCACTCCAAAAGAAATATAATGGGTGAATGATTTACTCACCCCATACAAAGATGTGATTATGTGATTATGGGTGATTTGAAGGTTTATGATGCAAAGGTCATCACTCAAATAATTCCACTAAAACTAGACCACAAACCATTTAGACAAAGACAGAGGCCAATGAATCCTATCTTAGAACCTCTCATTCAAAGAGAATTCAAAAAGTTTTTAAGTGCAAGGAAAGTCTTCCCAATCAAACATTCTACTTGGGTCGCCAATTTGGTCCTAGTCAAAAAGAAGAATGGGGAGGTTAGATTATGTGTTTATTTTAGAAACTTGAACAAACCTCTAATAAGGAAAACTATCCACTACCTTCTTTGGATGAGGAAATTTAGATAATCAGTGGCTTTAAAATGATGTCCTTCTAGGATGGATTTTTAGGTTATAACCAAGTGTTAGTACAATCACAAGATAAAATGAAAACTACATTTACTATGAAGTGGGGTACCTATGCATATAAGAGTATGCCTTTTGGCCTAATAAATGTAGGATCTACCTTTTATCAAGACATGGATCACACATTTAAAGGATTAATAGGTAAATGTATAATTATCTATATGGATGATCTTATTATTTTCTCTAAGAATAGGAATGATCATGCAGGCCATCTATGATCAATATTTGAAAGATGTAGAAGGTTTGGCATCTCACTAAACCCAAAAAAGAGAATATTTGGAGTTAATAAAGGTAAACTCTTGGGATATATCATTACTAAAAAAATGAATCATCATTTATCTAGATAGAATCTCAAGAATTTCAAAGATTGCACCACCAAACAACAAGATAGAGTTTAAGTCATTCATTGAGAAGAATAGTTTCATAAGGAAGTTTATTTCAAAATTTTCAAAAATTGTGATACCCATAAATGAAATGCTCAAACAAGATTCCAAAATAGAATGGACAACTAAGGCCTAGTAGTATTTTCAAGACATCAAAGATGTTATATCTTAAGCCCTAGTACTAATTAGTCTAGATTTTACACAATATTCTTACTTGTAGTCATTTTCTCTAAAATATACAATTGATGTTTTCATAGAATAGAAGAAATATGAGACTAAGTGTCCAATTTAATTCATGAGCATGAATCTAAAAGATGCAAAACTTAGGTATTCCATGACTGATAAGCAGATCTTCACATTTGTCAAAGTGATGAAGAAATTTTGACACTACATCTTGAAGAATAAGATTATCACCATCATGCTTGACCTTATTTTCAAGTTTAATTTATCACAAAATTAATTAGGATAATGTAGAGGCAAATAGATGGCAAAGCTTCAAGAGTTTGATCTAGAAATCAAGCCTACTAAGATCATGCAGGGTCAGGGCATCATCCAACTCATGACTGAGCCTAATCTACATATTATTGTTAAAGAGGTATGTAAATATCATGTATCTAGAGGGGAATGGTATATTGACATAATTCAATATCTACTTATAGGTACTTGTCCCTTAGAACTCAATTGAGAATGAAAGAGAGATTTGAGGCTCAAAGTTGCTCACTACATGATCAATAAAGAATTTCTCTATAGTAAAAATTATGAAGGCATCTATCTTATATGTGTATCTATAGAAGAGGCTCAATAGATTATAAAAAACATATATTAGAAGATAGGTAGTGGTTACCCATCTAAGAACACTAAAAAATCCTAAGGATGGGCTACTGCTAGCCAACAATCTTCAAAGATGCCTATGCCCATGTAAAGGCATGACCAAGCATTAGCAAAAAGAGAAGTACATGTAGCAATTCCCTTATAGCCTATTGTTGAAATAAGGCCATTTTGCCAATGTCATTTAGACTTCATTAGTGTCATTAACCTAAAATCCTTAGTATGTCATAAGTTTTTACTCACTACCACATATTAATGTACCTAATAGATTGAGGTAGTGGCCATAAAAAATTATAAAGCACAAGATGTGATTCACTTCTTGGAAGATCACACTATAACTAGATTTGGAATGCTCATTTCTCTAGTTTATGATAATGGGCCAGCATTCATATCAATTAAATTTATTGAATGGGGTCATGACAATCAGATCACCATCAGGTCATCTTCTAGCCATTACCCTTAGGGAAATGGATTGGCTAAATCAATGAATAAGAACCTAATAGATGCTATTAAGAAATCAGCTTGAGATAAGCCTAGGGACTAACATAATCTATTGAATTATTCCCTATGGGTAGACCAAATGAGATACAAGCAAGCCTTTAAGGCATCACCCTATTTATTGGTATATGGATGCAGGTCAGTATTCTCAATCATGATGAAATTTTTGACTTATCAATTCAACTTTATAAATTCATATAAATACTTCTTTGAAGGTGATGATCATTAGTGTAGATGTAGCTAACAAGGACATTCTAGTAGATCATTTGTTTTATAACTACACCAAATCATAGTGGTTTCAAATATCCTCCCTCCATTCAAATAAAAATAGAGAGAGAAAGAAATGGGACTAAGGTGTTTAAAAGAGTGATCAATAAAGCCCAAAGAAAATCTAAAGAAGACTAATGGATCACATGATGAAATAAGGTTAATGTATGATGTATCATGCTTAAGAAAATGAAGGGGAGAGAAGGAACCCAAGGTATCTTTTTTGGGGATATGGATGTCTAGCTGGTAGTAAAGTAATGCTTGAACAAAGTAAGGAACCCAAGGTATCTTTGATAAGATTTAAAAGAACTAGACTAAAAACTATAGCTACTCCAAGCCTTTGAAAAGATCCTCACAACAAGGGTTAAATGAACATCACTTTAGCACACACAAATCCATAGGTGAGAAGGCAAGTATGTTGTATTATGTAGTTGGGAGTATCTTTCATATCTCTGATTCTAATATTTTTCTATGGTATAGTGCATAATTGATTTGAAATAACTAACCAAAGTTTTGAGTTATTTGATACTTGAAAGTATTCCCCTTATAATTCACTATTTTTTGTACCCAACATTCCCTTTTTCTTTTTAAAGAAATGAGGACCCACTTTTTTTGTGATTTGGCCTTGTTTGTTTAACTCTTCCTTTATATAGTTGTGCTGGTTCTATTTGATTACTTCTTAATCTTTAATCTTGGAAGTACAAACAATGGAATTATACATTTTGGAACTAACTTACTAATGCCTTTTAGGAGTCTTGTACTATATAGGTTTTGGGACTTAGTTTTATTTAAAGAAATTATTTAGGACTTGGTCTTCAGACATTTTGCTTGAGCCATTTTTTGGGAATTATGTTCTTTAAAACTTATGTTCATGTTTTACTTGTCAAAGATTTTGTTTAAAATTATTGTATTAGATAGTTTTTTTCAAACTTTTATTTTGAAAGTTTATTTGTTTGGTATTTTCTCATTGAACATTTTTTTGAATGATTATTCCTAAGGACTTATCTTTATTCAAAATTTATTTATCAAGACTTTTCATCAAACAAATTGTTTATAATAGCCATTGTCAGCTTTATGTATTTTTAAACCTTTGATCAAACATTTTTTTTAAACATTATTTCAAGGGATTAGGTCTTAGAGCATTTTTTTTGGGCTTTGTGTTCAGATCCTTGAATTTGAAAGAATTGTTAGTTTGGTCCCAACACAAAACTGACCCTCCACTCTCAACTGTCAAAAGCCCACTAGAGTTGGCCAACAAAGCAAAATTACTCCCTAAAACTTTTCAAAGAGTGTAACCCACAAACTAAACTAATAAGATTTGAACTGTGTAGATAAAAAAAATATGAACAATGGAAATTAAAAGTGCACAAACTAGAAATGAATGTAAAAGGATATATACATGACATGCAACTATCAATGTATTCATTACTCACAAGTGAATTCAAACTCTATTTCTATTTTGTAAACAAAATTCCTAGCTAATTTTGAATCCATCACAAATAATCAACCAATGGAAAATAGTTTTCATGTTGAATTTAAAACATATTGTGAGCACCCCAATCAATTGTAATAGCTTCATCATCTAAGAGTTTCAGAGGATCATTTCCACCATCACCTTTCTCCATCAAGGATTTAATAGAGTTCATAGACATGATGTATGATGTGACAATCTTAGATAGAAGGTATGCTAATTACTCAAATTATGGGAGGCTATTGATGTTGTAGACATACTTTCACATGAGGTAAAACTATCATTTGTGTAATGTCAACTAGTTACAAACTTACTGGTTCTTAAGGGATAAAGACCACATTATACGATGGCCAAGCCTAAGGTTATGCCCTACATCAACCTTTTATGAGACTTGTTCTTTTTTGGGAAGATTATACAAGATGCCTTCTTTCACCATATGGATCACTAGATGGCCATGGCCTACATCGCTAGAGATGACTTTCAAAGGTACCTATCTTTACTAGTTCTAGATGCAATTTTTGATAAACATAGGCTAGTAACATGGAATAAATAGAATTCAATTGATAAAGTGCTAAGCTCATGGCTTCTTCTTAGGGAAACTGTGTTCTTAAAAGGAAAGTCTCCCACCCCCATTAACAAATTTAGAATGGGGTATGTATTAGGATGACCTTATTAAATAGAATGTATTGCATGCCACGTATCCATTTTCTCAACCTAAATTAGGTGCCATTACTAGATATGATAATGACTAGCAATGCAAATTTTTCTTTGTGTAAAATTATTAGTTTTAATTTGAGGTAACAAGTATTACAAATAATCAAGCAACCCAATCTAGTGGGCCATTTTTACATCATGTCGTACTTATTAAATGCAGTAATGGGCATGGTGTATAAGGACCTTACAGAGCATTAGATCTTGGCCATATATTATATTAAGAATCATATTTATGATTACTATAAGTTTATATATATGCATACATAAAGCACATGCCCTAAATTACCAAGGATGTGTATCCTCAAGTATGGTAGGCAAGTCATGAGGCCCCACTACCGAAAATTGGAAAGAGCATAGCAGATACACTAGCTCCTTGGGGTGACTATTGGTTATCTCTAGATTATACAATGAACATGGTTTCTAGTGATAAGGCCCACCCCCTATGTCTCCCCAAGTATATACCAAGTAAGCTTACAAAGCAAGAAATTGCATATCAACTTTGGAGGAGTGTGGAAGAGGACTCGATTAAATAGAAGAAAGGCACACTTTATGGGTCTCACATGATCATTAGTAGAATGTGTTATACTATGAGAAGAATTTTGCAGATGTAAGAAATAAGATAAAGTATTATTAGTTGCCTACCTTTCCATATAGAGATTGGGATCCTCATGGTCATAAATAAATTCATTTACAAGGCTTTGGTATTACATACCAACATGTCCCCTATGATCATGAATTTTTATTTATGAATGAAAATGATGACACCCAATTCTTAAAAAGGGCAAAAATTATAGGCATAAAAGAAGATCATTTGAGGATAATTCAACAAAATCCTTCAATTTTAGTACAAGAAATGCATACTAGTCTTCAACCTCCTAAAAGATGGATAACTTTAGATTTTTTGTATAGCCAACCCCCACAACAAATAGAGATATAAGGGGAGCCTTCCAAGAGATTCCCTTTCTATTAAAGGGTATTAAGAAAGAGCCTAGGTTTAATGAGCCTAACCTTAGGGGAGCACAAGGGGATCTAATTAACTTGGATTCCTTTGATGTAGAAGACCAAGAGAACCTAGATACATTACCACTACAAACACCTACATTTTTACCCCAATTGTAGGAGTTTACAATGTAAGGGGTAGTTATATAGGATGTTACTACCTCAATTCATCAAATATTCTCCTTAGAGATGAAGGCTACTCTTAATTATAGGAAGAAGCCAAGGGATCCTCCCCTAATAAATAATCCAATGGTGGATCAATTGAAGGGCCTACCTTCAATTCCCTAATAATAATTAGAAGTAGAGCAAGAAGTAGATGAACAAGAAGAATTGGAAATAATAGAGGCATTAAGCCTTATAGTTGATAAAGGGAAGACACAAAGCTAAGATGATAAATTAGGTAAGGAGGCTCAACCTTTAGACCCTTCTTCCCATGTTTCTTCATTTGTTTAATTATTGGCTTAGTTACAATAAGTGTTATTTTTAGAACCCCGTTGCTCACTCCAAAATTAGTTTATTTCACTTCCACCCTTGATGTTTTAATTTCCACTTCTACTACCTTGCACATACCTTTACTTACTCCCAAAGTAGAAGAGTACCACCATTTTTTAATTTTCCCCAATAGTGCTATCCATGTCCATTACTTCCATTACTACTGATATTCCCTCTAGGACTACCATAGACCAAACCATGAAGAAGAAAAGGGCCACTAAAAAATTTTAAACAACATTGGCCACTTCCCATTCCTATGTCTCTTCCATGCAGATCAATTTTCTAATATATTTTACAAGTTCTTACCAAAATACTATTGTTATATCCTAAAATAAGGGGAAAAGGGGTAAATAAGTCTTTACAATCCATCCACTCCCCCAATATAGATGTGTGGATTGGTTTAAAATCATTTATCCTTCCCTTCCTGACATAGTTCTCAAAAGAGCAAAAGAGTAATTAGTAAAAGATCTAGAGGTGGAGGCTACAACTAAGGAGACACAATCAATAAAACCTACCTAGCTATTGATTACCCCATGGATAATTGGTCTTAGAGTGAAGGCTTCCCAAATATCTAGTTTCAAAATTATAGAAATACCATCTATAAGCTCATTGTTTGATAAGCCTTCAAGGAGTATTCAAAGGGTTAGGAGGAGGAAACTAGAGGATAAAGCTAGGAGGGAAATTATTCTTGAAGAAAGGTAGGAGGTATATGTCTTGTCCAAAAGAATGAATAGGTAGCTAGGGTAGTCTCCCTACATATAATATTTTAATTCTATAGCATAAGTCCAAAAATATGCCATGGTAATTAATGTATGAGGGGGAAGAGATGGAAATGCAAGAGATTTAATAGGAATTATAACAAATCAAAGATCAACAACAGATAGTTCATATTCTAATAGGAATTAAGGCTAAAGTGCAAGAAGCCACATCAAAATATTACAATTCTCTTGAGGCACTTGAAGCAATGATGCCTAAATTGCCCCCCCATATAGCTCAAACACATCAATTTTTTAATTATTTAAAACAAGATGAGAATAAACTAAAATTATTGATTTTTACACTACTAATAAGGAATAAGTCACCTATATCTAATGACACCATTAGATGCATCAAATTCACTCAATTTGGTGGTCATTAAAACATAAGAATCTAGAGAGTGGATGACAGTAACTGGGGCATTGATGCCCAAATATTAAGATCATGAAATGTTCATATTGTAGATTCTAGTTGATTTTAAATTATCCAAGGTAAGGAATACAACATGTAAGATGATCAGTAGAATTAATTCTAACCAACTCATTCAATAAACTTATGATAATTTTAAGAAGAGTCTATAGGGGTAAGCTCTAGAAGATATTGAATTTGAATTGAGTTTGATGATAAATAAGGTAATTAATGTTAAAATTTTTGAGATTAACTTCCAAAACATGAAGCCAAAACATGCAAAACTCTTAGATCAGGTTAACAGGGTGCACAAACCCTCGTTACTTAACCTAGATATTATAAGGTAATGACATGATGTGGTACACCAATATTATCTTGAGTTGGAGGTGAAGAAGAATAAGATTGAGGTTATTACATCTATTTTAGTGCCAACACAAATAATGACCATTCCTACTAAGGTTAATGCATCCATATAGATGTCCACTTAGCCTTAGTTGAAAGGGCTAGTTTTGTGCATGCCAATTCAATATAGTGGCATCAATTTTGTACTAGTAGTCTACTTATATTATAATTTAATGTAAAATTTTCCTAAATGTTTTGTAAATATGCACATGATGCATGATATTATAAATGCTAACTTTAATTCTTGATAAATGTAAGTTTTTATTATGTATACATTTCATATAGTTTTGAGACTAAAGTTAGAACTAAGGTTCTAAATATACCATGTAATCAAATTTTTCATGTACTTGGAGGATGAGGTGACCCCTCCCTAAATCTATTTAAACATGTATAACCCACATTTGTAAAAGGTCAAGAAAATTTCAATACAAAAGCAAAATCAATTTTGATTATCAACAAATGTGTTTGTGTATTTTATCTTCAAGCTCTATGTAATTTAGATTAATATTTTTGGTTGTTTGATTCAATAATTCTTAGTGCACAATATCTAGGAGGAATTATTGCTTGTCATGATTAATTTATTAGGTTTAGATGTGAAATAGCTATTAAAGGATTAGCAATTATATTAATTATTGACAAATAAGTTGATTGTTTCACATTTCTAAATGTGTAGAGGTGCTTTCAATGATATAGTTTTCTATGTATTTCTAGTAGTTACCTTAGATACCTCCCTAGCCTAAATCATAATCTCTTGAGTAAGAGTGTGTAATAGCTTATCTAAGAAGAGTAACTTTTAATTGAGATCCCTGAGTTTCCTATATCAAACTATCATAGACTACCTGACCATATTTGTATGTGTGTGTGCAATAGATTCTAGCAATAGACATTGGTTCTTAAAGTACTTATCCACTTAGAAACCAATCTGAGAGGTGATTCCTAAAGCCATAAAATATTTCTTTCTTACTCTACCCTTCCCTCCCTCTTTGAGTTTATTTTTGAGACATATTCACTCTAGATTAGTAAAAATCCACCTATCAACTCACCTAGATTTTAACCTCCTTTTAGATACCATTCATTCATTCATAACCTAGGTTAACAACCTGCATACCTTGTTTGTTATTTCACCACCTAATTTTTAAAACTGCATACCTGCAACTCATGCCTTATAATGGATTTTACCTTCATTGATATCTTAAAACATTAGAGGCTACTTCATTATGAATTGGTGTGCATAAAAACTACATCAACAAGGGTCCAATTTTTTTTGAAAGTATCTCTAAATAGATAAATCTATTATGGATGAATTATACTTTTTGAGATAGTCATTATCAAATGTAATGGCTTCTATAAGTTTGGGCTCTACATCATTTATTTTTATACATTTTTAGGGGCCATGCATGAACATTTTAGTGTTTGAATTATTCTTAAAACATCCCTAAATTGATAGAGTTATATGTCACTGAATTGTAATTAATGAGATAGTTGTTTTGGTGCAAATGAGAGCACAAACAGAGTTAAAAATAGGAAGTTAGACCTTTGAAAGTTTGGACTATATATAATTTATTTTCATAAATTTTCAAAGACCATATGTGACCATATAAGGGTCTTAAATTTTCTAAAACATCCCTAAAAAGATATATATTTTCATGGCAAAATTTTTCTTTTTGAGATGGCCATTTTGATGTAAATGAGAGCTCAAATGGAGTTATAAATCAAAACTTATGGCCTCCAAAAGTTTGTAATTCACATCATTTATTTTTAGAACGTTTTAGAGGCCATATATGACCATATGAGGGTCCAAAATTTTATATAAATATCCTTAAATAGATAAATATATTTATGGCTGAATTATACTTTCTAATAAAGTTGTTTTGGCATAAACAAAAGCTTAGATAGAGTTATAGATCAGAAGTTATGACCTTAAAAACTTTAGACTCTACATCATTTGTCTTTAGAATGCTTTGGAGGCCATCATGATGATATGAGGTGATTTTTTTTTAAAAACATACCTAAATGGATAAATATATTTATAGTTGAATTGTACTTTTTAAGATGGTCAATTTGGCATAAACAAGAGCTCAAACAGAGTTATAGATCATAAGTTATGGCCTCCATAAAATTTTACTCCACATAATTTTTTTCAAAACATTTTAGAGGCCATACATAACCATTTAAGGGTCCAATTTTTTTTTGAAAACGTATCTAAATAGATAAACTTTTTTATGGCTGAATTATACTTTTCATGATGATTGTTTAAGCACAAATGAGAGCTCAAATAGAGTTATGAATTATAAGTTATGGACTCTATAAGTTTGGAATATGTATCATTTGTTTTTATAGTTATTCAAAAGCCATACATAACCATTTGAGGTTTTGAAAGTTTGGAAAACATCCCTAAATGGATAGATATATTTATGGTTGAATTTTACTTTCCAAGATGGTCATTTTGGTGAAAATTACAACTCAAACAAAGTTACAGATAAGAAGTTATGGCCTTTAAAAGTTTAGACACTGGATAATTTATTTTTAAAAAATTTTAGAGGCCATACATAAACCATATGAGGGTATAATTTTTTTTGAAAATATTACCAAACTGATTGATCTATTTATGGTTGAATTGTATTTTTGAGATGATCATTTTGGCATAAATAAAATCTCAAATCGAGTTACAAATCAGAAGTTTGGCCTCTAAAAGTTTTTACTTTGCATCATTTTTTAGAAAAAATTAAAGGCCATACATGACCATATGAGGTTATAAAATTTTAAAAAATACCTAAATAGATAGATATATTTATAGCTAAATTAAACTTTTCAAGATAGACATTTTTGTGCAAAGAGAGCTAAAACTAAGTTCTAGATCAAAAGTTATGTGCTTTAGAAGTTTGGAATCTACATCATTTATTTTTAGAATTATTTCAAGCCCATAGGTGACCATATAATGATACACAAATTTTTGAAAACATTCTTAAATATATAAATCTATTTATGGTTGAATTGTACTTTTTGAGACAATCCTTTTAGCATAAATGAGAGCTCAAACAGAGTTAAGAATCAAAACTTTTGACCTCTAGAAGTTTGAACTCTACATCATTTGTTTTCATAACCTTTTATATTATGTGACCAAGGTCCAAAATTTATTAAAAAATCCCCAAATTGATAGATTTCCAAATTTTAATTTTTGATAGAATCATTTTGGTTCAAACGGGAGCTTAAACAGAGTTATGGATCAAAAGTTATGGCCTCTAAAAGTTTAGACTCTACATTATTTATTTTTTAGAAATTTTAATAGGCCATACATGACCATTTTATGGTCCAATTTTTTTTAAAATATCTCAAAATAGATAAATTTGTATATGGTTGATTGTACTTTCCAAGATGGTCATTTTTGTGCAAATAAGGGCTCAAACAAAGTTATGAATCAAAAGTTATGGCCTATAAAAGTTTTTACTCTACATAATTTGTTTTCATAACTTATTAGAGACCATATATGATAATTTGAAGGTCTAATTTTTTTTTAAACATATTTAAATGGATAGATAGATTTATGTATGATTGTACTTTTGATAAATTTCCCATCATTGGTCAAAGTTGCTTATGTGCAGGTTTTTAAGAGGGTTCTATTCATGAAGTGAAAATTAAAAAATATCTCTAAAGCATCATACAACCTTAATCAATCCATAACTATGATCATGAATGGGTCATAGGTCCAAATTTTGACACAGGTTTCTTTTATTCCTCTAACTAGCTAGTTGTAAGCTAGTGAACGCAATTTTCAAATATCTAGTACATGAAAGAGAAGAATATTTGATTCTAATGGCATTAAGGGTATTTATGGGGCCCTATTCCCTCAAGATTAAAATATTTATTTTTATTTTATATATTTTTGACTTTATGAACAATTTTGAAGATGGAAAGATGCTCTAAAACCCATCTTAAACCTTAATATCTCAGTTCTAGGCAATATGTATAGGTATCAAGATTTCAAAAAAGCAAGAAAGACAGTAAAAAAAACATTTTTTGAGAGATTTATGAGATTTTTAAAGCATATCCAATGGATTTAATTCTTATAAAGACAATCTTATAAGTCTTAAAAAATATTTATCTTTAGGCCTCATAAAACTCAATAAAATATCAAAACTTAGACCTACAGGTATTCATAAATGAAATTGTGCAAGTTAGGAAACACTAAGAAGTGTATATTTTGAGTTTTATTTAATAAAATATCTTGAAATTTTACATGAAAGTCTATTTTTATGTTATTTAATGTTTTAAAGTGGTTTAATATTTTTACTATACTTGAGGAGAGATGAAATGTTAAAACACAGGTCTGTTCATGAAAGAATTCAAGGTTTTTTCATTAATTTGCTCGTAAATGGAGAGATAAATGAGTGTTTCAAGTCCTTACAATGGAAAAAAATGATTTAAGAATGTGTATAGTTAATCTAAAGGTATAAATAAATTTTAATTAAATTAAAACCAATTAAAAATAGGCTCATCTCATTGAAAAACATATATAGGTCACCCTAGGAGCAACAAGTAATAACTTGTTTATGAATTTTTATTTGAAAGTTTGATGAGGAGTTTTGAAAATTTTCAAAATTTTATAGGTATTAACCATTATGCCTATCCAATTATAATATGAATATTTTTTGGTGTGGCATGGAATTCATTTTAGACCCCCTAATCCTAATCAAAGTTTCTTGAGGTCTAGAGAGCTCAAGAGAGCACAAAATGGTATTTATTGAACTTGTACATGGATTTTTGAACTAAATTTTTGTTTAAAGGTATATAAAATCATATTAATGATGTTAAAATAATATTTAAACTTTTTATATATTCAAAAAATTCAAATTCATCAAGTTATAGGTTCTCATGGTGCATTTCAGAAGCTTATCAAAATTAGAGAAGATAGATATGTCCAAGAAGAACTAGTATGGAGAGTTATTATCATCATCATCAAGAGAAATATTAATGGATATATCTCATAAATAATTTTACAAATGGAAAATCCAATCTCTATCTCTTACTATGGTCCCCTTGGAGTTAAATTTAGAAAAGGTTAAGTCAATAGGAAGAAACTTTCAAGGACACCTAGAAAAGTGAAGTTTGAAACATGAAAGAGTGGAAAAGTTGAGATAAAGTCTTGGTTAAAATTTCAATCCATATTTTCATACAATAGGATAATTTTATATTCAACATGAAATCTCTCTCCTACTAATCCCCTTTATGTTAAATTTAGAAAAAGTCAAGAAAACAAGAAGAAGAAGCATGCATTCAAGTTGCAAGTCAAGAAGCTCAAGTCAAACTCTAAGTTACAAGTCAACACAAGTCAAGTCAAACTAAACATAAATTAAATCAAACTTAAATATTCATTCAAGATAAAAAAATATTTCAATGCAAGTTCAAAAGGAGTTAACTCAAGATAGTCAAAAATCTCTTCAATTTTAAGACTATTCAAACACATGCAAGAACCTTTGACTTTTCAAACATTTAAAATACCTTTTCTCTCTCATTTCTACTCCATATTCTAAGGAAAATAAGTTTAGACTTCAATATGCTACATTAAAATTTGGTGAAATTAAAGTTTGAGTTGAAGGTGGAGTTTAATTTTGTTTTTAAGTTTGAGTTAAAGTTTCAATTGATGAAGAGTGAACTATGACTAGCATGTGCACTCATCTCTAGTTTTAGGGTTATTTTGTCTTCTCTCTCTCTTTGTTCATGAAGCATATTCTTAATATTCATTGATGTAACTTAGTGAATTATTAATTTTCTTATATTTATATCTGAATATATCATTTTTATGTATAAAATAAGAATGTGTCTAAGTCTAATTTCTATCTAATCTAGAAGTTAATTCAATCATTGTTCATTCCTCCCAAGGTAGTGTGTTTTTTTCAAGACCTCTATGTGAAATACTAATACAAGAGTCATTATATGAAGATAAAGTGAATGTGTGTAGGTTATTAATATTATAAATTATATCAATTATAGGCATAATTGATCTTGACATTGGTGCATCACCCCAATTTTTATTTTTTATTTCTATTTTCAGCTTTAACATTGCTCCTTCTACCCTTTTCCTAGTCCAAAAAGTATAGAATTAGAGAGTTTACAGTTAAATAAGTAAGTGTATAAAAATTAATCAGACCTTAATCTAGATATTCTCTCCAATAAAATTTCCCACACCTTGGATAGTTTAACTATATCAATAGAAGTGATAATAGGCACATGTTCTTGCAAGGGTGCACTTTTGAATGATAATAGTTTCTGGCATGTCTAGTGGGACAATAGATAATAAGATTGCTAAATATGATGTTAGTTTTAGAAATTTTTATAAAATACATTACTCAATTACTTGTCATTTGGTGACTCTAAGTTATATATAGTTGGTTTAAATAGTCCAAGTACCTAAAGAGCATCAGTTGGTATGTATTTCAATCCTCCATTTTATGAAAATATAGCTTTTATAGCTTCATATCCTTCACATCAAGCTAAAAATATTTATAGATTCACCTCAAGTACCATTAAAACATAAATATATACATAATATCATGATATTTACCCTCATCTCACCCCTAATCATGTTTCCAATCAACCTTGGTAAAGTCATGTTATTTCTAAGCAGCTTGAAAACAGTGTACAAGAAATTAGACTTGACTTTGAGAAATAATGTATGGAGAGTGATAGGTAAAAGTAACACCATATGAATCAATAATATCTTTCAATTAGGCCTATATACATCAAAAAGAGGTAAAATCATTGAAGAGATATAATGATGCTACAAGAGAACCAATATAATAGATCCCATGAGGGTATAAAGAATTAATTCCAAAATCTAAAGTTGGCAACAAGAACCCATTAAACCTTCAATAGAGTCTACTTGATTCAATATTTTAAGTTTTAGGACTCCTAATATTATGAAATATATTAAGACCATTCCATAAAATAAACCTTCTTGGACCAAGACCTCTAATTATGTCATGCCTAATTTTAAGAAAGAGCTTCCTCTTGTGCCAATCCAAAATCAACAGATGGAGAAAGTTGTTGGAGACAAACCAAGAAAGTTTCCATGTTTATTGATCTATCCACCCATCCCTTAAGTTTAATTTATTCATGAAGATCAATCCATATCAAAATGTGAGAGGTTGATTTTTTATTAAAGAGAGAGGCATGAAGACCTAACACTAGTTTATTTCCCTTATTTCAAAGAAATATTTAATGAAACTATACTTTCAAATCTCAAAGCCTTATTAATTACTCTTTAATTACAAATCCCATTCAACATCAACCTATAATGACCTATATTATTATGCCACTAATTGAAACCTCTTCCCCTCCCACCATCTTATTTTTTGAAAGATGACCTATTATATAAAAGGCAAAAGAATAACATGCAAGTGAAGAGGAGAATTTGTCAAAAGAGGATGATCAAGAGTTGTATTATTCAAATTAGATTCAATTTGGCATAGAATAATATCATGTTTTATCCCTTGAAGAGAAAAATTAGATCATAGATGTAGGTGAGATTCAAGAAGCCTATCATGAAGATGTTGAATATAAAATGGTAATAGCTAGTGAATAATTTGTAGCAGTGGTTTTATAAGGTAATGGCCCTATACATGAGTTAAGTAAAAATAAAAAAAAATTATTGGTTCTTAGAGAGTATTATTTTGAGGTCCATAAAGATCTTGAACAATTTTAAATAGTTTAAAATCAAAATGACATCTCAAAAGATGTCATAGAAGCTGGAGAATAATTTTCTAGTGAGCCATTAAAGGTTGAAATTGTAGCTATTTCTATAAATCAAAATGTGGTTATATTGGAGAGATTTCTTAGTGTTAAAGATAAAAATGAGGTGAATATTAAACCACATGATGAGTTTTTTTATATTGGAGATATGTTTTATTTATTTTATTTACTTGGAGATAAGCTAAATAGAAGAAAATCATTGATTCAATCAAAATGACCAATAATAGTTTTTTTTCATCTTTGCCAACCACATAGAGAGGTATTGAGAGGTTTTTACTTTGATCCAAGTGAATTGTGAGTATTTTACATCATATTTATGTTATATTTAATTTCATCAAAGTTTTATTATGCACATGTTTATTTAGTAGTTTTAGTTTTCACTTTCCTCTAAATGTTATCTTACACATTTTTTCAATTGATAGTTGTTCTAATTTTCAATTCAATAAGTGCTTATGCACAAGTGTTTTAGTTGATTTATAGAATTTTCAATTTCATATATTTTTATATTTTTATAAATTCATATCCCAATGGATATAACTAATGGTCTTGAGTGTTTAGTAAGAAAACATCCCAACAAAGTCATAAATAATGTTGATAATTTTGCCATTATTGATCAAAGTTACTTATGTGTAAGTTTTTAATAAGGCTCTATTCATGGATTTAAAATTTAAAAAATTATATAAAACATACTAAATAATTAATAAATCTAAAATCATTCTCATTAATGGATCACATGTTTAAATTTTGATTGAGATTTCTTCTATTTTTCTAACTAGCTAGTTACAAGCTAGTTAAGGCAATTTTCAAATGCTCAGTACATGAAAGAGAATAATAGTTAATTTTAATGGAAATTTTGGGATTTAAGGGTGAAATATTACATAAATATTAAATTTATTGGTTTCATGTTACATGTGCTTAAATTTATGAACAGTCATTAAGAAGGAAAGGTGCACTAAAACCTTTTTTAAATCCTAATGGGTAGATTTTAGGTAGTATGTTTGAATTTTTGAGTTATTTATTGAAAAATAAAATTTATTTAAAATATTATGGTTAATAAATTACTTTATTATACCTTAATAAATCAAAATTTCAAGTCAAATAATTGGTAAAGGCAAAGGTACAGGTATTAGGGTTTTAAGTAAACAAGAGAGACAATGAGAAAAGGCATTTTTTTTAAGAAATCCAATTATTTTAATCATTATATTGACTCTTATATTTAATAATTAAAAAATAAATAGGTATTTAGGCTTCATAAAACTCAATAAAATTTCAAAAATTAGACCTATAGGCATTCAAAAATGAAATTATGTAAGTTAGGAAACATAAAAAATGCATATTTTGAGTTTTATTAAATGAAATATCTTAAAATTTTATATATAAGTATATTTTTATGTAATTTAATGTTTAAAATTGGTTTAATTTCCATAAAATACCCTATGAGAGATAAAATGACAAAATATGGGTCTACTTATCAAGGAAATCAAGGTTTTTTCCCTAACTTACTCATAAATAGAATTAGAAATGAGTGTTTTAGGTTATTAAAATGGAAAAAAATTATTTTATAATGTTTATAATTCATTTATAGGTATTAATAAATTTTAATTAAATGGGAAAAAATTAAAAATAGGCTCATTTAATTGAAAAATATCTCCAGGTCACCCTATGGGCAACAAGCAGAACTTTTTTGTGAATTTTTGTTTGAGAGTTTGGTGAAGAGTTTTGGATATTTAAAAAAGTTATAAGTATTACATAATTATAAATATATAACTATAATATTATGAGTTTTTTTATGAGTAATATAACTTATTCTCCCTAATCCAAATCAAGGTTTTTTGAGCCCTGGAGAACTCAAAAGAGCATAAAATAGTATTTTTGAAGTTGTACATAGATTTTGGAGCTAAAATTTTATTTAAGGTATATGAAATTATATTTATTATTTTAAAATACTCTTTAATATTTTTATCTATTCAAATTATTCAAATTCATCAAGTTCTATATTTTCATGGTGCATTCAAGAAGCTTTCCAAAACCATAAAAGATAGATATGTCCACAAAGAACCAACATAGAGAGTTGTTATTGTCATAATAAAGTGCACTCTTAGAAAAATTATTTCATGAAAAATTAAATAATTAAGTATCCAATATCTCTCTCCTAATGCACCCCACTTTGATCTAAATTTAGAAAAGGTTATGTCAACAAGAAGAAGCCTTCAAGAAGCCCTAAAAAAGTGGTGTTTGAAACATGAAAGAGTGGAGAAGTTGAATTGAAGTCTTGGTTAAAATTTTGATAAATATTTTAATTCAAGATGATAATTTTAAATTAAAAATGAAATTCTCTCCTACTACACCCCCCTTTGGCTAAATTTAGAAAAAGATAACCAAATAAGAAGAAGAAACATGCATACAAGTTACAAGTTAAGAAGCTCAAGTCAAACTCCAAGTTAAAATTCAAGATAAGTAAATTAAAACTCAAAGATTAAATAAAGGTAATTGTAATTAAACTTCAATATACATCAAAGATAAAAAATATTTCAATACAAGTTCAAAAGGAGTTAACTAAAGATAGTCAAAAATCTCTTCAAATTGAAGACTATTCAAACACATGCAAGAACCTTTGACTTTTAAAACATTAAAACTACCTTCTCTATCTCATTTATATTCCATATTACAAGGAAAATAAGTTTATACTCTAATATTCTACATTTTAATTTGGTAAATTTAAAGGTGGAGTTCAAGTTTGAGTTAAAGTTCCAATTGATGATGAGTGAACTATGACTAGTATGTAGACTCATCTTTAATTTTAGGAATACTTTATCCTCTATCTCTCTCTCTCATTATTTTCTATATGTATTTTCATTTTTAAAAATTTTATTACCATATTATGTTTTTGGCTTACTAAAACTCTACCAAAATTTTTACTACCTCACCTTTGAAATAATAAAGAGCTAAATTTTCTTCATTTTCACCCTATTCATTGAGTGTGTTCTTAATATTTATTGATGTAAATTAAGGTGAATGATTATTTTTCCTATGTTTATGTCTAAATCTCTCACCTTTTTACAATAAATGAAAATTATATTAGGTTATATAGAGTGTTTAAGTCTAATTTCTACCTAATCTAAAAGTAAATTCAACCATTACTCATTCCTCCCAAGCTAGTATATTTTTGTCAAGACCTTTATGTGAAATATTGATGTAAGATTTTGTTGTACACAATACCCCCTTTTTCTCTAGTAATAAATGGGGACCTAATTTTTTTATAAAAGTGATCTTAATGGGAAATCCTTTTCATATATTTATGCAAAATTTGGGGAATCCTTCTCATATGTTTATGCAAAATTTGGGAAATCTAGGACATTTAACTTTTCTTGTGGGATGATATTGACATTGTGTTTATGAGACTAACTTGTGTATTATAGATGAATTATTTGGGTTCATGGCCTTTGGGTTAATTCTTTTGGATTTCATGCAAAATTATCTTTTCAGATGTTATGTTTCAATAAATTTTTGGTCCTAATTTCTTTCGAGCTTATTGTTTGAGAAGCTTTATTTTGTCAAATAAATTATTGTGGATGTTTCATCTAAAACATTTCTCCTAAAAGAATTCAGCCTATGGACTCTTTACCTTAAGGAATTTTGGACCACATACACTTTCCCCAGAACAAATCCCCTAATGGATTATCCCTTTGACCCTATCCAAAATTATCTTTTAGTATTTTTGAAATGACCCTTAGCCATATGAAATTACCCTTTGAGAATTTTAGAAGTGCCCCTTAGATTTGAAAATTATACCCTTTGGGAAAACTTTTGCAAAGTAAACCCTTCAAATTCTTTCCACTTACCCTTTAGAACCCTTCAAACTAGCCCTTTGGCCTTTCCCAAATTGACCATTTATCCCTTTCTTGACTGCTTCTTTTAGGGAACATATCCTTTGGGTTTTGTGCAACATACCCTTCAAAAAAAAAATTGAACCCCTTACCCTACAAGACTTCTCCTTCAAGATATTTATTTAACCTTTTTCACTAGAAAAGTTCCCCTCAGCCTTTGTGAATGAGCCTTTTCATCATGGACATACCCCTTGGGACTTTTATCTTCGACATTTTTTTCCTTAGCCAATTCCTTTGGATATTTTATTTGAGAGAATTATACCCTTCAATATTTTTTAAAATGACCCTTAGTCATATGAAAGTACCCTTAAAGAATTTTAGAAGTGCCCTTCAGCATTTGTGAAGTAGACCCTTCAAGATTTTGTCATGGATCAAAAGTACCCTTTGGGGAAATTGAAAGTGCCCTCTAAACCTTTGAAATAAACCTCTAAAAGAATTAATTTAGGACTTTTGCTCAGATGAATCCTTCAGAGAGATTTTTGTAGACACTTTCTCTGAAATAAATTCTCAAAAAAATTAGTCTTCAAATATAGTCCTAAAAGTATTTTTTTGATGTACATCCTAAAGCACTTCATTAATAGGAGTACTACTAAGTCTCATCATACTTGGCCAATATAATAGTAAAAATACTTCCTATTTATATTATAAGAGGTCCCCACCAACCCAAGCTAACAAATTTGAATTATACATGAAATGAAAGCCTAAAGTGAATTTTGCACATTTATGTCTCATGAATTGGTATTTAATATAGGATTCTATATAGGTGATCTGATACTAATGAAAGATATCATTTTTATTTAAACTAACATGTATTCAAAGTATTCTACTATCTTGTAGTAAGAAAGATCCCTATTTTCTACTTTGAGAGTATACAGTGAACAATAATCAAGCTAGAGCCAAGTCACTTACATTGGCATACAAGTATATATAGCACATAGTGTGTTGAGTATGAGAGAAGCACAAAGCATACATCCATGGAATCTACATCCAAAAAATTCTAAGGTACCAATCCACCATCTCCATACTCGATCAAAGATTCAATAGAATTTATCGATAACTATAGGAATTACTCAACATTTTAGGATGTTATTGATTCAGTGGACATATTTTCATTGGAGGATGATATAACATTGGTCTACTAATTGTTTGTGAAGGAATTATTGTCTTATAGATGCTAAAGACTACACTTTACTACTACAAAACTAGAAGTGATGCCCTGTATAAACCTCTTGTGATACTTATTCTTTACTGATAGAATATCATAGGATGCATTCTTGCATCACTTGAACAACAATACAATGATCACTTGCATATCTAGGGCATATTTTTAGAGATATTTATCATTAAACATCCATAATGCCTACTTTAATAAGCACACACTAGTGCAATTCAACATAGAGACCTTGATGGAAAAGGTTTTATCATCATAGCTCCTCCTAGACCAAACTATCACCTAAAAAACAAATAAGTCAAAAGAGGCTATCCCAATTGATATGTTTAGAATGGGTATCCACATTAGCATAGTGATCCTTAATAATTATATGGTATTCCTAGTATAAACTTTGTCAACTTGGATTGGGTACCATTATTGTATATATTGCTCACACATGATGTTGTTTATGTCCTTGATGAGATCATAAGCCTATGACTGAGGATTCAAATTATGCATAAAGATAGGCATCCTACACCCACTAAGGATTTCTTCATGATGTTTTATCTATTGGATACGGTCATGGGAACATGTTATAGATACCTTGGTGCATTATGGTCTCTAACCATATACTATGAAAAGAACATAATTTGTGATTACTATCAGTTTATGCATATCTATTTCTATATAAGGTACATGGAGAGAATCTCTTAGGATGTTTATCCTTAGATTTGGCAAGCTATTCATGGCTCACCTATGCCTTAGATTGGGTATAATATAGTGAATAACCTAGTTAAAAAGGGAGATTTCTTCCTCTACCCCAATTTTACTATCATCATGGTATGGGGGAACAAGGTTGGACCCCTGTGTCTACCAAGGTTTGTTCTAGATAAGTTTTCCAAATAAGAGATTACCTTCTAATTATGGAAGAGTGTAGAGGAAGATTTTTCAAGGAAAAATAAATCCTTATATTTTAGCCGTCTAATCACCATTGGTAGAATGACATATATAATGAGAAAACATCTTTAAAATGTAGGTGGTAAATGCAAGATCTATCCTTTCCCTAAACTTCCACATAGGGACTAGGATCCCCATGGATAGATCCAAAAATATATCCAATGGTTTAATGTTCCATATAGTCATCAGCCTTATGACTATGATTTTGTATTTTTGAATGCTCAGTTAGATGAGAAGGTCCAGAACAACTTGTTGGATTATAGGAGGATCATTTAACAATGATTTAAGGTAAGCCTTTTATTTTCACTATGGAATTAGATAATACGAAGGCACTTTTTAAGGGGTGGTAGCATTCATATTTTTTGGAGAGGTGAATCCTTAGAGCAACCAAAGGACTAGGCTACATCCTCCTAATAAGGACTCCCTCTAAAATTTAAGGTATTTAATAAATAACCTAAGCTACCTGAGCCTAGCATGACTAAGAGAGTGTAGCCAAAAGACCCCATCAATCTAAACTCTGATGAGGAAGGTTGAATACAAGAGAGCCTACTACAAGTTCTACCCAAGGGCCAATTATTACATCTATTGGGGTAGCAATTTTTGGGGCATCATTACCTCTAGACTCTCCCACTCAATTAAATACCCCTTTGGTTTACAAAACAAAGCCTAAGACTCCCATGGGTAGTCCCAAAATAAAGTAATTATAAGGCTTAATCACTTAGCTTCCACATTCAAAACTAGCCAGGGGAGATGAGGTGATAATTAAATACATTAAAGATTACTCTAATGAGGAAGCTGAGCTAGAAATAGCCAAGGATATAAGCCTCCAAAACAAACTAGTGGAGCTCTCTCTTCAAGGTACCCAATTTTTTGATAGTGTTCATTTGTCTTCTTTATGCATTTTTTATCATGTTGTCTCTATGGAAGTCCCTTCATCCATTCCTTCCACCTCCACCACCACTATTGCTCCTTCCATCTCCACTTTCATCTCATTCACCCCATCAACCCATCCTATTCCTATTGGTACCTCTACAATTAGAGACCTCAGGAAAAATAAGGTGTCTAACAAGGTGAAAATGGCTTTGGCCACCTCAAAACTCCACATTTAATCCACCCAAATCATCCTTCCACTTCCAACCACCAGTTTCACATAGGAGACCACTATGACAATTAATGGTAGGGGGAAGAAGGCCAAGCCTCAAATAATCATAGTCTATCTACTCCCCTAGTTTAGAGGGGTGGATTGGTCTAAAATCATATGGCCCTCCCTCTTATATATCCTCACTAAGGCCTCTAAGAATCAACAAGAAGCCCAATAGGAAATATAAGTAGAGGTTATTACTACAACCTCAAATGCATCTCAACTTGACATTCCTACATGAGCATTAGACTTGAGGAGTAGGGTTTCCCAACTACCAAACTTTAAGATCAAAAAACTCCCATCAGTCTCCACATTATTTGATCCCCCATTGGTAGCATATGAAGGGTCAAGAAGAGAAAACTAGAAGATGAAAAGGGAACCCAAATCATCTTAGAGGAGAGATAAGAGGTGTTCTCCCTTAATAAAAGGTAGAACAAATAGTCGAGATAACCCTTATATGAATAAAATTTAGTAAACCTAGCCCAGGAACATAAAGGTGTTATAGTTTCCATTCATGAGAGTAAAGAGCTAGCTCAGTAAGAGCTAGAATTTGAGGTGTAGGTTCTAGAGAAGGAAGTGGAATAGGTCAAAGAAAAGGCCAAAATGGTACACATCCCAACTAAAATTGAATCTAAGGTTTAGGAGGTACCCTTAATATGTTGTAACACATTGTAAGCTATGAAGTTTATGAGGGCTAAGATGGCCCCTCATCTGATCCAAACTAATCTATTGTAAAACTCCTTAAAATATGATAGTGCCAAATTAAAGATGCTAGTGGCCTACACAAGCAACTTTCTCTATATACATCTAGATTTAATGACTACACTAGATGAATATAATGCCTTAAACCTAATAGTCATTAGGTAAGAAGAGGAAAGAGATTAGTTAAACAACATTGGGGATTTAGCCCCCAAAAACTAAGCACATGAGGCTCAGGTCTTCAGGTTTTGCATGAGCTGAAGTTATCATACGTGAAAGACTCCACTAGTAAGATGGTTAGTAGGCTCAATTTTGATAATCATATCTAGAAGGTAGATGATGAATTCAAATATAGCTTGAAATGTTTATCAATCAAATAAAATGAATTAGAATTGAGTAAGGCTTGAAATAAGGTCACTTAAGTGGAGATCTTACAGAATAAATTTCAAATAACCAAGGGTGAGCATGCCAAGCTCCTTGGATAGACAAAAATAATTCATTAGCCTTTGTTTCTAAATTTGGACATCATATGGAAGCAACTTGAAGCATCCCAAAATTTATATAAAGATAATGAGGTGAAGAAAAGGAAATATTTTAGAGTTATAATTGTAACTTTAATAGCCACATCTAATTCCACTCCCATAAAAGTGCATGTGACACTTCAAAAGAGAAAGCCTTGATAGGCTAAATCTCATGCATATACAATTTTTTAGTGATCTATGTTTTTAAATTTTGTGAGCAGATAATTATAATGATTTAACTTCATATTTTATGTGCATGCACATGTTACATGACTTTGAAAAGTCAATTTATTCATTTTTATATCCTAGACAGTTTTATAACTACATGTTCAAATAGACACTTGTAACCACTTGCATGAACTTGGAGGATGAGGTGACTCCTTCCCTAAGTCTATATAATTGTAACCCCACTAAGTGGGGAGAGGGTTAAAAAAAATTGGAATATAGAGCAACAAGAAATTTTGATCATCAACAAAGTGTCTTAAGTATTTTATTTCCAATTTCATGTAATTGATTGTTATTTTTATGGTTGTGTGAATCAATAAATCTTTAGTGTGTTATAGTTGTGAGTAGATTCTTGATTTCTTGATTGATATGTTGATATTAAGATGTGTAATAGATATTAAAAGATAAGTAAATATATCAATAAAGTGAGTCAGGTTATTTGAATCATATTTCTAAATGTGTATTTATGCTTTCTTTGGTGTAGTCTTTTGTGTGTGTGTATAACAACTACCTCAGATAATTTACTTGCTCGAGCCATAATCTCTTAATAAAGGGTGTGTATTAACTTCCCTAAAAGGAGTAACCTTTATCTAAGGCATGTGAACTTCCTACATCTCTATTCCTTTAGACTTCCTAGTCATGTATAATTTCCTGTGTGCTATTATTACTAACAACAGATACTGGTACACCTCCATCTAAAAAACATTGTTAACAACCTGCATACCCTACCTGATATTCCACAAATAGGTTGTCAAATATTTCTTACCTATAACTCATGTCATAGAGTGGATTTTACCTCCATTGATATCCTAAAACATTATAGGATACCTTTTTAAGGTTGTGGTGTACATAAAACCTGCATCAATAATTTCACTAACATTAGAAGGAGGGCTTGAATTTCCCCCCAATAATAGAGGTTAGTCCTTTCATAGAGTTGCACTGGAGTCACCCAAGAGAGTGACTAGATCAAATTCCTACATTGGTTTATTAGGATCACCCTTGGTAAGCCATAGGGGACCTAGAGATGTGCCAACATCTTTAGTTTAGAATAATCGACCTCCACTAGAGCACCCTTTACTCGTAAGGAAACTTTTGCCTATTAATCAACTAGTGGCTTAGCAATAGCCATGGTTAGTTGGATCTATCATTTCCATCTCAAGGGATGTACATGATTTACCCCAAAACCCTAAAAAATATATGTCATTCTTTTCTCCCTCAAGGCTAAGGATTATAGAAGAGTATATCAAATCTATTAACGATGCTTTCAGGTTAATGAATGTAGTTGATGAGGATGTTCTATTTTGGTTATTCCCTTTTAGTTTAATGGATGTTGCTTATGATTAATATTTGAATCTAATGGAAAAATCCATCACTAATTAAGAGGAGTGTCAAATAGCTTTTCTTGCATAGTTTGGATAGGTCACCAATCATAGATTAGTGTATTAGAACTTCACCATCATGAAGAGGTAACCTAATGAGCCCATCCATTCTTTCAATGTAAGATGGAAAAATATGTACAAATAGTTGACCTTGAGGTATAAACTAAAACTAGTGTTAGCACTAGAAATATACAAAAATTCCTTAGATCTCATTACCAATGTGTTCCTAAGAATAACACTTGCTGTTAATATTTTAGCATTAGAATTCAAATAAGCCATTAGCATCGATAGATAGCTCAACCCATAAACACTGGGGCACCTAACATTAGCAATAGATTCTTAGTGTTTAATCTGATACCACATGTGAAGAAGAATGTTTTGGTATATAATTAGAATCAATTATACATGCTACCTCTACTGACACAAATGATGCATCCAAATTTTGGCTATTTGAACAATCATGTGATAGCCAATAGTTACTAATAGAACTAGCATGTAACTGCACTTCCTACAACTATTTTATAAAGTGTAAATTCCATAGAAATTGAATTGGTTTTATTTAAAAGATGGTTCAAAAATTGAGTAATGATTTTTTAAATATGGAATGAAAGATGGGCAATACCAATACTCTAATTGGAAACTAGAACACTAGGTTCCAAAGATATAATAAGCCATCTAATAGTCTTAAAAATAATATGGAGCAACTTGGTAAACTCCTAGAAATCAACATCACTAAAATAGCTCTCCCCAATTGGTGTAGGATCCACAATACACCCCAACATGGTGAGCCTAATTGCATTGAGTTTAGTACATCATTCAAGATCTTTCAAAGGGAAATAACTAGGTAAGTTTACATAAATAATCCACCAAAATCTCATCAAGACCCTCGATCTTCTATCACAACCATGTTCTCTGAGACTTACAAATTTCCCTTCTTAAGAGAAGATGACAATGAACCAGAAGATAATATAGATGAAGTTCATGCTTTTTAGAAATTTAAAAGAGGAGTGTAAAAATTAAGGAAAAAATAGCCACTTACCACCTTGACTCCTCCAAATACCACAATGATTCCTCCAAATCCTAAATTAGACAACAATCTACCCCCTCCAAAAGGGAATGATCAACCATCAAACAAAGAAGAACTAAATAAAGGAGGATATACTATCATAAAACACATGAAGAAGATTAAGGCAGATATAGCTCTCTATGAATTAGCCTATATCACTGAGTAAAAGGAACTATTATGGAAATACATTACCGAAAAGGCCCTTATGAAGAAAACTAGAGTGGTTACAAACAAAGCAAAGGTTGTTGATGCCAACATCATTTAAAAGAGTAAGCCAAAAGTACCACTATTCATGTTGAACATTAGAGCATTTAGTAAGAATATTCATAATTGTTTGGTTGATTCTAGAGCATCTACAACTATTATGCCTACTTCTATATGTTAAAATCATGGTCTCACTTGTATCCCTTCAAAGAGGTCAATCTCTCAAATAGATCAAATGATATTAATAGTAGTGGGATAATTGAGTGATGTACACATTCAAGTAGCATCAGAACTGAGAGTCCAAATGACTAATGTAGTGGATGTACCAGAGAGATATGGATTATTGTTGAGTAGAGACTGGTCTAAAACACTTAATGGGTATCTTTTCATGGACTTCAAGCACATCTGGTTGCCATGGAGAGGAGTTGTAAACTAGATCAAAATTGATAGAGAGCCAAGAATGAAATATCCCATCATAGAATATAATGTTAAGAATGAAGAGGTGAAGTATGATTCTCCCTCATTGGACATTTACATTTTTACCACTCATAATTAAGCATAGAACCTAGAACTTGAAGGTTCAAATCAACTATGGACAATGCAATTTGATGGAGCTAAGTCTAAGCAAGGATTAGGTCTAGGAATTGAGATAATAAATCCTTAAAGTAAGAATTTCTTAGCCACTTATAAATTTTAGTTTCTATGTATGAATAATAGGGCTGAGTATGAGGCTTTAATCTTAGGACTACATTTTCAACTGAAAAATAATGTAAAATAGATAAAAGTATTTAGGGACTCAGAATTGGTAGTTTACTAGATAAGAAATAAATACAAATGAAAATTATCTTATTTGAAGAGCTTAAGCATAGAGTGTGGGATTTAATTGAAATATTTGAAGATTTCAAAATAGTAGCACTCTCGAGAGAATAAAATCAAGCCACTAATTCACTAGCTACAACTGCTACCAATTTTGAGCCATTACAAGAGTCTAAGGTAAAAATATTTTCCATTGAATTAGTTCTTTATCCCTCCATTCTAGAGAATGTATAAAATTTTTAGGTCTTTAGTGATGATCAATAGATTATCCAGTTCTTAACTAATTTAGGGGATTTCAAATCCTAAATCATTGATAAAAATTACATTAACCATTTCTATCAAGAAGAAATAGATAAAGAGGGTATTCTAAAAATTAAAGAAATCAAATTCCAACTGAATTAGTCTCCTTGGAAAGATAATTCAACTTAGATCCTTAGGTGTAACAACTTAGATAGCCCAAGGTCGATGAATCAGACTTCAAGAGGAAAAATTTGGGAGGTGATCATAACCCACATTATGTGAATATTGGCCTTAGATGCACCATGGAGGAAAGGTAGTGAGTCAAGGATTTGATTGTTCAATATAAGGACATTATCATGGAAATATGAAGACCTTAAGGTATATGACCATAGGTCATCACTCACACAATTTATTTGAAGCAAGACCATAAAATATTTAGATAGAGGTAAAGGCTAGTGAAACTTATTTTGGAGCCTCTTATTCACAAGGAAGTGGAGAAGTTAGTAACTGCTAAAATCATCTTCCCAATCTAAAATTATACATGAGTGGCCAATTTGTTCCTAGTTAGAAAGAAGAATGATGAGATTAGATTATGTGTAGAATTTATAAATCTAAATAGGTCTTCTAAAAAGGAAAATCATCCTCTACCTTCTCTAGATGAGGTAATATAGATAGTGAGTGGCTTTAAGATGGTGTTCTTTTTAGATAGATTTTTAAGCTACAACCAAGTACTGGTGTAGCCCAAGGATATAATGAAGATGGTGTTTACCATGAAATGGGGTACTTATGCATATAAGAGGATGTCATTTAGCTTGATTAATGTAAGATCTACCTTATAACACACCATAGATCATACCTTTAGGGGACTAATAGGAAAACTCATAATTATCTATATGGATGATCTCATGGTGATCTTGAAGAATAGAAAGGATGACATAACTCATCTATAGTCTAGATTCAAAAGGCACAAGAAGTTTAGCATTTATTTAAATCTGAAGAAGAGTATATTTGAAGTCATTGAGGGAAAATTCTTAGGACATATTATCACAAAAAATGGAATCACCATCAATCCATAAAGAGTCAAGGCAATCTCAAAGATTTAGAAGCCAAATAGTAAGAAGAAACTTAAGTCATTTTTTGGGAAAGTAAATGCCATCAAGAAGTTTATCTTGAGGTTTGAAAAAATCATCAAGCCTCTAAATGCTATGCACATGAGGCTCAGGTCTTCAGGTTTTGCATGAGTTGAAGTTATCATACGTGAGAGACTCCAGTAGTAAGATGGTTAGTAGGCTCAATTTTGATAATCTTATCTAGAAGGTAGATGATGAATTCAAATAGAGCTTGAAAGGTTTATCAATCAAATAAAATGAATTAGAATTGAGCAAGGCTTGAAATAAGGTCACTTAAGTGGAGATCTTACAAAATAAATTTCAAATAACCAAGGGTGAGCATGCCAAGCTCCTTGGATAGACAAAAATAATTCATTAGACTTTGTTGCTAAATTTAGACATCATATGGAAGCAACTTGAAGCATCCCAAAATTTCTAAGAAGATAAAGAGGTGAAGAAAAGGAAATATTTTAGAGATATAATTGTAACATTAATAGCCACATCTAATTCCACTCCCATAAAAGTGCATGTGACACTTCAAAAAAGAAAGCCTTGATAGGCTAAATCTCATGCATATATAATTTTTTAGTGATCTATGTTTTTAAATTTTGTGAGAAGATAATTATAATGAATTGAATTTATATTTTATGTGCATGCACATGTTACATGACTTTGAAAAGTCAATTTATTCATTTTTATATCCTAGACAGTTTTATAACTACATGTTCAAATAGACACTTGTAACCACTTACATGAACTTGGAGGATGAGGTGACCCCTTCCTTAAGTCTATATAATTGTAACCCCACTAAGTGGGGAGAGGGTCAAAAAAAATTGGAATATAGAGCATCAAGCAATTTTGATCATCAACAAAGTGTCCTAAGTATTTTATTTCCAATTTCATGTAATTGATTGTTATTTTTATGGTTGTGTGAATCAATAAGTCTTTAGTGTGTTATAGTTGTGAGTAGATTCTTGATTTCTTGATTGATATGTTGATATTAAGATGTGTAATAGATATTAAAAGATAAGTAAATATATCAATAAAGTGAGTCAGGTTATTTGAAACATATTTCTAAATGTGTATTTATGCTTTCTTTGGTGTAGTCTTTTGTGTGTGTGTATAACAACTACCTCAGATAATTTACTTGCTCGAGCCATAATCTCTTAATAAAGGGTGTGTATTAACTTCCCTAAAAGGAGTAACCTTTATCTAAGGCATGTGAACTTCCTACATCTCTATTCCTTTAGACTTCCTAGTCATTTATAATTTCTTGTGTGCTATTACTACTAACAACAGATACTGGTTGAAGAAAACATAGGTCTATTTAGAATCCAGCCATAGAGTGTTCTTCTATAACCTACCTTACCTTCATTTTTTTGAATTTTTTATTGAAATATATTCACTCTATATTAGAATCCAATTACCCATCCAAATCACAGAGGAACTCACTCCATTAGAAGGCCACACCTCCATCTAAAAAACATTGTTAACAACCTGCATACCCTACCTGATATTCCACAAATAGGTTCTCAAATATTGCATACCTATAACTCATGTCATAGAGTGGATTTTACCTCCATTAAGATCATAAAACATTAGAGGATACCTTTTTAAGGTTGTGGTGTACATAAAACCTGCATCAATAATTTCACTAACATTATAAGGAGGGCTTGAATTTCCTCCCAATAATAGAGGTTAGTCCTTTCATAGAGTTGCACTAGAGTCACCCAAGAGAGTGACTAGATCAAATTCCTACGTTGGTTTATTAGGATCACCCTTGGTAAGCCATAGGAGACCTAGAGATGTGCCAACATCTTTAGTTTAGAATAATCGACCTCCACTAGAGCACCCTTTACTCATAAGGAACCTTTTCCCTATTAATCAACTAGTGGCTTAGCAATAGCCATGGTTAGTTGGATCTATCATTTCCATCTCAAGGGATGTACATGATTTACCCCAAAACCCTAAAAAATATATGTCATTCTTTTCTCTTTCAAGGCTAAGGATTATAGAAGAGTATATCAAATCTATTAACGATGCTTTCAGGTTAATGAATGTAGTTGATGAGGATGTTGTATTTTGGTTATTCCCTTTTACTTTAATGGATGTTGCTTATGATTAATATTTGAATCTAATGGAAAAATCCATCACTAATTAAGAGGAGTTTCAAATAGCTTTTCTTGCATAGTTTGGATAGGTCACCAATCCTAGATTAGTGTATTAGAACTTCACCATCATGAAGAGGTAACCTGATGAGCCCATCCATTCTTTCAATGTAAGATGGAAAAATATGTAAAACTATTTGACCTTGAGGTATAAACTAAAACTAGTGTTAGCACTAGAAATATACAAAAATTCCTTAGATCTCATTACCAATGTGTTCCTAAGAATAACACTTGTTGTTAATACTTTAGCATTAAAATTCAAATAAGCCATTACCATCGATAGATAGCTTAACCCATAAACACTGGGGCACCTAACATTAGCAATAGATTCTTAGTGTTTAATCTGATACCACATGTGAAGAAGAATGTTTTGGTATATAATTAGAATCAATTATACATGCTACCTCTACTGACACAAATGATGCATCCAAATTTTGGCTATTTGAACAATCATGTGATAGCCAATAGTTACCAATAGAACTAGCATGTAACTGCACTTCTTACAGCTATTTTATAAAGTGTAAATTCCATAGAAATTGAATTGGTTTTATTTAAAAGATGGTTCAAAAATTGAGTAATGATTTTTTAAATATGGAATGAAAGATGGGCAATACCAATACTCTAATTGGAAACTAGAACACTAGGTTCCAAAGATATAATAAGCCATCTAATAGTCTTAAAAATAATATGGAGCAACTTGGTAAACTCCTTGAAATCAACATCACTAAAATAGCTCTCCCCAATTGGTGTAGGATCCACAATACACCCCAACATGGTGAGCCTAATTGCATTGAGTTCAGTAAATCATTCAAGATCTTTCAAAGGGAAATAACTAGGTAAGTTTGCATAAATAATCCACCAAAATCTCATCAAGACCCTGGATCTTCTATCACAACCATGTTCTCTGAGACTTACAAATTTCCCTTCTTAAGAGAAGATGACAATGAACCAGAAGATAATATAGATGAAGTTCATGCTTTTTAGAAATTTAAAAGAGGAGTGTAAAAATTAAGGAACAAATAGCCACTTAAAACCTTGACTCCTCCAAATACCACAATGATTCCTCCAAATCCTAAATTAGACAACAATCTACCCCCTCCAAAAGGGAATGATCAACCATCAAACAAAGAAGAACTAAATAAAGGAGGATATACTATCATAAAACACATGAAAAAGATTAAGGCAGATATAGCTCTCTATGAATTAGCCTATATCACTGAGTAAAATGAACTATTATGGAAATCCATTACCGAAAAGGCACTTATGAAGAAAACTAGAGTGGTTACAAACAAAGCAAAGGTTGTTGATGCCAACATCATTTAAAACAATAAGCCAAAAGTACCACTATTCATGTTGAACATTAGAGCATTTAGTAAGAATATTCATAATTGTTTGGTTGATTCTAGAGCATCTACAACTATTATGGCTAATTCTATATTTTAAAAGCTTGGTCTCACTTGTATCCCTTCAAAGAGATCAATCTCTCAAATAGATCAAATGATATTAATAGTAGTGGGATAATTGAATGATGTACACATTGAAGTAGCATTAGAACTGAGATTCCAAATGACTAATGTAGTGGATGTACCAGAGAGATATGGATTATTGTTGAGTAGAGACTGGTCTAAAACACTTAATGGGTATCTTTTCATGGACATCAAGCACATCTGGTTGCCATGGAGAGGAGTTGTAAACTAGATCAAAATTGATAGAGAGCTAAGAATGAAATATCCCATCATAGAATATAATGTTAAGAATGAAGAGGTGAAGTATGATTCTCCCTCATTGGACATTTACATTTTTACCACTCATAATTAAGCATAAAACCTAGAACTTGAAGGTTCAAATCAACTATGGACAATGTAATTTGATGGAGCTAAGTCTAAGCAAGGATTAGGTCTAAGAATTGAGATAATAGATCCTTAAAGTAAGAAGTTCTTAGCCACTTATAAATTTTAGTTTCTATGTATGAATAATAGGGCTGAGTATGAGGCTTTAATCTTAGGACTACATTTTAAACTGAAAAATAATGTAAAATAGATAAAAGTATTTAGGGACTCAGAATTGGTAGTTTACTAGATAAGAAATAAATACAAATGAAAATTATCTTATTTGAAGAGCTTAAGCATAGAGTGTGGGATTTAATTGAAATATTTGAAGATTTCAAAATAGTAGCACTCTCGAGAGAATAAAATCAAGCCACTAATTCACTAGCTACAACTGCTACCAATTTTGAGCCATTACAAGAGTCTAAGGTAAAAATATTTTCCATTGAATTAGTTCTTTATCCCTCCATTCTAGAGAATGTATAAAATTTTTAGGTCTTTAGTGATGATCAATAGATTATCTAGTTCTTAACTAATTTAGGGGATTTCAAATCCTAAATCATTGATAAAAATTACATTAACCATTTCTATCAAGAAGTAATAGATAAAGAGGGTATTCTAAAAATTAAAGAAATCAAATTCCAACTGAATTAGTCTCCTTGGAAAGATAATTCAACTTAGATCCTTAGGTGTAACAACTTAGATAGCCCAAGGTCGATGAATCAGACTTCAAGAGGAAAAATTTGGGAGGTTATCATAACCCACATTATGTGAATATTGGCCTTAGATGCACCATGGAGGAAAGGTAGTGAGTCAAGGATTTGATTGTTCAATATAAGGACATTATCATGGACATATGAAGACCTTAAGGTATATGACCATAGGTCATCACTCACACAATTTCTTTGAAGCAAGACCATAAAATATTTAGATAGAGGTAAAGGCTAGTGAAACTTATTTTGGAGCCTCTTATTCACAAGGAAGTGGAGAAGTTATTAAGTGCTAAAATCATCTTCCCAATCTAAAATTATACATGAGTGGCCAATTTGGTCCTGGTTAGAAAGAAGAATGATGAGATTAGATTATGTGTAGACTTTATAAATCTAAATAGGTCTTCTAAAAAGGAAAATCATCCTCTCCCTTCTCTAGATTAGGTAATATAGATAGTGAGTGGCTTTAAGATGATGTTATTTTTAGATAGATTTTCATGCTACATCCAAGTACTGGTGTAGCCCAAGGATATAATGAAGATGGTGTTTACCATGAAATGGGGTACTTATACATATAAGAGGATTTCATTTAGCTTGATTAATGTAAGATCTACCTTATAATACACCATAGATCATACCTTTAGGGGACTAATAGGAAAAATCATAATTATCTATATGGATGATCTCATGGTGATCTTGAAGAATAAAAAGGATGACATAACTCATCTATAGTCTAGATTCGAAAGGCACAAGAAGTTTAGCATTTATTTAAATCTGAAGAAGAGTATATTTGAAGTCATTGAGGGAAAACTCTTAGGACATATTATCACAAAAAATGGAATCACCATCAATCCATAAAGAGTCAAGGCAATCTCAAAGATTTAGTAGCCAAATAGTAAGAAGAAACTTAAGTCATTTTTTGGGAAAATCAATGTCATCAAGAAGTCTATCTTGAGGTTTGAAAAAATAATCAAGCCTCTAAATACTATGCACATGAGGCTCAGGTCTTCAGGTTTTGCATGAGCTGAGGTTATCATACGTGAAAGACTCCACTAGTAAGATGGTTAGTAGGCTCAATTTTGATAATCTTATCTAGAAGGTAGATGATGAATTCGAATAGAGCTTGAAAGGTTTATCAATCAAATAAAATGAATTCGAATTGAGCAAGGCTTGAAATAAGGTCACTTAAGTGGAGATCTTACAAAATAAATTTCAAATAACCAAGGGTGAGCATGCCAAGCTCCTTGGATAGACAAAAATAATTCATTAGCCTTTGTTGCTAAATTTAGACATCATATGGAAGCAACTTGAAGCATCCCAAAATTTCTAAGAAGATAAAGAGGTGAAGAAAAGGAAATATTTTAGAGATATAATTGTAACATTAATAGCCACATCTAATTCCACTCCCATAAAAGTGCATGTGACACTTCAAAAAAGAAAGCCTTGATAAGCTAAATCTCATGTATATATAATTTTTTAGTGATCTATGTTTTTAAATTTTGTGAGCAGATAATTATAATGAATTGAATTTATATTTTATGTGCATGCACATGTTACATGACTTTGAAAAGTCAATTTATTCATTTTTATATCCTAGACAGTTTTATAACTACATGTTCAAATAGACACTTGTAACCACTTGCATGAACTTGGAGGATGAGGTGACCCCTTCCCTAAGTCTATATAATTGTAACCCCACTAAGTGGGGAGAGGGTCAAAAAAAATTGGAATATAGAGCATCAAGCAATTTTGATCATCAATAAATTGTCCTAAGTATTTTATTTCCAATTTCATGTAATTGATTGTTATTTTTATGGTTGTGTGAATCAATAAATCTTTAGTGTGTTATAGTTGTGAGTAGATTCTTGATTTCTTGATTGATATGTTGATATTAAGATGTGTAATAGATATTAAAAGATAAGTAAATATATCAATAAAGTGAGTCAGGTTATTTGAAACATATTTCTAAATGTGTATTTATGCTTTCTTTGGTGTAGTCTTTTGTGTGTGTGTATAACTACCTCAGATAATTTACTTGCTCGAGCCATAATCTCTTAATAAAGGGTGTGTATTAACTTCCCTAAAAGGAGTAACCTTTATCTAAGGCATGTGAACTTCCTACATCTCTATTCGTTTAGACTTCCTAGTCATGTATAATTTCTTGTGTGCTATTACTACTAACAATAGATACTGGTTTAAGAAAACATAGGTCTATTTAGAATCCAGCCATAGAGTGTTCTTTTCTAACCTACCTTACCTTCATTTTTTTTGAATTTTTTATTGAAATATATTCACTCTATATTATAAGCCAATTACCCATCCAAATCACATAGGAACTCACTCCATTAGAAGGCCACACCTCCATCTAAAAAACATTGTTAACAACCTGCATACCCTACCTGATATTCCACAAATAGGTTGTCAAATATTGCATACCTATAACTCATGTCATAGAGTGGATTTTACCTCCATTGATATCCTAAAACATTATAGGATACCTTTTTAAGGTTGTGGTGTACATAAAACCTGCATCAATAATTTCACTAACATTAGAAGGAGGGCTTGAATTTCCTCCCAATAATAGAGGTTAGTCCTTTCATAGAGTTGCACTGGAGTCACCCAAGAGAGTGACTAGGTCAAATTCCTACATTGGTTTATTAGGATCACCCTTGGTAAGCCATAGGAGACCTAGAGATGTGCCAACATCTTTAGTTTAAAATAATTGACCTCCACTAGAGCACCCTTTACTCATAAGGAACCTTTTGCCTATTAATCAACTAGTGGCTTAGCAATAGCCATGGTTAGTTGGATCTATCATTGCCATCTCAAGGGATGTACATGATTTACCCCAAAACCCTAAAAAATATATGTCATTCTTTTCTCTTTCAAGGCTAAGGATTATAGAAGAGTATATCACATCTATTAACGATGCTTTCAGGTTAATGAATGTAGTTGATGAGGATGTTGTATTTTGGTTATTCCCTTTTACTTTAATGGATGTTGCTTATGATTAATATTTGAATCTATTAAAAAAATCCATCACTAATTAAGAGGAGTGTCAAATAGCTTTTCTTGCATAGTTTGGATAGGTCACCAATCCTAGATTAGTGTATTAGAACTTCACCATCGTGAAGAGGTAACCTAATGAGCCCATCCATTCTTTCAATGTAAGATGGAAAAATATGTACAACTAGTTGACATTGAGGTATAAACTAAAACTAGTGTTAGCACTAGAAATATACAAAAATTCCTTAGATCTCATTACCAATGTGTTCCTAAGAATAACACTTGCTGTTAATACTTTAGCATTAGAATTCAAATAAGCCATTAGCATCGATAGATAGCTCAACCCATAAACACTGGGGCACCTAACATTAGCAATAGATTCTTAGTGTTTAATCTGATACCACATGTGAAGAAGAATGTTTTTGTATATAATTAGAATCAATTATACATGCTACCTATACTGACACAAATGATGCATCCAAATTTTGGCTATTTGAACAATCATGTGATAGCCAATAGTTACCAATAGAACTATCATGTAACTGCACTTCCTACAACTATTTTATAAAGTGTAAATTCCATAGAAATTGAATTGTTTTTTATTTAAAAGATGGTTCAAAAATTGAGTAAAGAATTTTTAAATATGGAATGAAAGATGGGCAATACCAATACTCTAATTGGAAACTAGAACACTAGGTTCCAAAGATATAATAAGCCATCTAATAGTTCTAAAAATAATGTGGAGCAACTTGGTAAACTCCTAGAAATCAACATCACTAAAATAGCTCTCCCCAATTGGTGTAGGATCCACAATACACCCCAACATGGTGAGCCTAATTGCTTTGAGTTTAGTACATCATTCAAGATCTTTCAAAGGGAAATAACTAGGTAAGTTTGCATAAATAATCCACCAAAATCTCATCAAGACCCTGGATCTTCTATCACAACCATGTTCTCTGAGACTTACAAATTTCCCTTCTTAAGAGAAGATGACAATGAACCGGAAGATAATATAGATGAAGTTCATGCTTTTTAGAAATTTAAAAGAGGGGTGTAAAAATTAATGAACAAATAGCCACTTACCACCTTGACTCCTCCAAATACCACAATGATTCCTCCAAATCCTAAATTAGACAACAATCTACCCCCTCCAAAAGGGAATGATCAACCATCAAACAAAGAAGAACTAAATAAAGGAGGATATACTATCATAAAACACATGAAGAAGATTAAGGTAGATATAGCTCTCTATGAATTAGCCTATATCATTGAGTAAAAGGAACTATTATGGAAATCCATTATCGAAAAGGCCCTTATGAAGCAAACTAGAGTGGTTACAAACAAAGCAAAGGTTGTTGATGCTAACATCATTTAAAAGAGTAAGCCAAAAGTACCACTATTCATGTTGAACATTAGAGCATTTAGTAAGAATATTCATAATTGTTTGGTTGATTCTAGAGCATCTACAACTATTATGCCTACTTCTATATGTTAAAAGCTTGGTCTCACTTGTATCCCTTCAAAGAGATCAATCTCTCAAATAGATCAAATGATATTAATAGTAGTGGGATAATTGAATGATGTACACATTCAAGTAGCATCAGAATTGAGAGTCCAAATGACTAATGTAGTGGATGTACCAGAGAGATATGGATTATTGTTGAGTAGAGATTAGTCTAAAACACTTAATGGGTATCTTTTCATGGACTTCAAACACATCTAGTTGCCATGGAGAGGATTTGTAAACTAGATCAAAATTGATAGAGAGCCAAGAATGAAATATCCCATCATAGAATATAATGTTAAGAATGAAGAGGTGAAGTATGATTCTCCCTCATTGGATATTTACATTTTTACCACTCATAATTAAGCATAAAACCTAGAACTTGAAGGTTCAAATCAACTATGGACAATGCAATTTGATGGAGCTAAGTCTAAGCAAGGATTAGGTCTAGGAATTGAGATAATAGATCCTTAAAGTAAGAAGTTCTTAGCCACTTATAAATTTAAGTTTCTATGTATGAATAATAGGGCTGAGTATGAGGCTTTAATCTTAGGACTACATTTTCAACTGAAAAATAATGTAAAATAGATAAAAGTATTTAGGGACTCAAAATTGGTAGTTTACTAGATAAGAAATAAATACAAATGAAAATTATCTTATTTGAAGAGCTTAAGCATAGAGTGTGGGATTTAATTGAAATATTTGAAGATTTCAAAATAGTAGCACTCTCGAGAGAATAAAATCAAGCCACTAATTCACTAGCTACAACTGCTACCAATTTTGAGCCATTACAAGAGTCTAAGGTAAAAATATTTTCCACTGAATTAGTTCTTTATCCCTCCATTCTAGAGAATGTATAAAATTTTTAGGTCTTTAGTGATGATCAATAGATTATCTAGTTATTAACTAATTTAGGGGATTTCAAATCCTAAATCATTGATAAAAAATACATTAACCATTTCTATCAAGAAGAAATAGATAAAGAGGGTATTCTAAAAATTAAAGAAATCAAATTCTAACTGAATTAGTCTCCTTGGAAAGATAATTCAACTTAGATCCTTAGGTGTAACAACTTAGATAGCCCAAGGTCGATGAATCAGACTTCAAGAGGAAAAATTTGGGAGGTGATCATAACCCACATTATGTGAATATTGGCCTTAGATGCACCATGGAGGAAAGGTAGTGAGTCAAGGATTTGATTTTTCAATATAAGGACATTATCATGGACATATAAAGACCTTAAGGTATATGACCATAGGTCAGCACTCACACAATTTCTTTGAAGCAAGACCATAAAATATTTAGATAGAGGTAAAGGCTAGTGAAACTTATTTTCAAGCCTCTTATTCACAAGGAAGTGGAGAAATTATTAAGTGCTAAAATCATCTTCCCAATCTAAAATTATACATGAGTGGCCAATTTTGTCTTGGTTAGAAAGAATAATGATGAGATTAGATTATGTGTAGACTTTATAAATCTAAATAGGTCTTCTAAAAAGGAAAATCATCCTCTACCTTCTCTAGATGAGGTAATATAGATAGTGAGTGGCTTTAAGATGATGTTCTTTTTAGATAGATTTTCAAGCTACAACCAAGTACTGGTGTAGCCCAAGGATATAATGAAGATGGTGTTTACCATGAAATGGGGTACTTATGCATATAAGAGGATGTCATTTAGCTTGATTAATGTAAGATCTACCTTATAACACACCATATATCATACCTTTAGGGGACTAATAGGAAAACTCATAATTATCTATATGGATGATCTCATGGTGATCTTGAAGAATAGAAAGGATGACATAACTCATCTATAGTCTAGATTCGAAAGGCACAAGAAGTTTAGCATTTATTTAAATCTGAAGAAGAGTATATTTGAAGTCATTGAGGGAAAACTCTTAGGACATATTATCACAAAAAATGGAATCACCATCAATCCATAAAGAGTCAAGGCAATCTCAAAGATTTAGTAGCCAAATAATAAGAAGAAACTTAAGTCATTTTTTGGGAAAATCAACGTCATCAAGAAGTTTATCTCGAGGTTTGAAAAAATCATCAAGCCTCTAAATGCTATACACATGAGGCTCAGGTCTTCATGTTTTGCATGAGCTGAAGTTATCATACGCGAAAGACTCCACTAGTAAGATGGTTAGTAGGCTCAATTTTGATAATCTTATCTATAAGGTAGATGATGAATTCAAATAGAGCTTGAAAGGTTTATCAATAAAATAAAATGAATTAGAATTGAGCAATGCTTGAAATAAGGTCACTTAAGTGGAGATTTTACAAAATAAATTTCAAATAACCAAGGGTGAGCATGCCAAGCTCCTTGGATAGACAAAAATAATTCATTAGCCTTTGTTGCTAAAGTTAGACATCATATGGAAGAAACTTGAAGCATCCCAAAATTTATAAGAAGATAAAGAGGTGAAGAAAAGGAAATATGTTAGAGATATAATTGTAAATTTAATAGCCACATCTAATTCCACTCCCATAAAAGTGCATGTGACACTTCAAAAAAGAAAGCCTTGATAGGCTAAATCTCATGCATATATAATTTTTTAGTGATCTATGTTTTTAAATTTTGTGAGCAGATAATTATAATGAATTGAATTTATATTTTATGTGCATGCACATGTTACATGAATTTGAAAAGTCAATTTATTCATTTTTATATCCTAGACAGTTTTATAGCTACATGTTCAAATAGACACTTGTAACCACTTTCATGAACTTGGAGGATGAGGTGACCCCTTCCCTAAGTCTATATAATTGTAACCCCACTAAGTGGGGAGAGGGTCAAAAAAAATTGGAATATAGAGCATCAAGCAATTTTGATCATCAACAAAGTGTCCTAAGTATTTTATTTCCAATTTCATGTAATTGATTGTTATTTTTATGGTTGTGTGAATCAATAAATCTTTAGTGTGTTATAGTTGTGAGTAGATTCTTGATTTCTTGATTGATATGTTGATATTAAGATGTGTAATAGATATTAAAAGATAAGTAAATATATCAATAAAGTGAGTCAAGTTATTTGAATCATATTTCTAAATGTGTATTTATGCTTTCTTTGGTGTAGTCTTTTGTGTGTGTATAACAACTACCTCAGATAATTTACTTGCTCGAGCCATAATCTCTTAATAAAGGGTGTGTAGTAACTTCCATAAAAGGAGTAACCTTTATCTAAGGCATGTGAACTTCCTACATCTCTATTCCTTTAGACTTCCTAGTCATGTATAATTGTCTGTGTGTTATTACTACTAACGACAGATACTAGTTTAAGAAAACATAGGTCTATTTAGAATCCAGCCATAGAGTATTCTTTTCTAACCTACCTTACCTTCATTTTTTATTAATTTTTTATTGAAATCTATTCACTCTATACTAGAAGCCAATTACCCATCCAAATCACAGAGGAACTCACTCCATTAGAAGGCCACACCTCCATCTAAAAAACATTGTTAACAACCTGCATACCCTACCTGATACTCCACAAATAGGTTTTCAAAGATTTCATACCTATAACTCATGTCATAGAGTGGATTTTACCTCCATTGAGATCCTAAAACATTAGAGGATACCTTTTTAAGGTTGTGGTGTACATAAAACTTGCATCAATAATTTCACTAACATTATAAGGAGGGCTTGAATTTCCTCCCAATAATAGAGGTTAGTCCTTTCATAGAGTTGCACTGGAGTCACCCAAGAGAGTAACTAGATCAAATTCCTATGTTGGTTTATTAGGATCACCCTTGGTAAGCCATAGGAGACCTAGAGATGTGCCAACATCTTTAGTTTAGAATAATCGACCTCCACTAGAGCACCCTTTACTCATAAGGAACCTTTTGCCTATTAATCAACTAGTGGCTTAGCAATAGCCATGGTTAGTTGGGTCTATCATTTCCATCTCAAGGGATGTACATGATTTAACCCAAAACCCTAAAAAATATGTCACTCTTTTCTCCTTCAAGGCTAAGGATTGTAGAAGAGTATATCAAATCTATTAACGATGCTTTCAGGTTAATGAATGTAGTTGATGAGGATGTTGTATTTTGGTTATTCCATTTTACTTAATTGGATGTTTCTTATGATTAATATTTGAATCTAATGGAAAAATCCATCACTAATTGGGAAGAGTGTCAAATAGCTTTTCTTGCATATTTTGGATAGGTCACCAATCCTAGATTAGTGTATTAGAACTTCACCATCATGAAGAGGTAACCTAATGAGCCCATCCATTCTTTCAATGTAAGATGTAAAAATATGTACAACTAGTTGACCTTGAGGTATAAACTAAAACTAGTGTTAGCACTAGAAATATACAAAAATTCCTTAGATCTCATTACCAATGTGTTCCTAAAAAGAGCACTTGTTGTTAATACTTTAGCATTAGAATTCAAATAAGCCATTAGCATCAATAGATAACTCAACCCATAAACACTGGGGCACCTAACATTAGCAATAGATTCTTAGTGTTTAATCTGATACCACATGTGAAGAAGAATGTTTTGGTATATAATTAGAATCAATTATACATGCCACCTCTACTGACACAAATGATGCATCCAAAATTTGGCTATTTGAACAATCATGTGACAGCCAATAGTTACCAATAGAACTAGCATGTTACTACACTTCCTATAGCTATTTTATAGAGTGTAAATTCCATAAAAATTGAATTGGTTTTATTTAAAAGATTTTTCAAAAATTGAATAATGATTTTTTAAATATGGAATGAAAAATGGGCAATACCAATACTCTAATTGGAAACTAGAACACTAGGTTCCAAAGATATAATAAGCCATCTAATAGTCTTAAAAATAATATGGAGCAACTTGGTAAACTCCCAAAAATCAACATCACTAAAATAGCTCTCCCCAATTGGTGTAGGATCCACAATACACCCCAACATGGTGAGCTTGATTGCATTGAGTTTAGTACATAATTAAAGATCTTTCAAAGGGAAATAACTAGGTAAGTTTGCATAAATAATCCACCAAAATCTCATCAAGACCATAGATCTTCTATCACAACCATGTTCTCTGAGACTCATAAATTTCCCTTCTTAAGAGAAGATGACAATGAACCAGAAGATAATATAGATGAAGTTCATGCTTTTTAGAAATTTAAAAGAGGATTGTAAAAATTAAGGAACAAATAGCCACTTATGGTATCAAAGTAAGTTTATTCATCTATGATTTCTTCTTGAGGTGAAGTCTACATCAGCAACAACATCATCTTTAGGGGGCTTCTACCCTCTTCACTTTTTTGTCTTTCTTTTTTAGGGGATTTTTTCCTATGGCTTTATTCCTTTTTTTTACTTGATGAGGGATTTCTATGTACTTAGGTAACTCATCAGGGCTCATTGTCGAGACCCAATTCTCTAACCCACCTAAGTTGTACTTAAAGTGAGGTGTTAGTATAGATTTTATCCTATGGGTTTTGTCTACATGTTTTATTATGCTTGCTTAAGTTCTTAGAAGCAATTTGGGTCATTTAGGAAGATTAGTTCCATATTCACTAGAATGTGGGGTTTCATTCTCTCTTCCACACACACACACACACACACATATATCTCTCTTCCTTTTTATTTATAATTCAAAGCTAATATAATATGAGTTTTGGATATTATCTTGTTTATGAAATATTTTTCTATGTGATTTAATTTTATTGTAGCTATTGTGTTGTGTACATGCTTTACTAAGCCTTAATTCCTAAATACTAAACCCTAAACCCCAAACTAAAAATTAAAATCTAGACTAAGCCCTAAATCTTAAACACTAAACACTTAATTAAAAAACCTAAATTCTAAACCCTAAATTAACCCTTAAACCCTAAACTCAAAGGCCTTAAATCTAATTTTAAACCCTAAATGAAAACCTAAACAAATTATAAACCCTAAACTAAACCATAAACCCTAAATATTAAAGTAAACCTTAAACACTAAAACAAATCCTAAACCATAAACCCTTAACCCTAAACTATAAACCCTAAATGATATGCCATAAACCTTAAATGCCAAACTAAACCCTAAACCCTAAAAACTAAACCCTAAACCTTAAAATAAATCTTAAACCCTAAACTAAACAATAAACCCTAAACTCCAAACCCTAAACCCTAAACCTTATAGTAAACCCTAAAACCTTAAACCTTAAACTAAACCTAAAACCTAAACTATAAACCATAAATATACATCAAACACTAGTCTAAAAAGATAACTAAATAGTAAACTATAAACTATAGACCATAAACCATAAATCACAAACCCTTAATCCTCTATGAAACACTAAACCTTAAACTAAACCCTACATATTAAATCATAAACTAAACCTTAAGATAAACCTTAAAATAAACCTTAAATCCTAATCCCTAATCACTAAATCCTTAAATCAGGCTTAAATCCTAACCCTTAACTTAAACCTAAAAACCTCAAACCTAAACCCTTAAAATTACACCCTAAAATAAACCATAATCCATAAACCTTAAATGTTAAACTAAACCTAAACACTAAAATAAATATTAAACCCTAAACTAAACCCTAACCCCTAAAACATAAAACTTAAAATAAATACTAAACCCTAAATCCTTCATCTTAAACCCTAAACCCTAAACCTTAATCCCTAAAAACTCAACCCTAAAATAACCCAAATCTAAAACCTAAACCCTATACTCTAAAACCTAAACCCAACCCTAAACACTAAACCTTAAATTCTAAACCCTAAACATAAAATCTTAGACCCTAAACTAAACCCTAAATATTAAACACTAAACTAAATGCTAAACCCTTTACTATAAACCCTAGACATTAAACCCAAAAGCCTAAATGATAAATCCTAATCCCTAAACCAAACTTTAAACCCTAAACCCTTAACCCTAAATCTTAAACCCTTAACCCTAAATTCTTAAACCCTAAATTAACCTTAAATCCTAAATGCCAATACCTAAACCCAAAACCTAAACTAAATGCTAAACTCTAAACACTAAACTAAACCCAAAACCTAAAAACCTAAATTAAACCTAAAACCCTAACCCAACCTTAATCTTAACCCTAAATCCTAAACCAAACCCCAAAACATAAACCAAACTCTAAACCTTAAACCCTAAAATAAACAATTAACCCTTACTAAACCATAAACCCTAAATTAAGCCCTAAAACCTAAGCCCTAAACTTAACCCCAGTGCTAAAACTCTAAACCTTAAACTAAATTATAAACCTTAAACCATAAATTAAATCCTAGACCATAAAGCCTTAACCTTAAAGTAAACCATCAATCCTAAACCCTAAAATAAACCCTAAACTTTAAACTAAAACTTATACCCTAAACCCTAAACCCTAAACTTAACACTAAACACTAAACCAATAATGCCAAACCCTTAACCCTAAACCCAAACAAATTATAAATCTTAAACCCTAAAACTTAAACCAAACCATAAACTAAACCTAATCACAAACCCTATAATGTAAACACTAAACTAAACCGTAAACAAAAAACCCTAAAACTTAAACTAAAAATGAAACCCTAAATTAAACCATAAACTATAATAAACCATAAACATTGAACTAAACCATAATATTTAAATGCTAAATTAAACCCTCAACCTTAAACCCAACCTAAACACTAAATCCCAAACCCTCAACCCTAAATACTAAACCCTACTCTAAAACCTAAACCCTAAACCTTAGACCCTAAATACTAGACTAAACCCTAAATGCTAAACAAAACCATAAAGCCTAAAACCTTAAAACACTAAACCCTAAACTAAACCATAATCACTAAGCCTTAAAACCAGAAACCCTAATCCCTAAACTAAATCCTAAACCCTATGCCCTTAATCCTAAACAACACTTTTAAACCCTACCTTAATCAATAAAGTAAATCTTAAACACCAAACTAATCCCTAAGCCCTAAACCCTTAATTAAACCCTAAATATTAAATCCATAATCCTACCCTAAACCCAAAACTAAACACTAAACCCTAATCTAAACACTAAACCCTTAACACTAAACATTAAAACCTAAACTAAAACCTAAAGCTTAATTCTAAGCCATAAACCCTAAACCCTAAACTAAACCTTAAACTCCAAACTAAATCCTAGACCCAAAACCTTAAATTAAATAATAAACCCTACAACCTAAACCCTCAAACCTTAAACCCTAAAAGCCTAAACTAAACCCCAAACACCAAACTAAAAGATAAATAATAAAACCTAAGCTAAACCCTAAACACAAACACTAAACACTAAACTAAAACCTAACCATAAACCCTAAAATAAACCATAAACCTTAAATCTTAAACAAAACTATAGACCCTAAACTAAATTTAAACCTTAAACCTTAAATCATAAACTCTAAACTAAATCTTAAACCCTAAATTTTTAATCTTAAACTAAACCATAAACACTAAAACATGACTAAACCCTAAGACCTAAAACCTAAACCCTAAAATCTTAAACCTTCTAAACCTTAAACACCAAACTAAACCCTAAAACCTAAAACCTAAATTAAACCCTAACCTAAAAACTAAACTAAACCCTAAAAGTTGAATAGTAAACACTAAATCCTAAATAAAACCCTAACCCTAAATACTAAACCCTAGACCCTAAACTAAACCCTAAGCCCTAAACTAAACTCTAAACCTTAAACTCTAAACTAGACCTTAAACCCTTACTTTTAAATAATTTATAAACTAAACCATACAAAATAAACTATAAATAAAACCCTAAAATATAAAATCTAAAACCTCAACCTTAAACCCTAAACCCTAAGCTAAACACAACCTTAAACCCTAAACCCTAAAACCCTAAACATTAGACCCTAAAATAAACTCTAAACCTACAAATCCTAAATACTAAATTTTAAAATAAACCATAAATCTTAGACTAAAACCTAAACCCTAAAACCCTAAACCCTCAAATTAAGATAAACCTTAAACTAAACCCTAAACTATAAAACCTAGACTAAATCTTAAACCCTAAATATCATAAACCCTAAACCCTTGATTATGAACCCTAAACCCTAAATCTAACACTAAACCCTTAACGATAAACCCTAAACTAAACTCTAAACCTTAAGTCCTAAACTAAACTCTAAACCTTAAACCCTAAAGTAAACACTAAATGTTAAACCCTAAAGTAAACCTTGAACCCTAAAACTTCAACCCTCAAACACTGAAACCTAAACCTTAAACACTAGATTAAAATCTAAACCCTTAACCCTAAACACTAAAATTAAACTAAACATTAAATCGTATACCTTAAAACACTAAACCCTAAGTTAAACCCTAAACTCTAAACTAAACCCTAAACCTTAAACTAAACTCAAAACCTTAAATTAAACCTTAAAACCTAAACACCTAAACCTTAAACACTAAACCCTAATCCCTAAATGATCAACCCTAAATGCTAAAGTAAACCCTAATCCTTAAACCCTAGACTAAACAGTCCTAAATCATAAAGCATAAATACTATCCCCTAAACCCTTAACTAACTCCTAAACCCTAAAATGAAAACACTAAACCTTAAACCCAAAACCTTAAAGTAAACACTAAATGATTAACCCTAAAATTTAAACCATTCACCTTAAACCTTAAACCCTAAACTATAAATAATAAATGTTAAACCCTAATATAAACTGTAAACATTAAATTCCAAACTACACCCTAAACACAAAATCATAGACTAAACCCTAAAACCTAAACCCTACATTAAACCCTAAACCCTAAAAACTTAAACCATAAACCCTAAAACCAAAACTCAAAACCCTAAACTATAAACCTTAAACCCTAAATCTTAAAACCTAAACTAAAACCTTAACATTAAATATTAAACACTAAACCATAAACTTAATCCTAAACCATAAACCATAAACTAAACCCTAAATCCTAAACAAAACACTAAATCTTAAACTAAGTCCTAAACCCTAAACTAAACACTAAACCTTAAACCTTAGATCATAAACCCAAAACTATACCCTAAATCTTAAATATTAAGCTAAACCCTAAATATTAAACTAAACCCTAAATTTTAAACCTTAAAACAAACCCTAAACCCTAATACCTAAGCCCTAAAACCTCAACACTAAACCCTCAAACTTAAATCGTAAACCCTAAACTTAACATAACCCTAAAAACAAAATACTAAATAATAAAGTAAACACTAAAACCCTAAACTTTAAACACTAAACCCTAAAATAAACCCTAAACCCTTAACCCTAAACTAAACTATAAAACCTAACTCTAAAACCTAAACCCTTATCCCTAAACTCTAAATTAAACCCTAAAACATAAACCCTAAACCTTAAAATCAAAACCCTACACCCTAAACCTAAACACTAAACACTAAACCCTAAAACATAAACTAAACCTTAAACCTTAAACCCTAAACCATATATCCTAAAATAAAACCTTGACCCTAACACTTAAACCCTAAACCTTAAAACACTAAACCTTAAAAACTAAACTAAATACTAAACCCCAAACCTTAAATCCCTAAACCTTAAACCCTAAACTAAACCCTTAACCCTAAATTTTAAAATAAAAACTAAATCATAAACTAGAAACTAAACCCTAAACCCTTAACTAAACCATAAACTCTAAACCACATACTAAAACTTAAACTTAAACACTAGACTAAACCCTTAATACTAAACATTAAACCTTATATCCTAAATTAAAGCTTGAACCCTAAACTAAATTATAAACCCTAAATACTAGATTAAACCTTAAACCCTAAAATAAACCTTAAACTAATCCTTAAACACTAAGCCTTAATCCCTAAACCTTAAACCCTAAACTAAACTGAATCATAAACCATAAACTAAACATTAAATTAAATCATAGACTTTTAATCCTAAAGTCTATATACTAAACCCTCTAGCCTAAACCCTAAATATTCAACTCAAAAAAATAAACTCTAAACCCTAAACCCTAAATGTTAAACCTTAAACTCAAACCTTAAACCAAAACCTAAACCCTAAACATAACCAAAAACCTTAAACACTAAACCATACACAATACCCCAAACCCCAAACCCTATCGTAAACCCTAAACACTAAACTAAACCTTAAATTAAATACTAAATCATAAACCTTAAAGTAAACCCTAAATCCTAAACTCTAAACTAAACCCTAACTCTAAACTAGACCATAAACCCTAAACTAGACCCTATTTATAAGCCATAAACCATAACCTCTAGACCCAACCCTATACCCTAAACCCTTAACCCTCAACCTCAAACCCTAAACCCAACCCTACACCCTAAACTAAACCAAATCTTAAACCCTAAACATTAAATCTTAGCCCAAACCATAAACCCTAAAACCTAAACTAAACCCTAAACCCTAAATGATACCTAATCCTAAACCCTAAACCATAAACCCTAAACTAAACCCAAAAACCCTAAACCCTAAATTGAAACTTAAAACCTAAACCTTAAACTCTAACCAAACCCTAAACCCTAAATCTTAATCCCAACACTAAACCTAACCCTAATCTCTAACACCTAAACCCTAGAATTGTAACCCTAAACCCTCAACCCTAATACCCAAACTAAACTATAAACCCTAAATTAAATACTATATCTTGAACAATAAATGCTTAATTCAAAAACCTAATTCTTAAACCCTAAACTCTAAACTCAAAACCCAACCTTAAACCCTAAACTAAACCCCAAAACCTAAACCTTAATCCTAACCCTAACACCTAAACCTTATACCCTAAACCCTAAAACCTAAAGTAAATCCTAAACACTAAACCATTAATCTAAAAGCTTAAATTATCAACCCTAAACTAAACCCTAAATTAACCCTTAATCCATAAACCCTAAACCCAAAACTCAAAATCCTAAACCATAAAACCAACCCTAAATGAAAACCTAAACTAAACTACAAACTCTAAACCCTAAACCCTAAAGTAAACTATAAACCCTAAATTAAATCTTAAACAATAAACCATTAACCCTACAACTTAAACCCTAACCAAAACCTTAAACCCTAAATACTAAACCCTAAATCCTAAATCCCAAAATAAACTCTAAACCTTTAAACCTAGACTAAACAAAAAACACTAAGCCCCAAACTCTAAACCCTAGACCTTAAACAAAACCCTAAAACCCTAAACTCGAAATTGGATTCTAAACCCTAAACTAACCTAAACCTTAAATTATAAACCTTTAATCTTAAACCTTAAACACTATCCTAAAGCCTAAACTAAACCCTAAACCCTAAATATTAAACTAAACCCTAAGTTCTAAGCCCTAAACACTAAACCTTAAAATAAACCCTACACTAAACAATAAACCATAAACAAAAAAACTAAACCCTTAATCCTAAATAAAACCCTAAACCCTAAACCTTAAATCCTAAACTAAACCTTAAATCTTAAACTAAATTCTCAACGAAACCCTAAATCATAAACCCTTAATCTTAAACCTTAAACCTCAACCCTAAACACTAAACCCTAGACCCTAAACCTTAAACCCTAAACCAAACCCAAACATAAACCCTAAACCCTTAATAATAAATGTTAAAATAAACCTCAATACATAAACCTTAAATGTTAAACTAGACCTAAACCATAAACCCAAAACCCTAAACTAAACCCTAAACTAAAAATTTTATCTTAAAACATAAACCCTAAACAATTGACCCTAAACACTAAACCCTAAAACATAAATGAAAACTTAAACTAAACCCCAAAACCTAAACCTTATACCTTAAACTAAACCCTAACCAAATCCTAAATGCTAAACTATAAACCTTAAACTAAAAACTAGATAGTAATCCTTGAACTAAATCCTAAACCCTTGACCATAAAGCCTAAACCATAACCTAACCCTAAACTTTAAATCTTAAACACTAAATCCGAAATTACTAATCCTAAACCCTTAACCCTAAGCCTTAAACCTAAATTATACCATAAACATTAAACTATAAACCCTAAATTCTAAACCTTAAATTAAACCCTAAAACTTAGAGTATAACATAAATCGTAAACCTTAAACCATAAACTAAAACCTAAACCATAATTTAAACCTTAAACCTTATAATAAACCCTAAACCTTAAAAACTCTAATCTCTAAACTAAAAAATAAACCCTAAACTAAATTCTAAACAATAAACTAAACCCTAAAAACTAAACCTCAAACCCTAAACTAAACCCTAAACATTAAACCATAAAACCTAGCCTAAAACCTAAACTAAACCCTAAATACCAAACTAAACCTTGATCCCTAAACCTTAAACTAAACCATAAAACCTTTACTAAACCTTAAAACCTAAACCAAACACTAAACCCTAAACCTTAAAAACCTAAAATATAAACCCACAGCTAAAGACTAAATCCTAAATGTTAAACCCTAATTTGTGTACTTTTAACTCTTAATCCTAAAAATAATTATAAATCCTAAACCATAAAATAAACCCTAAACCTTAAAACCTAAAACCCTAAACTAAACCCTAAACATCAAACTAAAAATTAAACCCTAAACTTAACCTAACCCTAAACCTTAAAAAATTAAACCCTAAACCCCTAAACCCTAAAATAAAATCTAAACACTAGACTAAATCCTAATCCCAAAACCCTCAACTAAACCCTAACCCTAAACTTAACCCTATACTAAACACTAAACTAAATCCTAAATCTTAAAACATAAACCCTAATCCCTAAACCCCAAACTCTAAACGTGAATCCCTAAACCCTAAATCCTAAATGAAAACCTAAACTAAATTGTAAATCTTAAACTTAAATTAAATCATAAAACCCAAACCTTAAACCTTAAATCCCAAACCCTAAATTAAACCCTAAAACTAAATACTAAACCATAAATGTTAAACCCTAAACCCTAAATGTTAAAGCCTAACCTAAATCCTAAACCCTAAACTAAATACTAAATGTTAAACCATAAATCCTAAACTCAGCCCTAAATCCTATATAAATCACTAAACTCTAAAATGTAAACCCTAAACTAAACCCTAAAGCCTAAACTAAATTCTAAGCCTTAATTAAGCCCTAAATTAAAAATTAAACCTTAAACCCTAAACTAAACTATAAATCCCAAAGTAAACCATAAACCCTAAATCTTAAACTAAACAATAAGCTTTAAACTAAACCCTTAACCATACACTAAACAATAAAACCTAAACCCTAAACTAGACATAAACCCTAAACATTAAACCATAAAACCTCAACAGTAAAACCTAAACTCTAATCTAAACTAAACCCTAAACCCTAAACCTTAAACCCTAAAACCTAAACTCTAAACTAAACTCAACCCTAAACCCTAAACCTAAACTAAACTCTAAACTAAACCTTAAACCCTCAACCCTAAACTAAAACATAAACCTTAAACTAAAACCTAATCCCTAAACACTAAAACCTATACCCTAAACTGTAAACCTTAAATCTTGAACCCAAAATGAAAAACCCTAAACCTTAAATAAAAACCTAAACATAAAACCCTAAATAAAAAACCCTTAACTAAACCCTAAACCCTAAATTAAACACCAAACCCTAAACCCTTAACTAAACCCTAAACCTTAAACCCTAAATTAAACACCAAACCCTAAACCCTTAAACCCTAAACTAAACCTTAAACCCTAAACCCTAGACTAAACCCTAAAACTAAATCCTTGATCGTAAATTAAACCCTAAAATAAACTCTAAACCCTAAAAATTAAACTATACCCTAAACCCTGAAGCCTAAAACCTATACCTTAAACCTTAAACTTAACTTCAAACACTACCCTAAACCCTAAATTAAACCCTTAATGAAACCTTAAACCCTAAACTAAACCATAAACCATAAACTAAACTCTAAACCATAAAACCTAAATAAAAACCTAACCTTAAAATTTAAATCTTAATTAAACCCTAAAGACTAAACCCTAATCTTTAAACTAAACTCTAAAACCCAAATTACACCCTCAACCTTAAAAACTAAACCCTAAACTAAACATTAAATCTTAAACTAAGCTCTAAATCATAAATCCTAAACTAAACACTAAATCTTAAAGTAAATCCTAAACCCTAAACTAAACCATGAACATCAAACCCTAAACATAAACTAAACCCTAAACCCTTTATAAAACCTCAACCCTCAACCTTAAACCCTAAAATAAACCTAACCCTAAACCTTAAACTAAAATTTAAACCCTCAAACCTAAACTAAAATCTAAATTAAACCCCAAACCATAAATTAAACCCTAAACCCTAATCCCTTAAACCCTAAACTAAAACCTAAACCCTAATCCATAAATCTCAAATCTTAAATAAAACCCTAAACTCAACTAAACCTTAAACCTTAGACTACACCCTAAACCCTAACCTTAAACCCTAATTCCTCAACCCTCAACACTAAACCCTAAACCCTAAACTAAACCCTAAATCCTAAACCCTAGAACCTAAACTTTAAACCCTAAATCCTCAAACCTAAACCTTAAAACCCTAAAACTCTAAAACCCTAAAACCTAAACCCTCAATAATCAACCCTAAACACTAATCCCTAAACCCTAAAACCTTAAATCCTAAACCTTAAAACCTAAAACCCTAAACCTTAAATTACTAAACCCCTAAACCCTAAATCCTAAACCCTAAAATAAAACCTAAACTATATTGTACCTTAAATCCTAAACCCTAAATGTTAAATTCAAAACCTTAAACTCTAAACCCGTCCCTAAATCTTAAATATTAAAACTTAAACCCTAAACCCTATTAGTGTAGACTTTTATCCTATAGATTTTGTCTTCATGGTTCATTATGTTTGCTTAGGGTCTTAGAGGCAATTTGGGTCATTTGGAAAGATTAATCCTACATTCACTAGAATTTAGGGTTTTACTCTTTCTTCAACCTATATTGTTGGGATAAATATAATTGGAAGCACACAATTGATTACCAAATACAAGCAACTTAATATGCGGAATTAACCAGAATCAACAAGTAACTAGAATCCAGAAATAACACATGATATGAGAGACAATACACAACTTGTATTAAAACTCTTTTAGAAGGAAATACAACAAAGAAGGCTACCACAGTTCTTCTTCCTTACACACCTCTAGGGCTCCCACACCTCTAGGGCATAAACAGTAAATCTTCCTTCAAAGCTCTCTCCCTTAGGTCCTAACACGCAACTCAACTCTGAGTTGGTGTTCACCTTACACCTGTGCTCCATGCACTCCATAAGTGTTCCACGCACTCCCCAAGTACTCAACATACTCCAAGTAGATCCCACCTTATTCTACTCTCTATTGTGTTGTTGTACTCTCTGATCTTGCACACTTGCAAATCAATCTGGTTTTGCACACCTGTGAACCTTGACCTTGCACACACATACACCTGCAAATCAATGATCTTACTTACCCATGTAGATCTCCTATCATAGCCATGCTCACCTGATGACCAAGATCATACATACATGAAGAACCATACTAATTCTCTAATCCAGCACCCACACTTGGTATTGTGGCACTAGGAGGAACACACCATGCTCACCTCACACACAGAAGGAGCTTATGATATTGCTCTCTTACTCTCTAGCACAAGTTTACAATACAACCAATGAGTCTCTTAAATAGATCTCATGCAAACAATAATTAGACACCTAATTACAATAATTAGATCCACAGCTCTTAGTCTAAAATTGGCTCTAAACATGCAAACACTTGGTTCGTTAGCTAACTGCCCATAAAACACTTATAGTTTGAACCACAGGTGACTGACGTGGGTCCCTGTCTACCTAGGGGTGCCGACGCCAGCCAACTTCTGATCGACATCGGTTGCCTTCTTGTTTGATCTTGTCGATGTTGGTTGGCCTGACCAACGCTGGCATCTATGACACTCAACCCTTCTATAACCTCCTTCCCTACTTGCATCAGTGAAGCTTTTAGCTCCACAACCTAACAATCTCCCACTTAGAGATAAACAGCTGCACTGTACCTATACATGTACCCTGTTTAATCTATTTCCTGGCTTGTATCCCTCTTCAAGATCAATCTTAAAGACAACCCACCACACAACCTATGGTGTACCTCCTATCATCTAAGTACCCTGCCACATCTGCATCTACAAACCCATGTATTGAAGTCTTGACCTTGAATAGCATGAATCCCTGCTGCTAGTCCCTCTCACATCCCTGAGAACCCACTTCTTTGAATTGGCTCCTAACTCTCTGACAGCTCCCACTGCTTGGGAAAACTTAGGTCTATACCAGACCTCATGTGATTTCAGACACTAAACTGTCCAACCCTTAGTGTGCTCTAGCTCCGCATCCTACGTAATGAACCTCGCCAACACCTGATTCACATTAGCTCCCACTCGAGACAAAATCAACCTGTGATCTCCATGTCTCCCATGCCAAAGAATTTTGCTGCTCCAAATTCTTCATAGAAAACCACTGAACTAATCTTACCCTTAGCTTAGCAAAACCCTGTATGTACAAACCTGCTAGCTAGCATATCATCCACATATCACAATAGAATGATGTTGCAATCACCATCCCCCTAGTAAGACAAACCACAATAGTTACCCTGATGTTGACTGAAGCCATGCTTCTTCCTCCACCTATCAAAACCTGTACCACTATCCTGCAGCTTCCTCAAGAACATATAACTTGGTCTTCCATCTCACTTATCCATTCTCTCTATTCTTCAACTAAGGTATCCATTCATCTCTATGCTTTCATACCTGCTGGCAACCCTACCAAATCTCTACTTGGTTCTGCATTTTACTCCTGCCATGTTCCCATTATTTCTTGGATCCTTCCTGCTCTGCAATCAGCAACTAGTATAAAGAAGAGGAACAACAAATTTGAGGCTTACTTACCACCTTTAGTCCTCCATATGGGCATTTGAGACTCCTTGATAGCTTGTTGTCCACCCAAAATCTATTACAGTGACCGACCTTGGTCACCACACAGTCTGCATCCAACCAACGTCAGTTCCTACACCTATCTTGACTACTAACCCTGTTGACGTCGGTGTCCTCCTGCTACCGACATCGGTCCTCCTGACTGATGTCAGTCTTACCTACTATCGACATTGATTTTCCTGCCAACGTCAGTACCTGTGTTTGCCTATGAGTGATGAATTTTTCCCTGTGAGCTCCTTTAAATCAAGACTCATGTCCAAACTGCCCTGCTCAAAAGTATCCAGCCCCATCCACTGGTCTCTGTTTGCCATCTCCTCCATAAACACCAAGGCTTTCCAGTTCTTAAGCCTGTCAAATATATCAGTCTTTTGATTAAGAACATGCATCTCCTTCTTGCTCATGTGACCAAGCCTATAAAGCCACGTCTTCGCAATAGAAGAAGAATCAGTAATATAAACAAGTAGATAAAGAGTACCTATTTTCTTACCACCAGCTAATTCAAGTGCATCCATTGTGAGAGCTCTTGAGCATCTCTCATCAGCCAAATTTTCTAAATAAATTAGCCACATCTCCAAACTTGGGACCTGCATGACCTCCTTCAACACCCATGTGTTGACCACATGCAATTTCAGCTTCACTTCCCCTTTGCCAATTCTTTGGTAAGGCTCACCAGCTCCTCTCTCTGGGGCTGCATGGAAAGAGGCAACAAAATCTATTATCCAAGATTCAACTTTATCCAAGAAACCTCCCAAAGCATCCTGTGCAACAACACCCACAACATCTGCATCTTCAGTTCCTTTATGCTGATCTGTTACCAACCAACAATATTCTTTTACCTGCTCTTTCTTTCCATAGGACCGTAAGTGACCATCTGTGCTTTTCAACTCCTCCATTCTTAGCTTACTTTTATCTATGATTACTCTACTCCCACTCAATTAGAAACCCCTGAGAGTGACTTGTAATCAAACACAAAACCTGCTCCCTACAACCTTAGCTCTGATACCATGTGTTGGGATAAATATAATCGGAAGCACACAATTGATTACCAAATACAAGCAACTTAATATGTGGAATTAACCAGAATCAACAAGTAACTAGAATCTAGAAATAACACATGATATGAGAGATAATACACAACTTGTATTAAAACTCTTTCAGAAGGAAATACAATAAAGAAGGCTGCCATAGTTCTTCTTCCTTACACACCTCTAGGGCTCCCACACCTCTAGAGCATAAACAGTAAATCTTCCCTCAAAGCTCTCTCCCTTAGGTCCCAACACCCAACTCAACTCTAAGTTAGTGTTCACCTTACACCTGTGCTCCATGCACTCCACAAGTGCTCCACACACTCCCCAAGTACTCAACGTACTCCAAGTAGATCCCCCCTAATTCTACTCTTTATTGTGTTGCTATCCTCTCTGATCTTGCACACCTACAAATCAATCTGGTTCTACACACCTGCGAACTTTGACCTTGCACACACATACACCTACAAATCAATGATCTTACTTACCCATGTAGATCTCCTATCGTAGCCATGCTCACCTGATGACCAAGATCATACATACATGAAGAACCCTGCTAATTCTCCAATCCAGCACCCACACTTGGTACTATGGCACTAAGAGGAACACACCATGCTCACCTCACACACAGAAGGAGCTTATAATATTGCTCTCTTACTCTCTAGCACAAGTTTACAATACAAACAATGAGTCTCTTAAATAGATCTCATGCAAACAATAATTAGACACCTAATTACAATAATTAGATCCACAACTCTTAGTCTAAAATTGGCTCCAAACATGGAAACACTTGGTTCATTAGCTAACTACCCGTAAAACACTCGCAGTCTGAACCACAGGTGATCAACGTCAGTCGCTGTCTACCTGGGGGTACCGACGCCGGCCGACTTCTGACCGACATCAGTTGCCTTCTTATCTAATCCTGCTGACGTCGATTGGCCTGACCGACGCCGGTGTCTGTGGCACTCTGCAACGCTTCTGCAACCTCCTTCCCTGCTTGCATTAGTGAAGCTTTTAGCTCCATAACCTAACAAAGTACCCGATGTTCTCTTTCTTTAGGAGTTGAAGGTTTTTGTGGATGATATGAGGAATATTGCACCTAAATTATGGAGGCATGGCTTATGTCAGTGCATTGAAGCTCAAGGGTCTTCTGGGGGTGTGGCATGTTTTTGGAATCTATGAAAGATCCAACCAGTGTCCTAGATTTCCTTCAAGTCCTCTTTATCCATGGTGGCCTTGTGTATGGAGTCAGGTGAATCAGTCCTTTTTTCCAATGTCTACACTCCTATAGATTTTTGAGGTAAACTTCAGGTTTGGAAAAATATCCACTTAGTTCATCGATTATTTCCTCACCTACCTTGGATTGTTATTGGAGACTTTAATGCTATTCTGGATCTGGCAGAGAAAAGAGGAGGTAATGCAAGGCTAGAACCTTCTTCCTTTTTACTCTAAGATAATATAGCGAAACTCAATCTAGTGGACATCAAGCCCTATAATGGTTGCTTTACTTGGAATAATAGAAGAGTAGGGGACATATGCATTGCTGAGTGCAAAGATAGATTCATGACCTCCTACTATTGGGTTGGGGGTTTGTGATCTTCTAGCATGGAGATACTTGATTGGAGAGGCTCAGACCATTGGCCCATCAAATTGATAATTTCTTTAGCCTAGTCACCTTAGAAGCCACCGTTTAAGTTTTAGCTCATGTGGTTTAGGGATCTAGACCTGTTTGGACATGTGGTGGATTGGTGGAAGATAGACAGGCCTATTGTAGGCACAACAATGTATACTTTTGCAAAGTTACTCCAATTCATCAAGTACTAGCTCAAAAGGTGGAATCAAAATTTTTTTGGGAACATCTTCCATAGGAAAGATGAGGCCCAAAAGGAGTTGAACAGCATCACCAGAGTCATTAGGGAGGAGGATATGACTGTGGTTTTATAGAGGGAGGAAGCCAGGGCTTTAAAAGAATTAGAGGAATGGGAACTAAGAGAGAAAATCTTTTGGAAAGAAAAATCCTAGATTGAATGGCTTCAAGAGGGGGATAAGAATACTACCTTCTTTTTCAATTTAGTTCATGCTCGATAACATAGTAACGGGATAAATTCTTTGGTGACAGATAGAGGGGAGACCATCTCTTTTATGCAGGGCATCCTAAACAAGACAATGCAGTATTTTGCTTCACTATTTAAGGAAGAGGCACAGGGGAACTTGGTAGTGAAGGATCAGGTCCTTTCTTACATTCCTTCTTTGGTGATTATGGATATGAGAGCATAGCTGATGAGGGATATTCATTAGAGGAGGTAAAGAGGGTTGTTTTCATGATGCTGCAAGGCAAGGTGCCTAGCCCAGATGGCTTCTCAATTGAGTTCTTCCAAGAATTTTAGGAAATCATCAAACTAGATCTTCTGGTAGTTGTTCAAGAGTCTCAAAGAAATAAGCAAATGCTTTAGTCTCTGAATTCTACCTTCTTGGCTCTCATTCCCAAGGAAGAGGGGGCTGATCACTTGAGTTTTTTCTGGCCAATATCCCTCTGCAATGTCACTTATAAAATTATATCTAAGCTGATTACGGAGAGGTTAAAGAAGTGGCTACCAGTGATTAATTTTGAGGAGCAAGGTAGCTTTGTGGAGGGATATCAAATTTTGGATGGGGTAGTGGTGGCTATGGAGACTATCCATTCCATGACCCAGTCCAATGAAAAAGCAAAGTTTATCAAGCTGGACATGTCTAAGGCTTATGATAGAGTTTAGTGGGCCTTCCTCTAGAAGGTCTTGGGTGCCTTTAGCTTTGAGGAGGATTGGATATGATGGATTATGAGTTGTGTGAGCTTGACCTCCTTTTTTTTTTTGGTCAATGGCAAGCACTCTAATCTCTTTGGGGCTTCTTAGGGTTTGCAACAAGGTGACCCTCTCTCTCCCTACTTGTTTCTACTATTGGCGAAAGGCTTGGGATGGTTGATCAAAAGGAATGTGGATAATGGCACTATTCAAGGCTGGCATTGGGGCAGGGGCCTCCCTATATAATCTCACCTCTAGTTTGTGGATGATGTGGCATTGATGGGCATGGCCACTATTAGGGAGGCGTCTAACATTCACAAAAGTTTGGAAGTTTACCTTGCTACTTCAGGACAGGTAATTAATGAGGGCAAGTCTTCAATTTTTTTCTTTAATACCCCACCTTCCATACAATGAAGAGTGGCACATATCCTTAGGTTCCAGATCAGGATTCTACCATTGCTATATTTAGGGATTCCTATCTCTACTGGCTGATAGTCAAAGGAGTCATGGAGGGTGATATTGGACAAGTTTAGAGGTAGAGTGAATCATTGGACCAACTGCTAGTTATCTTTTGTGGGGTAGATACAACTAATTCAATCAGTGGTGTAAGCTCTATCTATCTATAGGTGTATGATCTAGGTGGCTCCAATGAGCTTTGTTAAGGAACTGGATTCCTTAACTAGACAATTTTTGTGGGCAGGGAATTTATCTTCTACCAAGTGGAGCATCATTAAGTGGGAGGTAGTCTGTGGCCCAAAGAGGTTTGGTGGTCTTAGATTATGGCAATCAATACTTTTAGGTATTACTTTGGCCACCAAGTTATACTAGCACTAGTGTGTGGAAAAGGAGAGGGTGTGGGCTCAAGTCTTATCCCACAAGTACTTCTTTGGGATCCTTGGGAGGGATATCCTAAGGTATGAAGTGACTGGGAAAGGCTTGGCGATTTGGGTGACTCTTAAGAAAGGAGCAGCATTGATTAAAAAGGGTTATTTTGGATTTATAGGAGTGGGGTTGAGGCTCAATTTTGGCATGACTCCTAGGATGGCTACCCTCCTTTAATAGTCCAATATCCTTAGCTGAGTATTCTATCCTAGAGGTTCGATGAGGTAGGATGGACCAGGGTGTGCGATTATAAATTCCTTTCCCTTTAGGAGTAGGTGATGAATGCTAGATGGAAGACCCCTGAGGAGTGGTCGATTCTTGGCTTGGAGGTAGAGTGTGTGGAGTTGCATAATATTTTGGCCTATCGAAGCTGCAATGCACTTTTGGATAGTGATGTGTTGGCCTGGTCCCCAAACCCCAAGGGGAAGTATACTATGTCTTATGGTTATCAGGAGCTGAGGGTAGAGAGGAAGTTCAGTGGTGGAAAAAAGTTTGGAACGGTTTCTCTTGGCTGAAATGTAACTATTTTTTTTGGACTTTAGTCTGGAATAGATGTCTGACTTGGGATAATATTCAGAAGAGGGGCTTTGCTGGACCTTCAAGGTGTGTTCTTTGCAATCGTGATGAGGAAGATTCCTCTCACCTTTTTTTCATTGCTCATTCACTCTTCATTTATGGCATTTATGGTGGGATGTGTGGAGGTGCCAGTGTGTTCACGATGTCTCCTTGGCTAATTTTTGGTCTCACATGGGCCGTCCACCTTCAGCGACCCCCTTCTTATAGGATGCATGGTATGCATGCCCTATTTTTCTATTGTGGCAAGTATGGCTAGAAAGAAACTGTAGGATTTTTAGGGATGAACATATGGAGATTCAGTAGGTCTAGAATATAATTAAGAGAATGATCCAATAATATATTGAGGTAAAGAGTGAGGTTACTTTACCACTGAAGAGAGAGGACACTGAGATAGTGGAGAGGTTTGGCATATGGGGGTTATCTCTAGTTTCAGCGAGTGTCAGGTGAGGTATACGAGGGATGCAAAAAGTTCAATGATTGGGGAAATGGCTACCCCCACCTATTGGACTCTTGAAAATTAACATGGATTGATCTTCTAGGGGTAATCTAAGGCTGGTTGGGATTGGTGAGATTGGTAGGAATTCTTCCAATTTAGTGATTTTTATTTTCTTAGCATATCAGGGAGTTTAGATAGTTAATAAGATGGAAGGGTTGGCTATCCTTTATGCCCTAAGGAGAGCATATGCTTTAGGATGGAGGAGGGTGACCTATGAAGTGAACTCTCAAATCCTAATTAATTTACTCCTAGAGAGGAAAATTTTTGAGGTGAGTTGGCAACTGGCCACAATAGTGCAACAGATACTTCAGGTTAGTTCCTTGATGGATTTGGTATCTTTTGCCCATATTCCCAGGGAACGAAATAGGGTGGCAGACTACTTGGCTAAATGGGTGTTAAAAGGTGCTGAGGGCCATAAGGTGGATGAATGGGGGAAAATGCCATGCGATTTATGTCAGGTGATGGAGCCCATTCTGGATGTAGATGCTAGTGTTGTTGAGGTGTGAGGCTTTTGTTCTTGGTTTTCCGTTCTTTGGTTTGTGCTGATAGTTTTGTAATTTGCTTTTCTAAGTTTTAATAAAGTTTTTACCCCTTTTATTCAATATGTACACACACACACACACACACACACACACACACACACACACACACACACACACACACACACATACATATATATAAAAAATGACCCTCTTGAAAAGGACAATTTGGCCAAATTGTCCTTTGCAAGAGGGTTATTTTTTTGTAAATTAAAGCTCAAACAGAGTTACAAATTAAAAGTTATGGCCTTTAGAGGATTGGACTATGCATCATATATATATATATATATATATACATACATATATATATATATAAGTATATATATATATATATGTATATATATGTATATATATATACATATACATATATATACATACATATATATGTGTATGTATATATATACACATATACATATATATATACATATATATACATACACAAACACACACACACACACACACACACACACACACACACATCTCTGTGTGTGTGTGTGTGGCCAAATTGTCCTTTTCAAGAGGGTCATTTTTTTGTAAACCAGAGCTCAAACAGAGTTACAAATTAAAAGTTATGGTCTCTAGAGGATTGGACTATGCATCATTTATTTTCAAAAAAATTTGAGGCCATATGTGACCTTCTAAGTTTCCTAAAAGTTATAAAAAAATTCTTAAAGATATAGATTTATTCATGGATAAATTTTAATTTCTAAGATATGGTCACTTTAGTGTAAATGAGAGCTCAAACAGAGTTACAGATTGAAAGTTATGGCCTTCATAAGTTTGGACTCCACATCATTTATTTTTAAAACTTTTCAAAGGCCATACATGACCATTTGAGGGTCATAAAATTTATGAAAGAAATTATAAATTTATATATTTATTTATGGATAAATATTATTTTCTAAGATAGTCGTTTTGGTGTAAATGAGAGCTTAAATAGAGTTAGGATAAGAATTTATGGCCTCCAAAATTTTGGACTACGTATCATTTATTTTTAGAACATTTTAGAGGCCATACATGACCATGTGAGGGTTTGAAAAATTATAAAAACAATACTAAATTAATAAAGATATTTATGTCTAAATTTTTTTTTTTGAGACATTCATTTTTGTGCAAATGAGAGCTCAAATAGAGTTAACTACATATCAAAAGCTATGGACTCCAAATTTTCTAAGCTTTTTAACTCCTCATCATTTGTTTCCAAAACTCTTTCAAAAGGCATGCATGACCATCTATGGGTCATAAATTTATAAAAACATCCCTAAATGGATAGAGATATTTATGACTAAATTATACTTTTTTAGACATTCATTTTGGCATAGATGAGAGCTCAAACAAAGTTATGGTTCAAAAGTTATAGCCTCAGAATTTTGGACTCCAAATAATTTATTTTCATACCTTTTTATAGGCCATAAATGTCCATTTGAGGGTCATAAAATTTATAAAATCATCCCCAAATGGATAGAGTTATTTATATCTAAATTTTATTTTTTGAGATGATGGCTTTAGTGCACATGAAAGCTCAAATGGAGTTATAGATTAAAAGTTATTGCCTCTAGAAGTTTGGACTTTGCATTATTTATTTTTAGAATTTTTTGGAAGTCATACATGACCATATAACTTTATAAAAAAATCCAAAAACATATATATATATATATATATATATATATATATATATATATATATATAAAATTTTACTTCTGAGATAGTCATTTTGGTGCAAATAGAACTCAAATAGAGTCATGAATCAAAAGTTATGGCCTCCAAAAGTTTGGACTCCACATCATTTGTATTCATAACTTTATATATATATTAAATTTTACTTCTGAGATAGTCATTTTGGTGCAAATAGAACTCAAATAGAGTCATGAATCAAAAGTTATGGCCTCCAAAAGTTTGGACTCCACATCATTTGTATTCATAACTTTTCAAAGGCCATACATGAACATATGAGGGTCTGATTTTTTTTTTAAAACACCCCTAAATGTATATATCTATTTATGACAAAATTGAATTTTCTAAGATGACCATTTTGGCATAAAAGAGATTTCAAATGAAGTTACAATTCAATAGTTATGACCTTTAGAAGTTTAAAATTTACATCATTTGTTTTAAAAACTTTTCAAATGCCATATAAGGGTCATAAAAGTTTTGAAAACTTCCCTAAATATAGAGTTATAGATTAAACATTATTTCCTCCAGAATTTTAGACTCTGCATTATTTATTTTTAGAATTTTTTGGAAGCCATACATGACCATATAACTTTCCAAAAAAATCCAAAAATATATATAAATGGATATATATCTATATTATTAAATATTACTTTTTGAGATAGTCATTTTGGTGTAAATAAAACTCAAATAGAGTCATGAATCAAAAGTTATGGCCTCTATAAGTTTGGACTCCACATCATTTATTTTCATAACTTTTCAAAGGCCATACATGAACATATGAGGGTCTGAAATTTTTTGAAAACACCCCTAAATGTATATATCTATTTATGACTAAATTTAATTTTCTAAGATGATCATTTTGGCATAAAAGAGAGATCAAATGAAGTTAAAATTTAATAGTTATGGCCTTTAGAAGTTTAAACTTTACGTCATTTGTTTTAAAAACTTTTCAAATGCCATACGTAACCATATAAGGGTCATAAGAGTTTTGAAAACTTCCCTAAGTGCATATATATATATATATATATATATATATATATATATATATATATATATATATATATATATATATATATATATATATATATATATATATATATATATATATATATATATATATATGGTTTAGTTTTACTTTTTGAGATGGTCATTTTGGCATAAAAAATAGATCAAATAGAGTTATGGATCAAAACTCATGGCCTCTAGAAGTTTGGACTTTGCATCATTTATTTTTTAAACTTTTTAGAGGTCATACATGAACATATGGGGGTATTAAAAGTTATAAAAACACATCTAAATGGATATAGTTATTTATGGTTGAATTTTACTTTTTGATATGATTGTTTTAGCATAAACAAAAGCTCAAATAGAGTAGTAGATCAAATGTTATGGCCTCCAAAAGTTTAGAATATGCATCATTTATTATTTTCATAACTATTTAAAGACCATATGTGATCATATAAAGGTATAAAAATTTCTCAACAACATCATATATATATATATATATATATATATATATATATATATATATATATATATCCACACACACACACACAGATCTACATATACATATACATATACATACATACATACATACATACATACATACATATGTGTGTGTGTGTGTGTGTGTGTGTGTGTGTGTGTGTGTGTGTGTGTGTGTGTCTATATATATATATATATATATATATATATATATATATATATAGACACACACACGCACACGCACACACACACACACATGTGTGTGTGTGTGTGTGTGTGTGTGTGTGTGTATGAATTTTACTTTTTGAGATGGTAGTTTTGGTGAAAACATAGCTTAAACAGAGATACAAATCAAAATTTATGGCCTCTAGAAGTTTGGACTCTACATCATTCATTTTCAAGATATTTTGGAGGCCATAAAAGGCCTTATAAGGTTCTTAAAAGTTTTGAAAACATTTATAAATGGATAGATATATTTATGTATAAATTATACTTTTTGAGATGGTTAATTTAGTGTAAATGATAGTTCAAATAGAGTTATAGATCAAAATTTATGGCCTTTAAAAATTTGGAGTCCATGTTATTTATTTTTGAGAGATTTTTAGAGTCCATATGTGACCATATTAGGGTCCTAAAGTTTTTGAAAATATCATTATATGGATATAAATGTTAATGGTTGAATTTTAATTTATAAGACAATCATTTTGTCATAAATGAGAGCTCAAATAGAGTTATGGATCAAAACTTTTAGCATCCAAAAGTGTGGATTTCATATCATTTGTTTTAAGAAATTTTTTAAGGCCATGTGTGACCATATGAGGGTTATAAAAGTTTTGAAAACATCCCTAAATGGATACAAATTTTTATGGTTAAATTATACTTTTTGAGATGATGGTTTTAGTGCAAACAAGAGCTTAAATAGAGTTATAGATCAAAAGTTATGGATTTTGGATATTTGGACTCTATATCATTTGTTTTCATAAATTTTTGAAGGCCAAACATGACCATATGAGGGTCTAAAAAGTTATAAAAACATCCCTAAATGGATTTATTTATTTATGTCTAAATTGAACTTTTTGAGATGGTCATTTTGGTGCAAACAATATCTCAAATAAATTTAAAAACCAAATGTTATGGCCTCCAAAAGTTCTAAACTTTTCAACTCCACATATTTTATTTTTAGAACATTTCAAAGGTCATACATGAAAATATGAGGGTCATAAAAGTTCTGAAAAACATTTCTATGTTTTGGAAACATCCATAAATGGATAAATTTGTCTATAATTGAATTATAATTTATTAGATGGTCATTTTGGTGACATGTTATTGTCATTGATGTCAAAAGGATGCATCATGTAAATACATAATGGTCATTGATGTCAAGGTCTATTGGTCAAGTGATTGAGTATGGTAGTGGCATAAAGAGAGTGTTGATTAGTGAGTGAGTATTATAGATATGAGTAGCCTATTGAGAGTGTGCTCTTAATTTATAGCATGATGTTGTCAAAGGTGATTAGTGATCAAGGTTGATGTTATCATTAATGTTTTATCTTGTGAGGTTTGATGTCAAAGGGTTTGATTTTTAGTAAAGAATATGGTCATTGATGTCAAGGAATTTTTGATGATAAGAGTTTGTAGCTTCTACATAGTTGTAGCTACTGATGGAGTCTATAGATTACCATGAAAGTTGTTTTTAGTGAAGTAAACAATTAACCAAGAGGCTTTTTATCTATGTTTTACATCATATTGAGACATAAAAATAGTTTATAAAATTGATTTAGACTAAATCCCAATGAATAAGTAATTCTATGTGAAGGAAGGTGATCTAAGAAGTTTGGAGAATAAGATCATTTTAGAAAGTATCAAGAGAACACCTATGAACTGAACCAAGCATGATATATATTGCATAATATTTTCTATGAACTACATTAGGTAGTTTAAAAACTACATCAAGTTTGATATAAACTACATCAGGCATGATACAGACTACATCAAGCATGTTATAGACTATATCAAGGTTACTACAGATTGTATCAAGGTTATTATAGCTTACATAAAGTTTTCTAAAAATTATATCAAACTTGCTACAAATTACATCAAGTCTACTATGGATTACATCAATATTTCTATAGATTACATCAGACTTGATATAGATTACATCATGCTTGATATATATTACATTATACTTGCTATAGATTACATTAAGCTCGCTACGAACTATATTAGGGGTGCTACAAATTGCATCAATATTATTAAAGACTTCATCAGACTGGCACTAAATGTATTTTAATGATTTTTTGGTCTATCTTAAAATTGTTTCACTTAGGCCAACTTATGTGAGTGAGATTTATATAAGATAATGGAAATTATGTTTGAAAAAGAGAATAAATCATTATGTATCTGACTATAGAGTTTTGTTTGGTCGACCTTCAATAGATTATAGAGTAGTATATTATATATAAGCAAGATCAAATTGTCCTTTTGAAGTGTGAAATTTAGAGAAATATTATTCTCTAAGGAGTAGAGCAGAGGTCCATTGAAGAATGGATGGATAAAGAGGCATGAGTATGAAATCATCAAATGATTCATACAAAATATACTAAAAGAGATGAGCAGAGAAGGTAGATAGTACAAATTTTTGATAAATAATGAATAGAGAGGAAAGAGAGCCTAATGTGTCTATTCAATTGAGTAGAGAAAGAGAGAAGAAAATATCAAAATGAATCTAAGAGTGATGAGTATAAAAATAGAAAAATGAATCTAATAGTGATGAGCAAACAATAGTAGAATAAATATGAGAATGATGAGTAGAAAAATAGTAGAGTAAATGTGAGGTTGATAAGTAGGGAGAGTAGAACTATACCATCATTTATTTATAGAAGCAACTAATAAAGGTGGATGATCTGAAGTAGTTAATTTTGTTCTTAGAAAAGGGGGTTGAAGCCTCCTATAGATTGGTGTCTACAAATTAGGGAGTTGGTGCTTCCTAGTAAGTGGGTGCTTATTTAATCTTGTTGTCAAGTTGGTGCTTGATGTTTTAGGGTTTGTGCCTCAAGTTGAGTGGGTGTTCAATAATATTATTGACTCATTACATATGTTATTTAGGACAAGTATTCCATGTAGTGATCAATATGGGTTTTCTTCCCTTTTAGGGTTTCCCACCTATATCATGTATTGTCTTTTATGTTCATTGTTGTGGTTTGATTGATCTATAAATTATATATTGATGCTTGACTAACAAGCTAAAGAATTGAAAGAAAGTTTTAATATCTCATTGACTCACCCTCCACCATCTCAATGGTTGTGCTTCAAATAATTGGTATCATAGTAGGTGCTTTAACTTTAAGCTTAATTGATGGAAGGTAGATTTTAAGAAGCACGATGTCTAGTCATCAATTACATTAAGGGTTTTTAACAAGTAATGTCCCTTTGTTTACTGGAACCAATTATGCCTTTTGGAGCATTGGGATGAAGAATTATTTTATGGCTCTTGGTTTTGACATTTGGTAGTCAGTTATTGATGGATATACTATCCCTCAAACTCCTCCAATTGATGTTGTAGGAAAGAAAGCAAGTGAGAACAATTCAAAGGCTATGAATACTATATTATGTGGATTGATAGAATCTAAGTTTGTCAAGGTGATGTAATGTGAGTTAGCTAAGGAAATTTTGGGAAAGATATAACTTATCTATGAAGGTGACACCAAGGTAAAATTGGCAAAGCTTTAGACCTATATAAGATAGTTTAAAGGTCTAAATATGAAGGAAGAAGAGAATATTATAACATATCTTCTTAAAGTTGATAAAGTAGTTAACATAATTAGAGGTATTGGAGAAAAGACTAATGATTCAACTATTGTTTAAAATATTATAAGATCCTTAACCCTAATATTTGACTCAAAGGTGTTAGCTATTAAAGAAGTAGAAAATTTAGACAAGTTATAAATGGATGAGCTTCATGGAGTACCTAGTACCTTTGAGATGAGGATTGATGATGATCTAGGAGGATCCATATTCACTCCAAAAAATAAGATGTTAAATTTTAGGTTGATTATTGTCACAGTGAAGAGCTCATCGAGAGCTTTTTAGTACATCTCATGGTTTACAAAATGAAGCCCATATGCAAAAAAAATCACACGTCAAAGATCAACTAGGAAAAATAAAAAATTTGGGGTTTGAATGGAACATCCAATTAGATGTTGACAAGTGATGAGTGGTCAAAAATTGGTGAGTGGAAATTAGACCATGTTATGCATCCTAAAGCCACCATGTGGCTTGCCACTAATTATTTTACCATGTTTCAATTTTACATTATTTCCTGAATGTTGTGAATAGACCAATTAAGTTACCATTTCCACATACTTGCCATGTAACCCTAGGTTCCATGTTCCACCAACATCCTTTCCATGTGTCGTGCCCTAAGTTTCCATGTGATACCACCTAATGTCCACATAACCCTATTTTTCATGCCAAAACATCCACATGAAACCTCTCTACATCCACAAACCCATGAAATAATCAACATGCCACCACATGTCATGTCCAAATATCCATGCCAAACCCATATGCCATCAAAATACATGCCAATGCTAATTATTTGGCATATCATACCACAAAATTTGTGGTATTTAACTATTATGTTTCCCCCCCACTTTCCAATGTGGGACTAATGGATATGCTTTACCCATTGAAAATAATGAACATGGGATTAAAACCTTGCACCTATTGGGTAAAAGGGATAAGGCCAAACCACGTGGGATATAGGCATGAACCACTATATAATGTGTTCAACATTGTATTTGAAGGCATTCAAAAATCTTAGTAGCCATTTTTAAAAGGCTTTAGCTAGAAATTTTGTACGAGTTTAGAGGGAGATAGAGGCAAAATTAGAAAAAAGTCTAAAAAGAGACTAGTGTTATTTTGCCCAACGAACAACTTTATAGTTGTTCAATTTTAAATGTAGAGATATTTTTAATTATTTTTAAATCATTTTTCCTAATACATCGATCGATATAAGACCTAAAAATGTAGACCTTTGTGCCAAACTCTGTTATCAAAATAAAAATATGCAAGTGTATTAATACTTAAGTAGATGGATCAGATGATGTAAGATCTTCCAAAAGGGAAGAAACATTCAAGGTTTCAAAGAAAACTCATATCAACAATGTTGAAATTGATAAACACTAATATTGATGAAGATAAAGATGAAGCCTTATTTTTGAAGAACTAAGAAAAGGTTGAAGTAGCTATAAAGGCAAGCTACCATTCAATTGTTTCAATTATGGTAGGATTAGTCATTTGGCTAATAAGTGTCCTCAAAAGGAAAAACATGATCATGATGAACGACATGATAAAGAGAGTAAGTAGTCTAACAAGAGAAAGAAAAATTTCAAGTAAGGTGACTATAAGAAAAAGTTCAATAAAAAAAAGTCTATATCCTAAAGAAGATAATAGCTCTTCTAAAGTCAATGATAAAGATATCTTAGATAGTGATGACTTTAGTTCAGATCATCGAAGTGATTAAGATTTATTCATGTCAATTGAAGTTAAACAAAGGAATAGTTCAAAAGATCAAGCCCTCATGGATGATGAAGAAGTAGATGAAGAAGAAGCTGAGGTTAATCTTGAGGTAAAACTTATCAATGTTTTGAATAAATTGAAGAGTCAAATAAATAAAAAATAAAAGTTAAATTCTCTAGTCAAAAGTCATGAAGAACAAATATGTATCTTGGAAACTAAGATAACTAAGAGTGCCAAAGAAGCTAAGGAGGTCATCAACAATCTCAAGACTTAGTTATAAGAAGAAAATTCAAGTCTAAAGTCTAAGGAAGGAGAGTGAATTGAGTACAAATCTGAGATATGTTCATTGAAGTTAGATTTGGAATAGTTCATAGTCAAATTGAAAAGTTATCAAAATATTCAATAGAGCAATGGAATTCTTGATGAAATATTGAACTACCATAGGTCACCTATCATCAAAATAAGCCTTGGATACATGGATGACCAAAAACATATCAAAGAAGATTAGAATATTAGTAAGCCAAAGACTTATTTTGATTCTCTCAAGAAATCTGAGATTGTGAATGATAGTCAGAGATCATGATAGATAAAGAAGATTATCTCTCCTCTTAGAGATTTAAAAAATGTAAATTTGCCTTTCAAAAACCCTTAGAGATCATTTCTTATTAGGTAACTAAATTTAATAACATACATGAATTTCTTCTATGGCTACTATTTTTCTTGTAATTAGTTTGGACATAGAGCTGTGGATTTTAGATCAAATGCTAAAATAATCATGCATGGATGGTGATATTAATAGTCATGGATTTTCAAAAAGATTCTCAAATTCATTGGTTGAAGGGTCAAACATCAATAGAAATAGTGTGATTTGTTACAAATATAATAGAATTTGATATATTAAAATATTCTATAAATTGGGCTATGCAAAACTCCCTGAAAAAATAGGAAGGTATATGTTCAAGTTTATAAGAAATTAGAAACTTTGAAAATATTGAAAAAGGAGTAAGAAAATGATGGTACAAAGGAATAAAAATCTATGTTAGCAAAAGATAATTTTCACATTCAAGATGAGATTTTGAATTGGAACATTGGCAGTGGTTGTTAAGGCCATATGATAGGTGACAAGAATAAATTTATATCTTTAAAGAATACTATTGAAGGTACAATCAAGCTTAGAGATAATACAACAAATAATGTTGTTGGTAATGGAATACTAAGTCATGAAAATGGGAAAACCAAAATTGAGAATGTGTTATATTGAGATTTAGTCAAATGTGAAATCAAGGATATAATATGACTTTTCATGCTAAAGGATGTGATATAAGAAAAGCAAGTTTTGGAAGATTGGTAACAGATGCTAACAAGACTAAAAATAATTTATATGTTTTTAATGAGATTAAGAAGGATAGGTTTTTGATGAATCGATTGGATGAAATCAGATCTAATAAGGTTAGCACACAACCAAGAGTTAATGTAGAGGAGCTTTACCTCAAGGAAGAAGAATAAGAAATAGAAAAAGAAAGTCAAGAAGAAGAATAATGGGAAGATATAAGGGAAACATTTGAGTTCTTAAGACAAGAATTGGGAGTAATTATTTCTTCTATCAATCACTAAGAAATGTATGGATTGAGGGGGAGCTAACCTTTAGGTATATTTTATCTTTGAGGATCAAGAGTTAAGAGTTTATGATAGTTAAAAGATGATCAAGTGGTAGTGTGTAATATCCGGTAGTCTTCTATGGAGAATTTTATGGATTTCTCATTAGGAAAATGAAGATAGATATTATTCGTTTTGGAGAAGTATCACTTTGTTTGGATAAAATAGATTTAAGGTTGTGTAACCCTTTGTATTCAGTGTCAAATATGGAATCAATTAAGAAAAGAGCTAAGTTCTAGGAGAAAGTTTAGAATGGTGAGAAGTAGCCTATTTTGAAATGTTTCTAAGAGTGGATTACATCTTGTGGCTTAAGAGAAGAGTAAGGAGTCAAGGGGATATTTTGTGTTCTATGTTGTGAAGTGTCAAGATAGTGATGTATAAGTCATAATAAGAATGGTTTCTTGAGGTATAGTTCAAGTGTTTCATAAGTTATCTACAACAATTAGTATGAGCCTAACGTAAGTTTTTGTCAGTATTTCATTGTGTTGTTTATTGAAGTTTAGGTCCAAGGATTAGATGGTAGTTTTTGGAATACCCTTTGTCATTAATGTCAAAAGGGAGAGAATGAACAAATGGGAAAAGTACCATTTTGAAGTGATTTTGGATTGTAGTATGTTTTCCATCAATGTGTTTTCCATCAATGATAAAGGGGGAGTTTGTTGGCATGTTATTGTCCTTGATGTCAAAATGATGCATCATGTAAAGGCATAATGGTCATTGATGTCAACTATATATTTGGTCAAGTGTTTGAGCATGGTACTGGAATAAATAAAGTGTTGATGAGTGAGTGAGTATTGTGGATATGAGTAACCTATTTAGAGTGTGTTCTTAGTTGGTAGCATGATGTTGTCAAAGGTGATTAGTGATCGAGGTTGATGTTGTCAATAATGTTTCATATTGTGAGGTTTGATGTCAAAGGATTTTCTATTTAGTAAAGAATATGGTAATTGATGTCAAGGAATTTTTATTTGATAAGAGTTTTGTAGTTTCTACGAAGTCAGTAACTATTGACTAAGTCTATAGATTTCCATAAGAGTTTTTTTTAGTGAAGTAAAAAATTATCCAAGAGACTTGTTATCTATATTTTAAATCATATGGAGACACATAAATAGTTTGTAGAGATTGATTTAGACTAAAGACCATTGAATAAGTTATTTTGAGTGATGTAATGTGATCTAAGGAGGTTGGATAATAAGATCATGTCTAGAGCTAGTGGGATAACAACTATGAACTACATCAAACATGTTATAAATTGCATCATATTTTCTATAAAATACATTAGGTAGTTACATACTTCATTAGGTTTGCTATGACTACATCAAGCATGCTACAAACTACATCATGCATGTTATGGACTATATCAAGGTTACTACAGACTATATTAGGGTTTTTATGAATTACATTAGGTATTATATGGATTACATTAGTCTTGATACAAATTATATCAGGTCTAATATGGATTATATTAGGCTTGTTATGGATTGCATCAGGCCTCCTATGAACTACATCAAAGGTGCTACAAACTACATCAAGACTATTATAGACTTCATCAAGATGACACTAAATGTATTTTAATAATTGTTTAGTCTATCCCAACTTCATTTCAATCAATATAAACTATGTGAGTGAGATTTTATATAAGCTAATGGGAATTATGTTTTCAAAATAGAATAAATCATTATGTAGTTGACTATAAAGTTTTATTTGGATGACCTTTAATATATTTTTGAGTACTATATTATATATAAGTAAGATCAAATTATCCTTTTTAAGTGTGAAATTTAGAGATATTTTTTTTTCTAAGTCCCAAAGCATAGGTCCATTGAGGAATGGATGACCAGAGATGTGTGAGTATGAAATCATTGAATGATTCATTTAGAATTTACTAAAATAGATTATTAGAGAAGATAGAGAGGACAAAGTCTTTGAGAAATAATGAGAATAGAGGAAAGAGATCCTAATGCATCTATTTGATTTATTAGAGAAAGAGAGAATAAAAAAAGTATAATGAATCTAAGACTGATGAGTATAAAAATAACAAAATGAATATGAGAGTGATGAGCAAAAAAATAGTAGAATGAATATGTGATTCATGAGCAAAAAAACAATAGAGTAAATGTGAGGTTGAGAGAGAGAGAGAGAGAGAGAGAGAGAGAGAGAGAGAGAGAGAGAGAGAGAGAGAGAGAGAGAGAGAGAGAGAAGAGAGAGAGAGAGAGAGAGAGGAGAGAGAGAGAGAGAGAGAGAGAGAGAGAGAGAGAGAGAGAGAGAGAGAGAGAAGAGAGAGAGAGAGAGAGGGAGAGAGAGGGAGAGAGAGAGAGAGAGAGAGAGAGAGAGAGAGAGAACTATACCATCATTTTTTGATAGAAGAAACTAATAAATTTTGATGATTTTAAGTAGTTGAGTTAGTACTTGGCATAGGGGGTTGAAGCCTCTTATAGATTAGTGTCTACAAATCAGGGAGTTGGTAGTTCCTAGCAAGTGGGTGCTTACTAAATCTTTTTGTCAAGTTGGTGCTTGAATATTTGAGATTAGTTCTTGAAGTTGAGTGGGTACTTGATAATATTTTTGACTTATTACATATGTGATTTAGGACAAGTAGTCCATGCAGTGATCATTATGGGTTTTCTTCCCTTTAAAGGTTTCCCACCTATATCATGTGTTATGTCTTTATGTTCTTTGTTGTGGTTTGATTGGTTTATGAATTTTATATTAATGCTTGAATAATGAACTAAAGAATTGAAATAAAGTTTTAATATCTCATTTATTCACTCCCCTTCTCAATGGATATGTTTCAACACATTTTGACACAAAAGAGAGATCAAATAGAGTTACAGATCAAAAGTTGTGGCCTCTAAAAGTTTAAACTCTACATCATTTTTTAGAGCTTTTTAGAGGATATAATAACCATCTGAGGGTCTAAATTTACTTTAAAACATCCTTAAAATTATGTATTTATTTATTTATTAATTTTACTTTATGAGATAGTCATTGTGGTACAAACAAGAGTTCAAACAGAGTTACAGATCGAAAGTTATGGCCTCTAAAAGTTTGGACTCCACATCATTGGTTTTAATTTTTTTTTTGAGGCCATACATGACCATATGAGGGTTTTAAAAAGCTTTTAAAAAATATATAAATTGATGGAGATATTTATGACTAAATTTTACTTTTTGAGATGGTCATTTTGGCATAAATTAGAACTTAAACAGAGTTATAGATCAAAATTTATGGCTTCTAAAAATCTAGACTCCACATCAAATTTTTTTAAAAATATTTAGAGGTCATACATGAACATATGACGGTATTAAAAAATAAAACTAAAAAAATAGATCTTTTTATAGTTGAATTGTAATCTTTGAGGTGATCATTTGGGCACAAATGAGAGCTCAAGTAGAGTTATTACTTAATAGTTTTGGTCTCTAGAAGTTTGAACTTTGTATCATATTTTTTTAGAAATTTTCAAAGGCAATACATTACCATATGAGGGTTTGAATTTCTTTTTAAAACATACCAAAATGAATAGAGGTATTTATGGATAAATTTTACTCTTTTAGATAGTCATTTTGGTAAAAATGAGATCTCAAACAAAGTTACAAATCAAAATTTATGGTCTCCAAAAGTTTGTACATTGCATCATTTGTTTTAAAACATTTTGGAGGACATATATGACCATATGAGAGTCTAAAATATTTTATAAACATAAATAAATAGATAGATCTATTGATTTATAAATTTTACTTTTTGAGATGATAATTTTTACATTAATGAGAGCTCAAATGAAGTTACAGATCAAAAGTTAAGGCCTTCATAATTTTATACTCTACATCATTTATTTTATAAACATTTTAGAGCCTACACATGATAATTTAATAGTTTAAAATATTTTAAAATCATCTCCAAATGGATAGAGTTATTTATTTATGACATTTTGGAACAAATGAGAGCTCAAATAGAGTCACAAATCAAAAGTTATGGCCTCAAAAATTTTTGAATCTACATAATTTGTTTTTAGAAATTTTTAGAGACCATACATGACCATATAAGGGTTTGAAAAGTTTTAAAAAAATTTAATAAATTTATATATCTATTTATGGATGAATTTTACTTATGAGATAGTTATTTTGGTGCAAATGAGAGCTCAAATAGAGTTACGAATAAAAAATTATGGCTTATGGAAATTTGGATTTTCACATCATTTATTTTAAAAACTTTTCAAAGGCCATACATGACCATTTGGGATTCTAAAAAAATGTAAAAATATTTTTAAATAGATAGAGCTAATTATAACTAAATTATACTTTCTAAGATGGTTATTTTGGCATAAATGAGAGCTCAAACATAGTTAGGGATAAGAAGTTATGGCATTTGTATGTTTGAACTCCGCATCATTCATTTTTTTTTGAGGCCGTATAAATTTAATATATATTTAAAGTTATGGCCTTTGAAAGTTTGGACTCTACATCATTTATTTTCAAAACTTTTTGCAGGCCATATGTAACCATATAAATCTCTATTTTATTTTTGAAAATAATCTTAAAGGTATATATATTCATTTATAAATTTTAATTATATTGGATGTTTTATCAATTATGTCTACAAGGTGACTGAGGATGTTGATGAGGTGTCATGTGTGATAGAATGACAATGACAAAGTGTTCTTGAATGAGCTTTAATGTTTCTACATGGTTCTTTATTGTTTAACTTGGATAGGCAACTAATGGTTGATATTGATGATATATTCATGTTTAAAATACCCTATGGGATTATATTAGTGATTATAATGCTTATTGAAGTGAATATAATTCATTATAGTAGTCAATTGAGTGTCTATTTTCAAGTAGTCATCTTGATAGATAAAGCTAAATGAGAAGATTGATGACATAACATTTAATATGTGTGAAGCTTTTAGGAGAATTTTGGTATATGTATATATTACCATATGTGATGAGATAATATGGTTCAAATTTTAGGTTATGAGGTTTAGCGTAGAAAAATTTATTAAGGTGTAAAGTTGTCCTTCCAGGCAGAAGTTTACTAAGTTCTCATATTTAATCAAATTTGCAAGAAGAGATCTATGGTGAGGGTTAAATTAGATCACAAATATAATGAAATTTTTTTAATATTTATAGATAAGGATCCAATGATGTGGCTTAAATTCAAATAGTCAATATGGCACATGATGGTTAAAGTGTCACAATCTTGGAAGCTTTGATAGAAGATCAAAAATGAGCGAGTGCTTGTACAAATAGAGATTAATGGTGAGCATTTGATCATGAAGTAAGATATCATTGGTGTGAATTAATTAAATAATTCAAATTATTCTTAAATTTCACATAGAACTACCAAGTGACATAAGCATATTGATTGAATGATATAGGGTGTGCAGAAGGCATGCAAAGCTGCCAAGTGGCACATTCATGGGAGCTTAGATTGAATATCAATGGTGAGCATTGTAGGATAAAGACCATGATAATTATAAGGATATTGGTGGATCATATTTTTTCAAAGTTTTTATGGAGCATGAGATGTGTTCAAAGTGTCCAAAGTTTAATAGTGACTATTGGCATTTGGATTTAACAAAAGAAAAACCAATGCTTAATATTTTGCTTATATCTTTTGATCTAGGACAAATTTTAAGGTGATATAAAAAATAAAATTTGAATAATAATTCATGATTAATATATATAAATGAGTTAAAATATTTTAATTTCTTTACAGTCAAAGATATTAATCTCTAAGTTGACTATATATTTGACCATGGTTTATAAGTGATCTAAGAAGGATAAAAGAGTTGTTATTAATAATACTTTATGTTGAAAGATGAGATAAATATTGGAGAGTGTTATAGACTAAATTATGACCATATTTATGTATTTTTGAGGTTTTACCAATCCATATTTAATGTGAAAAAAATCTTAGAAGCTGATTGTGTTTGTTGAATGCACTGGTAGTTTGAGTGACCATCTTGTAGAGGTTTGTTGAAGGTGTTCTAAGCAGAGTTGAGGAATAAAATGAGTATGGAGATGTTATATAAGTATCTAAGGATTATTTGAAGGAATTTTTTGTCTTATTTTTCCCCTGATCAGTCATGGAGAGTCAAAATAGATTGATTGTATTTTGATTGTGTATGACTAATTTGAGTGATCATTTTGAGAGAGTTGAATTGAGTTCTTAGAGCCTATGTTGAAGTGTCTAAATCACTTAGAGGTGTATCATAGGTCATAAATATTTAACCCATGCGATATAATCATATGAATATGTGAAATACTTGATTTTTTGCTTCATATGTTTGAGACTGTGTTTTGTATGTATGAAAGCCTAAAGAGCAAGGAGACCTAATTGGTAGGTCCAAGGTGTGATTTGGTGTTCCAAGTGGAATGGAATAATATGTAAATAATAAAGGGGATATTTGAAATATTTTTTATGTGTTTTAAGAATTGGTATATAGTTAATGTGTTCCAAGTAGTCTCACATGTAACATGTGAATATGAAGGCCTAATTATTTTAGGTCTCACCAAGACCTAATAGTGGTTTGGGTATAATGAGGTATTGGAAAACCTAATAAATTTGTGGTTATTAAATTTAACATGTAGGAGGACATATTTTAAATGTGGTTAAAATTTGTAGAGCATCTTGGCCAACCAAGATGAGTTATACCAAGAGAGTGGTAAAAATACAAGGCATAATTGGACTAATTATTCTAGTTATTTTTTAGGGGGCCATTAGAGAGTGAATATTATCATTAATTATTTTTTGATTAAGTTTATTTAGGAGGACACACAGGTCATTAGACCTAATGAGCCTAAAAGAAGTAGTTTGAGTGAGTTAGCCATAGAGGCAATTTGAGAGAAGAGTGCAAACAAAAGTGATCATCATCAGTTAAAGAACAAAAAGAATTATTTAAGATGATTTTTTAAAGGTATCTAAGTGGGTTATTGGTTCCTCATTAGGAGATAAATCTTGATAAATGTCTAGTTCTTATGGGTGCTTAACTAAATAGGGGTAGTAGCTCCTTGTGGGATTGGTGTCTCACTAAAATAAGGGATGGGTGTTCCTTGATCAGTGGGTGTTGGTCTAAATTTTGGATATTTTTTTATAGGACTATATTCCATATTGTAATTTTTAATGGGTCTTATCCCCTAAGAGGGTTTCCCATATATATGATGTGTTCATGTGATGTATGATCTTATGTATGCTTTGGATGTATATGCTTTCATGTTTATGTTGCTTGATCAAGTTGGTGTATGTTAAATTTTTAAAGAGTTAGGAATAGAATTAGATTATCTATCATCAATGATTCACCCCCCATTCTCAGTGATTGTACCTCTAACAATTAGTATTAAAGTAGGACATTCTTTAAAAGTTTAACCACTTGAAGGTGATCCAAGATACAAACATGGCTAAGTAATTAAATTAAAAAATATTGAGTTGAGATCAATGGTCAAAAGTCTTGAAGAATAGATTTATCATATTGAGATTGGGAAGAGTAATTATAATTCCAAGGATGATGAACATGAGATGAGGCATGAGGAGCTTAATGAATAGTTCATGAAACATAGTGAAATGATAATTCATCTTTAAACTAAGTTTGAGAGATTAAGTGAAATAGTAAAAGAAGAAAAGATGACCATGTAAGATTTTGAGGATTAATTAAGGTTAAAAATACAAATTTGATTTCAAAATTAAAAGAATGAAAACATCTCAAGACTCAATTAGAAGAAAAAAATGCCAAGTTATGTTCAAAGCAAGGTGAACATGATGAGTTGAAGTCCAATCTTGATTCTAAAAAGATTATTGAAGATCAAGCATGTAGACTGAAGGATGACATGGTTAAAGAAGCTAATAGGGATAAGGAGACTATCCAAGTTCTCAATATTTAGTTAGAGGTTATAAGTTTAAGTATAGGAGTTAAAGAGGATAAAAGTATTCAATTGAAGACCAAGCTAGATTCATTGAAGGATGAACATGAGCAAATTTTTTTCATTTTCAAGGTAAGCAAGACTAAAAAAGAGAAATAGAGGTCAAATCAAGACAATTAGGATGCAAGCACCAAGATCAATAATAAAATATCCATCAAACAACCAAGTTTCATGAGGTATGAAAGATATTTTAATGGTCATTGTTCTACTTGTCACAAGATTAGTCATAAGGCAAGAAATTGTAAAAGGAAAAACAGTTGGTCATATAGAGGTATGGATAATGTATTATATTATAATTTTCATGACATGGGACATATTGATAGATTATTCCCCAAAATACATGGGAAAAAATTAACCCAGGTGTGGAGACCAAAGACAATTAAGATTGAGCATAATAAACCTAAGTAACAAGATGGTGTGTTTGTTGAGATTCATAATATTATTCAAGCAGATGGTATGAATGATGTTATTTGTTTTATTTGTCATAAATTTAATCATATTTTAAGATATTATACAAGCAAGCTCTTAAACCATAAGAAGGAGCATGGACATCCTAGTGTGCTCAAGAAAGGTCAATCCTTGGTATGGAATCCTAAGGAAATAAAGACCTAGAAAAATAATTTAGTTAAACTAAAAGATCAAAGTGAATATCTTGCTATTGTTTAGCATGTTTCATGCAAAGAACATTAGTCATCAATGCCTAGTGATGAGGTTATTTCTTCAGATGAAAAGGTATGCCATGAATATTTGTTCTCTCCATGTATTGTTATTTCATTCTTAAAAAAGAAGAATATTGTAGTGGATGAGCATGTTGATTCTCTCTAGCCTAAGAATAAAAATAAGAACTATTAGTATCAAATGAACATGGAGGAGAATGAATATGAGGAGTTTTGGGTAACTCCTAGTTTCATATTATTCTAGGGCATTGCAGGTTAGGGTGTCTCTATCTATGCTTTAAGGAGACACTTAACAAGCAAGAAGAAGCATGATGGATACCAATTAAGATTTGGTTGATATTTTAGGACAAGAATATCATTTGAAAATGTGCTTGGATAAGGGGGAGAAATGAATTTGTATGTATCTACTCCACAGTGTTGTGATGGATTATTTTATAAGATATATTTAGGGATAGTGATCTTAAAGTTAAAGTTTTGATTAATTTTTTATGGATGGTTTAGTTGGTCAATATGGTAAGGAATGAAGCTATGTATGTAAGGTTTAAAATAAAGGAATGAAATTTTCTAGGTATCTAATCAAAGATGATGGCTTTTCAAGATGTTCTTTTTCTATAAGAAAGAAAAGGTTGATATGGATCTTGAAGAGTTGTACATGATGTGAGAGGGAGCATATGTGATATGTTCTAGTCATGGTGGTGATATGAAGAAGTTTGATATATAATTTGAAATCAAGCATGTTGATATGATGACTTGATCAAACCAAGTTAAGTGTTTTGACAATGTATTGAATCCTCACACATAAACAAATGGAGATATTTGTAAATGGTTAGGTCCTAAGATCAAAGGACTATGTAGTTATATCTGAGAGAGAAGGTATGGATGCAATTATGCTATTTTTTCATGATTAGAGATGGTTTAAAGGTGATAAAAGGGTTTTTAATCTCAAGTGACTTAATGGGAGTCCCTCTTAATATTTTCAAGGTAAATTTCAAGCAATTTATGATGTTTGTGTATGTTTTGTCTTCATAAAAGTTATGTATGATAAAAAAGAGTGTAGTTATTAAGCATGTTTGAGAAGCTCAATGTAATAAGAGGTTTGAAAAATGTTAGGGGGAGTTTGTATCATCTCTTAAAGGTTGTCCTTTCATATTATTGATACTTTAATTCTTTTTGGGTCTGCAGGATCAGAAGTTGAGCCCACTTTGTCATTGTTTTAAAGGGGGAAAAAGTACTTGAAGAGCGAGACAAAGTTTAAATATAAGATTTGTATTGGTTTTTGACATTAATTAAAAAGGGGGATATTATTGGAGGTTTTTTCAATGATGTCTCTAAGGTGACCAAGGATGTTGAGGCGGTGTCATTTGTGATAGAATGATAATGACAAAGCTTGCTTCAATGAGCTTTAGTGTTCCTGCATAGTTATTCAGTGTTTGACTTGGATAGGTAATTCATGGTTGATATTGATGATATGGTAATTTTTTAAAAACCATATGTTATGTTATGAGTGCTTAAAATTCTTATGAAAGTGAATGAAATTCATCAGAGTAGTCAATTGAGTGTCTATGTTCAAGTAGTCATCTTGATAGATAAAGTTATGTGAGTAAATTTATGAAATCATATTTCACACATGTAAATATTTTAGGATCAGTTTGATAAATTAATAGATTTAAATATATTATTATATCATATGGTTAAAATGTTTGGTCATGAGGTTGAGCGTAGAAAAAGTTATTAAGGTATAAAGTTGTCCTTCTAGATAGAAGTTTACTAAGTTCCCATACTTAGCCAAATTTTCTAGAAGAGATCTACGATGAGAATTTAATCCAATTATAGATCTAATGGTAAGAATTTAATATAAATATATAAGGATACAATGGTGTGGTTCAAATTCAAATAATCAAGATGGCATGTGCTAGTGACAAGTGTCACAATCCTGAAAGCTTTGATAGAAGATCAATAATGAGTAGGTGCTCGTATAGATAGAGATAAATGATGAGAATTTGATCATGAATTAAGAGATAAATGGTGATAATTAAGTCAATATGTCAAATTATTCTCATATTTCATGCAAAACTACCAAGTGGCATAAGCACATTAACTAAATGGTACAGGGTGTGCAGAAGGCACACAAAGCTGCCAAGTGGCACAATCATAGGAGCATATTATGGATCATGTGTGAGTATTTTAGGAAAAATACTAGACTAATTATGAATATATTTATGGATAATGTTTGTATAATTTTTTTAGGGAGCATGAGATGTGGTCAAAGTGTCTGAAGTTTAACAGTAACCATTGGCATTTTAATTTAACAAAGGAAAAACCAATGCTCAATATTTTGCTTATATCTTTTTATCTAGGATGAATTTGATGGTGATGTAAAAATAAAATTTGAAGAGGAATTTAATTTTAATATATATATAATTTATTTATAATAATTTAATGTTTTTATATTCAAATATATTGAGCTCTAAAGATGACTATATGTTTGACCATATTTTGTAAGTTATCTGAGAAGGATAAAAGAGTTGTTCCTGATAGTGTCTTGATGTTTCAAGATTAGATAGTTATTTTAGAGTGATAAATAATATATGAGAACCATTTTTATGTATTTTATAGGTTTTACCAATCCATATTTAGTGTGAAAAAAATCTTAGAAGTTGACTATGTTTGTTGAATGCATTGGCAGTTTGAGTGACCATCTTGTAGAGGTTTGTTAAAGGTGTTATGAATAGATTAAAATAAAAAAATGAGTATGGAGATGTTATATAAGTATATAAGTATTATTATAATGAATTTTTTATCTTATCTTTACCTTGATCAGTCATGGAGAGTCAAGATAGCTTGACTATATTTTGATTATGTTTGAGCAGTCTGAGTGATCATTTTGAGATAGTTGAATTGAGTTCTTAGATCTTGTTTTGAAGTGTATAAATCACTTTTAGGAATAAAATAGGTATTTAAGATTTAAACCATGTGACATAATCATATGGATATGTGAAATACCTAGTTTTTTCCTTCATAAGTTTTAGATTGTGTTTTATGTGTATGAAAGCCTAAAGAGCAAGGATACCTAATTGGTAGGTTATATATGTAATCAAAATTGCATGATATACATGAATTAATATAGGATTACATAATATAGATCACACATACACTTTTGATTGGGTATAAACTTGTTAATCAAGATCATTACCAATATGGGGATCCATTGGACCCAATTAGGGGATTACTTGTATCACTTATCACAACATATCATGCTAAGAAGGGTTCAAAAGCCTACAGTCTAACACAATCATGAAAAAACCCTAAAATAGTCCTATGATTTAATATATCATTTATGATAATAAATGATAAAGTAAACTATTCTAATAACAAGAAAAGTAAACTAATTTAGTGCACACCAAAGCTTGTGTCACAATGTGAGGAGTTAGATGCAAAGCAATCAAATATGTATAGGGAGCTTCAAATAAATTATGAGTAACACCCTAATACATAGAATATGGAGAGTAATATTATTTTATCCAACACTTATGCTACTTCTATCTACTAAAAGAGAGGAGAACAAAGTTAGAATATACTTCCTTAAATGTGAACCCATCATGATTCAATATCTCCCTTTCCCAATGAGGATTCAAAAGATGTTTTTGTGGTTCATAAGAATCACTTTGTTAGGCCAAATCATCTAAGACCTATCCACAAGACTAGATTCTCCAAAATAAGAAAATTAAGCTAAGACTCCTCAAGTAGAATGGTGGAAGACAATATTGTCAAGAAGCACAAGTGAATAATAACTCTTTATTACATATTTTAGTAATGATCAAAATGAAATTATATATATAGGAGTATCTCACCCTAAAATCATTCAAGAACATTAGTTGTAATAGGTCGACTTGATCAACCTAGCACATTTTTAAGCTAATGCCTAAAGTATGTGTTAGGTCAACTAGAAGACTAACAAACCTAAAGAGATAAAGTTACCCTAAACTATATTAGGTAGACCAAGTTGACCTAGTTTTCTAAGTAGGTAAAAAGGGTACCAAGCAAGGAAAAAAAGGATAGAAAGAGAGAAAGACTAGAGGAATGTACAAGGGAGGAGAAATAGCTTAGGGAATGGTTTTATGAGATGAATGGACTAGAAATAATGTGGTAATAAGGGACAAAAATCCTACAAAGCACCAAATGTCTACCCATACCTTTCTTGGTGCACCCCTTAAGTAATACACTTAGAGAGATTGAGTTACGATGGGTTCTTGCAAGATGTAAAGTGTCAATATTTGATAAAAGTTAAAAATATTATGTGTATACAGGTTTAAGGTGTGAGTTAATGTTCTAAGTGGTATAAACCCATTTGGAAATAATAAAGGGTATATTTGAAACATTTTTGATGTGTTTTAAGCATTGGTAAATAGTGAAGGTGGTCTAAGTAGACTCACATGTAACATGTGAATATGAAGGCCTAATTGTTTTAGGTCTCACCAAGAACTAATAGTGGTTTGGGGCTAATGAGGTATTTTCCAACCTAAGGAATGTGTGGTTATTACATGTAACATTATGATGACCTATTTGAGAGGTGGCTCAAATATGTAAAGGCCAACCAAGATGGGTTATACCAAGAAAGTGGTATAAATACAAGGCATAATTTGACTAATTATGCTAGTTGTTTTTTAGGTGATTCAAGCAAAGGAGAGAGCCTTTGAAAGAGAAGGCATAGGTCAGTGAGGACAATCAAATATTAAATATTATCATTTATTTTTGTTTGATTAAGTTGATGCAGGAGGACATACAGGTCATTGGACATAATGAATCTAGAAGAAGAAGTTTGAGTGAGTTATCCCTAGAGATAGTTTGAGAGAGAAGAGTGCAAACAAAGGTGATCATCATCAGTTAAAGAGAAGTAACAAGTGTTTAAGATGATTGTTTCAAGGTAACTGAGTGGGTGATTAGATGCCTAGGTGGTTGGTTCCTCCTTACAAGGCAAAACTTGCCAAAGGTCTAGTTATTGTGGGTGCTCAGTAACTCTTTGTGGGATTGGTGTCTCACTAAACCAAGGGATGGGTGTTTCTTGATTAGTGGATGCTGGTCTAAATGTTGGATTTTTTTTAATAAGATTTTGTCCATTTTTTAGGGTTTAGTGAGTTTTATCCCCCAAGAGGGTTTCCCACATATATGATGTGTTCATATGATGTATGATCTTTTGTATGCTTTAGATGTATGTGATTTCATGTTTATGTTGCTTGATCAAGTTGATGTATGATAAATGTTTAAAGAGTTGGGAATAGAATTGGATTATCTATCATCACTAATTCACCTCCCCCACTCTCAGTGATTGTACCTCTAAAAATTGGTATCAAAGTAAGACCTTTGAAATTTTAACCACTTGAAGGTGATCTAAGATAAAATGATGGCTAAGCATTTGAGGAAAGAAAATCTTAAATTGAGATAAATGGTCAGAAGTATTGAAGAATAGATTAGTCATATTGAGATTAGGAAGAGTAATTCTAATTCCAAGGATGATGAACATGATATGAGGTATGAGGAGCTTAATGAACAGATCATAAAACATAGTGAAATGATAATTCATCTTCAAACCAAGTTTGAGAGATTAAGTGAAATAGTCAAAGAAGACAACATGACCATGCAAGATCTTGAGGATCAATTAAGGGTTACAAAGACAAATTTGATTTCAAAAGAGGAAGAATGAAAACATCTCAAGACTCAGTTAGAAGAGATAAATGCCAAGTTATGTTCAAATCAAGGTGAACATGATGAGTTGAAGTCCAATTTGATCTATAAAGATTATTGAAAATTAAGAATGCAGATTGAAGGATGGCATGGATAAAAAATCAAAGAGGGATAAGAAGACTATCCAAGTTCTTAGAATTTAGTTATAGGCTACAAGTTCAAGTATGAGACCTAAATAGTATGAAAACATTCCATTGAAGACCAATTTGGATTCATTGAAAGATGAGTATGAGAAATTTATTGTCAAGGTAAACAAGATTGATAAAGAGTAAGAGAGGTAAGCATAATAAAATAAGGATGAAAGTACCAAGATCAACAAGAAAATATCCATCAGATAGCTAAGTTCCATGAGGTATAAAAGATATTTTAAATGGTCATTATTTTTCTTCTCACAAGATTGGTCATAAGGGAAGAAACTATAGAAGGAAGAACAACTAGTCAGCTAGAGGTATGGATAATGTAGTTTGCTATAATTGTCATGACATAGGACATATTGATAGATTCTACCCTATAATGCATGGGAAAATATTAACCTAGGTATGGAGACCAAAGACAATTACGCTTGAGCATAATAAACCTAAGAGATAAGATGGTATGTCTATTGAGATTCATAATATTCATCAAACAAAAGGTATGAATGATTTTAGTTGTTTTAGTTGTCATAAATTTTGTCATATTTCAAGATATTACACAAGCAAGCTCTCAAATCATAAGAAGGAGAATGGACATCCTAGTGTGCTAAAAAAAGGTCAACCCTTAGTATGGAATCCTAAGGAAGTGAAGAACAAGAAAACTAATTCAATTGAGCTAAAAGATCAAAGTGAACATCCTTTTATTTTTTAGCATGTTTCATTCAAATAACATCAGTCATTAATGCCTAGTGATGAGGTTCTTTCTTTAGATGAAAATGTATGTCATGAATATTTGTTCTCTCCATGTATTTTCAATTCATTCTTAAAAAAGGAGAATATTGTAGTGGATGAGCATGTTTCTTCTCTCAAGACTAAGAAGAAAAATAATAACTATCAGTATCAAATGACCAAAGAGGAGAAGGAATACAAGGAGTTATGGGTAACTCATGGTTTCACATTGTTCTAGGACACTGTGGGTCAGGGTGTCTCTATCAGGATTCAAGGAGACACTTGAAAAGTAATAGGAAGCATGATGGATAAAAGTTAAGATTTGGTTGATATTTTAGGACAAGAATATAATTTGAAAATGTGCTTGGCTAAGGGGGAGAAATTATTTTTTATGTAACTACTCGAAAGTGTTGTAATGAAATGTTTTAGAAGATATCTTCTAGGACAATGATCCTAAGGTCAAGGTTTTGGTCAAATTTTTATGGATGGTCTAGTTGGTCAATATGGTGAATAATGAAGCTATGTATACAAGATTTCCAATTAGGGAATGAAAGTTTCTAGGTTTTTGATCAAGGATGATTAGTTTTCAAGATTTTAGTTTTGTATCAGGATTCAAGGAGACACTTCAGAAGTACTAAGAAGCATGATGGATATTAGGATTCAAAGATACACTTTAAAAGTAATAGGAAGCATGATGGATACAAGTTTAGATTTGGTTGATATTTTAGGACAATAATATCATTTGAAAATGTGCTTGGCTAAGGGGGAGCATTGAGTTTTTATGTAACTACTCCAAAGTGTTGTAATGGAATGTTTTAGAAGATATATTCAGGGATAATGATCCTAAGATCAAAGTTTTGGTTATTTTTTTATGGATGGTCTAGTTGGTCAATATGGTGAAGAATGAAGCTATGTATGCAAGGTTTGTAAGTAGGGAATGAAATTGTCTAGGTGTTTTATCAAGGATGATTAGTTTTTAAGATGTTATTTTTTCATAAGAAAGACAAGGTTGATATGGAGCTTGAAGAGCTACACATAATGTGAGAGGGAGCATATGTGAGATAATATGGTCATGGTAGAGATATGAAGAAGTATACTATAGATGTGAAATCAAGAATGATGAAATGATGACTTGATCAAACCAATTTAGGTTATTTGACAATGTATTGAATCATCATTCATAAACAAAGGGGGAGCTTTGTAAATGGTCAGGTCATAAGATCAGAGGACTGTGTAGTTATATCTAAGAGAGAAGTTATGGAGGTAATTATGTTATTTATTCATGATTGGAGATGGTCTGAAGGTTATCAAAGGGTTCCTAAGCTTAGGTGACTTAGGTGAAGTCCCTCTTAATATTTTCAAGGTAAAGTTCAAGTAGTTATTGATGTTCATGTATGTTTTGTCTTCATAAAAGCTATGTATGATCAAAGAAGAGTGTAGTCATTGAGCATGTTTGAGAATATAAAAGTAATAATAGGTTTACATAATTTTATGGGGAGTCTATATCATCTCTTAGATGTGGTCCTTTCCTATTATTAGTCCTTGAAGTATTTTTAGGTCTACAAGATCAGGAGTTTAGCCCACTTTGTCATTATGTCAAAGTGGGAAAAAGTACTTGAAGGGAGAGACAAATTCTAAATATAATATTTGTATTTGTGTTTGAAATAAATGATAAAGGGTTAAATTGTTGTAATTTCTATTGATGATGTCTCCAATGTGACCAAGGATGTTGATGAGGTGTCATGTGTGCTACAATGACAATGACAAAGTGTGCTTCAATGAGATTTAGTGTTCCTACATAATTATTTAGTGCTTGACTTAGATAGGTAATTGATGGTTGGTATTTATGATATGGTAATGTTATAGAGACATTATGGTATGTTATGAGTGCTTATAATTCTTATAGAAGTGAATGGAATTTATCAGAATAGTTAATTGAGTATCTATGTTTAAGTAGTCATCTTAACAGATAAAGCTTAGTGATAAAATTGATGACATAATATTTCACATGTGTGAAGGTTTTATTAGTATTTTGATATATGGATAGATTAATATATGTGAATATATCATATGGTTCAAATTTTAGGTCATGAGGTTGAGTGTAGAAAAAGTTATTAAGGTCCAAAGTTGGCCTTCCAGGCAAAAGTTTACTAAGTTCCCATACTTAGCCAAATTTGCAAGAAGAAATTTGTAGTGAGAATTTAATCAGATAATAGATTTAATTTTAAAAATTTAATTTTAATATATAAGGATCCAATGGTGTGTTTCAAATTCAAATAGTCAATATGGCACATGTTGGTGACAATTGTCACAATCTTGGAGGCTTTGATAAAAGATCAATGATGGGCAGGTGCTCATACAGATAGAGATCGACATAAAGAATTTGATCATGAAGTAAGAGATAAATGGTGTTAATTAAGTTAATAATTAAAAAATTTCTTATATTTCATGAAAAACTACCAAGTGACATAAGCACATTGACTGAATGGTATAGGGTGTACAAAAGGCATGAAGAGCTACCAAGTGGCACAATCACAGGGACTTAGATCGAAGATCAATGGTGAGCAGTATAGGATAAATAAAAGGATAATTATTAATATATTGATGGATTTAATTTTTTTAAATTTTTTATGCATAATGATATGTGGTCAAAATGTTCCAAGTTTAACAATGACTGTTGGCATTTAAATTTAACAAAGGAAAAACCAATACTTAGTATTTTGATTATATATTTTGATATAGGATGAATTTGAAGGTCATGTAAAAATAAAAATTGAAGAGTAATTAAATTTTAATCCATATAAGTGATTTATAAGGTCTTAATTTTTTTAAAATCAGGTATATTTAGCTCCAAACTTGACTATGTGTTTGACCATGTTCTATAATTAATTTGAGAAGGATAAAAGACTTGTTCTTGATAGTGTCTTGATGTTTCAAGATGATATAACTATTTGATAGTGTTATAGACTCTATGAGGGAAATATTTATGTGTTATTAATGTTTTACCAATCCATATTAAATGTGAAAAAAATCTTAGAAGGTGACTATGTTTATTGAATGCACTGGCAGTTTGAGTGGCCATCTTGGAGAGGTTTGTTAAAGGTGTTATGAGCAGAGTTAAAGAATAAAATGAGTATGGAAATGTTATATATGTCTCTAAGTATTATTATAAGTCATTTTTTTTCTTATTTTTTCCTTGATTAGTCATGCAGAGTCAAAATAACTTGAACATATTTTGACTGTGTATGACCAGTCTGAGTGATCTATTTGGGAGAGTTAAATTGAGTGATTAAAGCCTATGTTGAAGTGTATAAATAACTTATAGGTGTATAATAATTTTTTAATAGTTAACCCATGTGATATAATCATATGGATATGTGAAATTCTTGAGTTTTTTATTTAGAAGTTTGAAACTATGTTTTCTATGTATGAAAGCCTAAAGAGCAAGGAGACCTAATTGGTAGGTTCAAGGTATGAGTTGGTGTTATAGGTGGTATGGACCCATATTTAAATAAAAAAATATATATTTTAAATATTTTTTATGTGTTTTAATAATTGGTAAAGAGTGAAGGTGGTCCAAGTAGTCTCACATGTAAAATGTGAATATGAAGGCCTAATTATTTTAGGTCTTACCAAGACCTAATGGTAGTTTGGGGATAATGACGTATTGGATGAGATAATGAATGTGTGGAATATAAATGTAACATGTATGAGGACATATTTTAAATGTGTTTAAAATATGTAAATCATACTGGCTAACCAATATTGGTTATACCAAGAGAGTGGTATAAATAAAAGGCATAATTGGACTAATCATGCTAGTTATTTTTTTAAGGGATTCAAGTGAATGAGAGAGCCTTTGAAAGAGAAGGAAAAGATAAGTGAGGACCATGAAAGAGTGAATAATATTAATAATTATTATTTTATTAAGTTGATATAGGAGGAGACAAGTCATTGGACCTAATGAGCCTAGAAGAGGCAATTTGAGTGAATTAGCCCTAGAGGTAGTTTGAGAGAGAAGAGTGAAAACAAAGATGAACATAATCAGTTAAAGAGAATAAATAGGTGTTTAAGATGATATATTCAACGTAGATGAGTGGATGATTGGTTTCTTATAGGGTTGGTTCATCCTTGAAAAGTAAATCTTGCTAAAGGTTTAACTATTCTCAACTAGATAAGAGAAGTAACTCCTTATGGGATTGGTGTCTCACTAAACTAAGGGATGGGTGTTCCTTGATCAGTGGGTGTTGGTATAAATTTTGGATCTTATTTTAAAGAAATTTTTCCCTAATTTTAAGGATTAGTGGGTTTTATTCCCCAAGAGGTTTTCCCACATATATGATGTGTTCATGTGATGTATGCTCTTATGTATGATTTGGATGTATATGTTTTCATGTTTATATTTCTTGATCAAGTTGATGTATGCTAAATATTTAAATATTTGGGAATATAATTGAATTATCTAACATCACTAATTCACCCCCTCTCAGTGATTATACCTCTAACACTTTCTAAGATGGTAATTTTGGTGTAAATAAGAGCTCAAATAGAGTTACACATCAAATGTTATGGCCTCCAAATGTTTTGACTCCATATCATTTGTTTTTAGAAAATTTTGGATGCCATACATGAACATTTAAGGATCATAAATGTTTTGTAAACATACTTAAAGGGATATAATCATTTATGGCTGAATTTTACTTTTTGAGATGGTTGTTATGACACAAACAAGAGCTCAAACATAGATACAGATAAAAAATTATGGTCGCCAAAAGATTGGACTCTTCGTCATTTAGTTTTATAAATTTTCAATGGCATAACATGAGAATATGAGTTTTTATAAAGTTTTGAAAGTAACCCTAAAATGATATAGTTATTTATGGTTGAATTTTACTTTTTGAAATGGTTGTTTGAAGTAAATGAGATCTAAAATAGAGTTACATATTAAAAGTTGTGGTCTCTATAAGTTTGGACTCCACATCATTTATTTTTTAAACTTTTTAAAGGCCATACATGACCATATAATGGTATAAAAAGTTAAAAAAACATCCCTAAAGGGATATATCTATTTATAGTTTAATTTTAATTTTTGAGATATTCATTTTGGTGTAAATGATAGCTCAAACAAAATTATAGATCAAAAGTTGTAGCCTCCAAAAGTTTGGACTCTACACCATTTGTTTTCAAAAAAATTCAAAGACCATACATGACCATCTAAGGGTCTAAAAATTTGTTAACAATATATATAATTGGATAGAGATATATATGGTTAAATTTAATTTCCAAGATAGTTTTTTTGGTGTAAACGAGAGCTCAAATGGAATTACAAATAAAAAGTTATGGCCTCTAGAAATTTAGACTCCACATCATTTATTTTCAAAACCTTTTAGAGACCACACGTGACCATATAAGTATTTTAAAATCTATTAACAACATCCTTAAATTGATATATCTATTTATGATTGAATTTTACTTTTTGAGATAGTCATTTTGGCATAAATGATAGCTCAAACATAGTTATAGATCAAATGTTATGGCCTCTAAATGTTTAGACACTACATCATTTATTTTCAAAACTTTTTAGAGGACATATGTGACCATAAAAGGGTCATAAAAGTTTTGAAAACATTTTGAAATGGTATAGTTATTTATGTTTAAATTATGCTTTCTGATATAGTCATTTTGGTATAAATGAGAGCTCTAATATAATTAAAAATAAAAATTTATCCCTTTATAAGTTTGGACTTCACATAATTTATTTTAATAACTTTTTAGAGGACATATGTGACCATTAAATGGTTTGAAAAGTTATGAAAACAAATCTAAATGGATAGAGTTGTGTATGGTATAATTGTAATTTCATAGGCCATATATGTGAACCTATGAGGGTCAAAAAAGTTTTGAAAACATCCATAAATGGATAAAATTATTTATGGTAGAATTTTAATTTCTAAGATAATCATTTTTAATTAAACCAAAGCTCAAGCAAGGTTATATATCAATAGCTATAGCCTCCAAATGTTTGGACTCTCCATCATTTATTTTCAAAACGTTTTGGAGGCTATATGTGACCAAAGTTATGGATCAAAATATTTAACTCCACATCATTTTTTTAATAATATTTTGGAGCCCATACATGAAATATGAAGGTCTCAAAAGTTATGAAAACATTTCTAAATAGATATATCTATTTATAGCTAAATTATCCTTTTTGGGATGGTCATTTTGGCATAAACAATAGCTCAAATAGAGTTATAGATAAAAAGTTATGGCCTTTAAAAGTTTGGATTCCAAATCATTTTTTAATAAATTTTTTAAGGCCAGACATACCTAGCCATATAAGGGTCCTAAAATTTATAAAAACATCCCTAAATGATAGAGATGTTCATGGCAGAATTGCACTTTTTGATATAGTCATTTTGGTGTAAGCAACTGCTCAAACATAGTTACATACCAAACCTTATGGGTTTAAAAATTTTAGACTCCATATAATTTATTTTCAAAAAAAATTAGAGGTCATATATGACCATCTAAGGGTTATTAAATATTTAAAAACATCCCTAAATAGATAGAGTTATTTATGGTTGAATTATACTTTTTGAGACAATGGTTTTGGCATAAATGAGAGATCAAATAGAGATACAAATCAAAAGTTAAGGACTCCAAAAGTTTGGAATTAACATCATTATTTTCAAAATGTTTTCAAGGCCATGCATGACAATTTTAAAGTTTGAATTTTTTTTAAAACATCCATAAATTGATAGAGTTACTTATGATTGAATTCTATTTTTTAAGAAAGTCATTCTGGTACAAGCGAGAGCTCAAATAGAGTTATAAATCAAAATTTATGGCCTCTATAAGTTTGGACTCTACATAATTTATTTTCAAAACTTTTTAGACTCCATGTGTGACCATTTAAGGTTCTAAAATTTTCTAAAAACATCCCTAAATAGATAGAGCTACTTATGACTAAATTGTACTTTCTAAAATGGTCATTTTTGTGTAAATGAAAGCTCAAATAGAGTTATGATCAAAATTTATGGACTCTAAAAGTTTAAACTCTGCATCATTTGTTTTTATAGATTTTTAGAAACCATATGTGTCTATTTTATAGTCTAAAAAGTTATAAAAATATCTCTAAATGGATAAATATCTATATGACTAAAATGTATATTCTAAGACAATTGTTTTAGTGCAAATAAGAGCTCAAATAGAATTATGAATCAATATTTTAGACTATACATCATTTATTTTCATAAATTTTTAAAGGCCATAGTGAAAATATGATGGTTTGAAATTTTTAAAAATGTCCCTAAATGGATAGAGTTATAGATCAAAATTTATTTCCTTTAAAAGGTTGGACTTCATGTTATTTGTTTTCAGAACATTTTGGAGGCCATGCATGACCATATTGAGCTTTGAAATGGTTTTAAAACATCAAAAAATGGATAAATTTTTTTATAAATGAATTTTAATTTTTAATTAGGTCATTTTGGCATAAATGAGAGCTCAAAAAAATTTACAAATAATAATTTATGGCCTCCATAAGTTGGACTTTGCATCAATAAATTTTTAAAAAAAATTGAAGGCCATGTCTGACCATCTAATGGTATAAAAAGTTATAAAAACATCCTAAATAAATAGATTTATTTATGACTAAATTATAATTTTTGAAATGGTAATTTTAGTGCAAATGAGAGCTCAAATAGAGTTAGGATATAAAGTTATGGCCTTCAAAAATTTAGACTCTATATCATTTGTTTTCATAACTTTTTGGAAACCATACATGACCATTATAGGGTCTAAAAAGTTCTAAAAATATATCTAAATGGATAAATATCTATATGGATAAATTTTATATTTTGAGATAGTCATTTTGGTGCAAATGAGAGGTTAAACAATGTTATGAATCAAAAGTTATGACCTCCTTAAGTTTGGACTCAACATCATTTATTTTTATAACTTTTTTGATGTCATACATGAAACTATGATGGTTTGAAAAGTTTTGAAAACATCCCTAAATAGATGAATCTATTTATTTCTAAATTTTATTTTCTAAGGTGGTCATTTTGGCACAAATGAGATCTTAAACGGAGTTGTAGATCAATAGTTAAGGCCTCTAAAAGTTTTGACTTCACATCATTTATTTCAAAAATCTTTTAGATGCCATATGTGACTATATAAGGGTCATAAAAGTTCTGAGAACATATATAAATACTATATATGTTTATGGCTAAGTTTTACTTTCTGATATAGTCATTTTATTATAAATGAGACCTCAAACAAAGTTATGGATCAAAATTTATGGCCTCCATAAATTTGAACTCCGCATCATTTATTTTTATAAAATTTTGGAGGCCATTCATGACCATATGATGGTATTAAATTTTTAAAAAATATTATTAAATAGATATATCTATTTATGACTAAATTTTACTTTTTCAAGATGGTTTTTATGACATAAAGGATATCTCAAACAGACTTACAAATCAAAACTTATGGCCTCCATAAGTTTGAACTCCATGTCATTTATTTTTTAATAATTATTTCAAGGCTATACATGACCATATGAGGGCCATAAAAGTTTTGAAAACATTCTTGAATGTATAGAAATATTCATGGTAAAATTATAATTTTTGAGATAGTCATTTTGGTTGAAATCATTGCTCAAATAGAGTTACAAATCAAAAGTTATTTCCTCCAAAAGTTTAGACTTTGCATCATTTGTTTATAAAAGTTTTTATAAGTCATGCATGACCATATAAAGGTTTAAAAGGCTTTGAAAACATACAAAAATGGATAGATTTATTTATTCTTTAATTATACTTTTTAATGTGGTCATTTTGACACAAATAAGAGCTCAAATAGAGTTACAGATCAAAATTTATGCCCTCCATAAGTTTTGACTCTACATCATTTATTTCTAGAAACATTTGGAGGCTATGTGTGATCATGTAAGGGTATGAAAAGTTATAAAAATATCACTAAATAGATATATCTATTTATGACTAAATTTTACTTTCCAAAATGGTTATTTTGGTGTAAATGTGAGCTTAAATAGAGTTAGGATAAAAAATATGGCCTCCAAAAGTTTGGACTTCACATCATTTATTTTTAGAAAATTTTGGAAATAATATATTAGAATTTAAGGGTTTTAAAAGTTCTAAAAATATCTCTAAATGGATAAATATCTATATGATTGAATTTTATATTCTGAGATAGTCATTTTGTTGCAAATAAGAGCTTAAACAGAGTTACGAATTAAAAGTTATGGCCTTCAAAGGTTTGGACTCTACATCATTTATTTTCATAAGTTTTCAAAGGCCATACATGAACCTATGATGGTCTAATTTTTTTTAAAAACATCCCTAAATGGATATATCTATTTATGGCTGAATTATATTTTTTGAGGTGGTCATTTTGGCATAAACAACTCAGACAAAATTATAAATTAATAGTTATGGCCTTCGAAATTTTGCACACTAAATCATTTATTTTAAAAAAATTAGATGCCATATGTGACCATGTAGGGTTCATAAAATTTCTAAAAACATACATAAATGCATATATATGTTTATGTCTTAGTTTTAGCTTATGATATGGCCATTTTATTATAAATGAGACCTTAAATAGAGTTATAGATCAAATTTTATGGTCTTTGATTTATTATTTGATTTATAAATTTTTAGAGGTCATACATGACCATATGATGGTTTGAAAAGTTTTAAAAATATTCCTAAATATATAGATCTATTTATATCTAAATTATACATTTCAAGATGGTCATTTTGGCATAAACGATAACTCAAATAGAGTTACAGATGAAAATTTATGGCCTCTAGAAGTTTCAACTCCATGTCATTTATTTTTTAGGATTTTTTCAAGGCCATATGGGACCAAATAAGAGTCGAAAAAGTTATTAAAAAAATCCCTAAATGGAAAGATATATTCATGGTAGAATTATACTTACTGAGATAGTCATTTTCATGTAAATCACTACTCAAACAGAGTTATGGATCAAATTTTATGGCCTCCAAAAGCTTGGAATTCACAATATTTATTTTTAGAAAATTTTGGAGTCCATGCATGACCATATGAAGGTTTGAATAGTTTTGAAAACATCCTTAAATGGATATCATTATTTATGACTATATTTTACTTTTTAAGTCCATTAGTTTGGCACAAATGAGAGCTCAAACAAAGTTACATATCAAAATTTATGGCCTCAAGAAGTTTTGACTATGCATCATTAATTTTTAAAACATTTTTGAGGGATGTATGACCATCTAAGGGTCTAAAATTTTATAAAAAAATCCCTAAATAGATATATTTATTTATGAATAAATTTTACTTTTTAAAATGGTTATTTTGGTACAATGAGAGCTCAAAAAACTTAGGATCAAAAGTTATGGGCTCCAAAAATTTAGACTCCACATCATTTATTTCTAGATCATTTTTGGAAACCATATATGACCATTGGAGGGTCTAAAAAGTTATAAAAATATATATAATTAGATAAATCTCTATATGATTTAATTGTATATTCTGAGATAGTCATTTTGGTGTAAATGAGAGATAAAAAATGTAACAAATCAAAAGTTATGGCCTCCATAAGTTTAGACTCCACATCATTTATTTTTATAACTTTTTAGAGGCCATACATGAACCTATGATGGTTTTAAAAGTTTTTAAAACATCCCTGAGTGGTTTGAGATATTTATGGCTAAATTTTATGTTCTAAGGAGGTCATTTTAGCACAAATGAGAGCTCAAATGGAGTTTTAGATCAATAGTTATGGCCTCCAAAAGTTTGGACTCCATATCATTTATTAAAAAAAATTAGATGCCATATATGACCATATAAAGGTAATAAAAGTTATAAAAACATATATAAATGGATATATATGTTTATGGATGAGTTTTACTTTCTTATATGATCATTTGATTGTAAAAAAAACCTCAAACAAAGTTACAGATCAAAATTTATAGCCTCCAAAAATTTGAAATCCACATCATTTATTTTTAGAAATTTTTAGAGGACATAAATGACCATGTTATTTTTAAAATAGATTAAAACATTCTTAAATAGATATATCAATTTATGGCTGAATTTTACTTTTTGATATGACCGGTTTGGCATAAATGATAGCTCAAACAGACTTATAGATCAAAAGTTATGGCCTCCAAAAGTTTGAAATCTTCATCATTTATTTTTTAGAAAAATTTCAAGGCCATACATGACCATATGAGGATCCTAAATTTTGTTAAAACATCCATAAATGGATATATATATTCATGGTATAATTATACTTTCTAGGATAGTCATTTTGGTGCAAATCACTGCTTAAATAGAGTTACAAATCAAAAGTTATGGCCTTAAGTTTAGACTTCATATCACTTTTTTAGAATTTTTTATAGGCCATGCATTAAAATATGAAGGTATTAAAAGTTTTAAAAATATTCTTAAATGGATTTAGTTATTTATGACTAAATTAAACTTTTTAAGATGGTCATTTTGGCATAAATAAGAGTTAAAATAAAGTTATAAATCAAAATTTATGGCCTCCAAAAGTTTAGAATCTACATCATTTATTTTAAAAACTTTTTGAAGGCCATATGTGGCCATATAAGGGTCCAAAAAGTTATAAAAACATCCCCAAAGAGATATATCTATTTATGACTGAATTATACTTTCTAAAATAGTTGTTTTGGTGCAGACGAGAGCTCAAATAGAGTTAGGATTAAAAAATTATGGATTTAAAAAGTTTTAAATCCACATTATTTGTTTTTAGAACCTTTTAGAAATCATACATGACCATTTAAGGTTTTGAAAATTTATAAAAATATCTCTAAAAGGATAAATATTTATATGACTAAATTGTATATTTTGAGATAGTCATTTTGGTGCAAATGAGAACTCAAATAGAGATACGAATTAAAAGCTATGGCCTCTAAAAGTTTGTACTCCACATCATTTATTTTTCATAATTTTTTAGAGTCCATATGTGAAGCTATGATGATTTAAAAAGTTTTGAAAGCATCCCTAAATGGATAGAGCTATTTATGGCTAAATTGTATTTTCTAAGGTGGTCATTTTGGCACAAATGGGAGCTCAAATAGAGTTATAGATCAATAGTTATGGCCTCCCAAAGTTAAAAATCTATATCCTTTATTTTAAAAACATTTTAGATGCCATACATGACCATCTAAGGGTCATAAAAGTTTTGAAAACATCCAAAAATGCATGGATATGTTTATGGCTGAGTTTTACTTTCTAAGATGGTTGTTTTATTGTAAATGAAACCTCAAATAGAGTTATAGATCAAAATTTATGGCCTCTAAAAATTTAGATTTTGCATCATTTGTTTTTAAAACTATTTTGAGGCCATACATGACCATATGATGGTCTGATTTTTTTTTTAAATATTCATAAATAGATAGATCTATTTATGACTAAATATTACTTTTTGAGATGGTCATTTTGGTGTAAGTGATAACTCAAATAGAGCTATAGATCAAAATTTATGGCCTATAGAAGTTTAAAAATCTACATCATTTATGTTTTAGAATTTTTTCAAGGTGATACTAACCATATGAGGGTCCTAATTTTTTTGAAAACATCCCTAAATAGATAGATATGTTCATGGTAGAATTGTACTTTACAATGTAGTCATTTTGGTGTAAATCATTGCTCAAACATAGATATGGATCAAAACATATGGGATTCAAAGGTTTTGACTTTTTATAATTTATTTTCAAAACTTTTTGATGTCATATATGACCATATAAAGGTCATTAAAGAATTTAAAAATTACATAAATAGATATATCTATTTATGTTTGAATTTTACTTTCTAAGATGATGGTTTTGACATAAACGAGAGTTAAAATAGAGTTACAAAACAAAATTTATGGTCTCTATAAGTTTGGAATTCACATCATTTATTTTTAAAACATTTTAAAGGTAATAAAAAACCATTAGAGGGGTTTAATTTTTCTAAAAATATCCCTAAATGGATAGAGTTGTTATTGAATTGTAATTTTTGAGATGGTCATTTTGGGGCAAATAAGAACTCAAACAAAGTTATAGATCAAAATTTATGGCCTCTATAAGATTAGACTTTGCATCATTTATTTTTAAAACATTTTGGAGGCCATACATGACCATTTAAGGGTTTGAAATTTATAAAAATATCTTTAAATATATAAATATATTTATGGTTGAATTATACTTTCCTAGATGGTCTATTTAGTGCAAATTAAATCTTAACAAAGATATGAATCAAAATTTATGGTCTCCATAAGTTTAGAATCTACATCATTTATTTTCAAAACTTTTTGGAAACCATACATGATTATTTGAGTGTTTTAAATTTTTTAAAAACATTCATAAATGGATAGAGTTCTATATGGCTGAATTTTGGATTATGAGAAAGTCATTTTGGTGCAAATGAGATCTTAAATGGAGTTACAAATCATAATTTATGGCTTCTAAAATTTTGGACTCCACATCATTTGTTTTCATAACATTTATAGGCCATGCATATACCTATGAGGTTATTAAAAGTATTGAAAACATCCCTAAATATATAGAGCTCTTTTGGTTGAGTTATACTTTTTGAGACAGTCATTTTGGCATAAAAGCATGATCAAATAGATTTAAGGATCAAAATTTATGGCCTCCAAAAGTTTAGACACCACATCATTTGTTTTTCTAACTTTATATATGCCATAAGTGAAAATATGAGGGTCTAAAATGTTCAAAAATATCCCTAAAAATATATATCTATATATGGCTAAATTATAATTTTTGAGATGGTCATTTTAGCATAAACAAGAGCTCAAATGAAGTTATATATCAAACATTATGACCTCTAAAAGATGGGACTCCACATTATGTATTTTTCAATATATTTATAGGTCATGAATGATAATATGAGGGTGTTAAAATTTATAAAAATGTCCCTAAATGGATATAGTTATTTATGGTTGAATTGTACTTTCCTAGATGGTTATTTTGACATAAATGAAATCTTAAACATAGTTAAAAATCAAAAGTTATGACCTTTAAAAGTTTGGACTCTACATCATTTGTTTCAAAACTTTTCAAAGACCATACCTTACCATATAAGGATCTAAAAAGTTCTCCTAAAAATCCATAAATAGATAGAGCTATTTATGGCTGAATTGTAATTTTTGAGATGATTATTTGACACAAATGGGAGCTTAAATGGAGATATAGATCAAAATTTATGGTCTTCAAAAGTTTGGACTCTATATAATTTATTTTTAGAACATTTTAGAGGCCATACAAGAGCATATAAGGGTCTAAAAAGTTCTAAAACCATCCCTACATAGATAGAGATGTTTATGGTTGAAATGGTCTTTTTGGTGCAAAAAATAGCTCAAACATAGTTATAGATCAAAATTTATGACCTCTAAAATTTTAGACTCCACATAATTTATGTTTTAGAACTTTGTATAGGCCATTTGTGACCATATGAGGGTTTTAAAATTTCTCAAAACATATTTAATAAAATAGATCTATATATGGCTAAATTTTAATTTTAAAGATGATTGTTTTGGCATAAAAAAGAGCTCAAAAAGAGTGATAGATCAAAATTTATGGCCTCTCTAAGTTTGGACTCTGCATCACTTATTTATAAAACTTTTCAAAATCCATACATACCCATCTAAGGGTTTTTTTAAAATTTATAAAATCATCCCTAAATGAATAGAGATATTTATGGTGGAATTATTTTTCTGAGATGATCATTTTGGTGCAAATGATAGCTCAAATGGATTATGGATCAAAATGTATGGCCCTCGAAATATTGGACTCTGCATCATTTATTTTCAAATCTTTTTAGAGACCATATATGAACATATAATGGTTTAAAAAGTTATCAATAAAATACCTAAATGGATATATCTATTTATAACTAAATTTTACTTTTTGAGATGGTCATTTTGTTGCAAATGAGAGCTCAAATAGAGTTATAGATAAATACTTATGACATATAGAAGTTTGGACTCTACATCATTTAATTTCAAAAAAAATTATAGGTTATACATGATGTTATAATATCTAAACAGTTATAAAAATATTCCTAAATGGATATATCTATTTATGGTTGAGTTTTACTTTTTGATATGGTCATTTTTTCATAAATGATAGCTCAAAAAGGTTATGGATCAAAATTTATAGCCTCTATAAGTTTAGACTTCACATCATTTATTTTCATAATTTTTTAGAGGTCATACATGAACATTTGAGGGTCTAAAATTATAAAACATTCATAAATGGATAGGGTTATTTATGGTTTAATTTTAATTTATAAGATGATCATTTTGGCATAAATGAGAGCTACGAATCAAAAGTTATGGCCTATGGAAGTTTGGACTCTGCATCATTTATTTTCATAAATTTTCAAAGGCCATATGTAAACATATTAGGGTATCAAAAGTTTGAAAAACATCCATAAATAGATAGATCTATTTATGGATAAATTAAACATTCTAAGATGGTTATTTTGGTGTAAACAAGAGCTCAAATGGTGTTATAGATCAATAGTTATGCCCTCTAGAATTTTGGACTCCACACATTTATTTTTAGAAAATTTTATAGGCTATAAGGGTCATAAAAGTTTTTGAAAGAATTTTTAAATGTATATGTCTATTTATGGTTGAGTTGTAAATTTTAAGGTTGTCATTTTATAAAAAATGAGAGATAAAATGGAATTATAGATCAAAAGTTATGGCTTCCAAAAGTTTTGACTCTCGATATTTATTTTATAAACTTTTTAGAGGTTGTATGTGACCATCTGAAGGTATGAAAAGTTATAAAAATCCCTAAATGGATAGATTTATTTATAGATGAATTTTAATTTCTAATATGGTTGTTTTATCATAAAGGAGAGCCCAAATAGAGGTGCAAATCAAAATTTATGGCATCTAAAAATTTAGACTCTACATCATTTATTTTAGAAACTTATCAGAGGCCATAAGTTACCTTTAGAAGTTTTGAAAAGTTATAAAAACATTCCTAAATGGATAGAGGTATATATGTCAAAATTATAATTTTCAAGATGGTTATTTTAGCTCAAATGAGATATCAAACAAATTTATAGATCAAACGTTATGGCCTCCAAAAGTTTGGACTCTACATCAATATTTTTCAAAAAAATTTAGAGGTCATACCTTACCATTTGAGGGTTATAAAAGTTATAAAAATATTACTAAATATATATAGATATTTATGGCTTAATTTTAATTTATAAGATGTTCATTTTGGGCCAAATGAGAGCTCAAACATAGTTATGAATAAGAAATTATGGCCTCGAGAGGTTTGGACTCTATACAATTTAATTTTAGAATTTTTCATAGGCTATACATGATCATATGAGGGTCTAAAAAGTTTTGTAATCATCCATAAATAGATAGATATATTTATGGCTAAATTGAATTTATAATACACTCATTTTGGCATAAATGAAGAGTTAAAATGGAGTTACAAATTAACAATTATGGTCTCCAAAAGTTTAGAATCTGCATCATTTGTTTTCAAAACTTTTCAAAAGCCATACATGACCATCTAATGGTCATAAAAGTTTTGAAAACATCCTTAAAATTTTTAGAGGCCATACTTTTTTATATGATCATTTTAGCATAAACAATAGCTCAAATGGAGTTACAGAGCAAAAATTATGGCCCCCATAAATTGGGACTCTGCATCATTTTTTAGAACATTTCAAAGACCATATATGACTATATGAGATTATAAAAGGTTATAAAAACATCCCTAAATAGATATAGCTATTAATGAATGAATTATACTTTTTGATATGGTCATTTTGACACAAATGATCACTTAAACAGATTACGGATCAAAAGTTATAGTCTCTATAAGTTTAGACTTCATGTAATTTGTTTTTTCAAAAAATTTAAAGGACATACATGAACATATAAGGGTTATAAATTTTTTTAAAACATCAAAAAATAGAAATATATGTTTGTGGTTAAATTTTAATTTTCAAGATAGTCATTTCAATACAAATGAGAGCTCAAACAAAGTTACAGATCAAAACCTATGGCCTCTAGAAGTGTGGAATCCATATATTTTATTTTTATAAATTTTTAGAGTCCATACATGACCATATAAGGGTTATAAAAATTATAAAAACATACCTAAGTGAATAGAATTTTGTATGGCCAGAAATTATTTTTTAAGACAATTGTTTTGGTGAAAATGAGAGCCTAAATGGAGTTACACATCAAAATTTATAGCCTCCTAAAAATTTTACTCCACATAATTTATTTTAATAACTTTTCATAGGCAATACATGACCATTTAATGGTTTGAAAAGTTTTGAAAACATCCCTAAATGGATAGATATCTTTATGGATGAATTGTACTTTTTGAGATGGTTATTTTAGCATAGTCAAGAGCTCAAATTGAGTTATAGTTAAAAATTTATAACCTTCAAAAGTTTGGACTTTGTATTATTTGTTTTTAGAACTTTATAGAGGCCATACATGACCATATAATGGTATAAAAAGTTTTAAAACATATATGAATGGATAGAAATGTTTGTGTTTGAGTTTTGATTTTTAACATGGTCATTTTAGTGTAAAACAGAGCCTCAAATAGAGTTATAGATCAAAATTTATGGCCTACACAAGTTTGGACTCCACATCATTTATTTTTTAAATTTTTTAGATGCCATACGTGACCATCTAAGATTTTAAAAAGTTTTTAAAATATCTCTAAATGAATATATCTATTTATGGTTGAATTATACTTTGTGAGATGTTTGTTTCGGTACAAATGAGGGCTCAAATAGAGGTATGAATCAAAATTTATGGATTTTGGAAGTTTGGACTCCACATCATTTGTTTTCAAAACTTTTTAAAGGCCACACATTAACATATGAGGGTTTTATAAATTTTTAAAAAATATCTAAATATATATAGTTATTTATGGTTGAATTTTAATTTTTGAGACAAATTTTTAACATAAATGAGAGCTAAAATAGATTATGAATGAAACATTATGGCCTTCATAAATTTAGAATCCACATCATTTATTTTCAAAAAATAATAGAGGGCATACATGACCATATAAAGGTATAAAAAGTTTTTTAAAAATAACTAAATGGATATATATATATATGAATAATTTCTACTTTTTAAGGTGATCATTTTGGTTTAAACGATAGCTTAAACAAATTTATGGATAAAAAGTTATGGCCTCTAGAAGTTTCAACTTCATAATCATTTATTTTTTGAACATTTTAGAGGTCACATGTGACCATATGAATGTATTAAAAGTTATATAACATCTATAAATGGATATATATATTTATAGATGAATTTTATTTTTTGAGATGGTCACTTTGGTGTAAACAAGAGTTCAAATAGAGTTTCAAATCAAAAGTTATGGCCTATAGAAGTTTAGACTTTGCATCATTTATTTTCATAACTTTTCAAAGACATTAAATAACCATTTAAGGGTCCAAATTAAAAAAAAAAAAAAAAAAAAAATCATATATATATATATATATATATATATGGTTGAATTTTTCTTTCTGAGACAATTGTTTTGGTGTAAACGAGAGCTCAATTAGGGTCACAAATAAACAGTTATGGCCTTTGTAAGTTTAGACTCCACATCATTTATTTTCCAAAAATTTTAGAGGTCATACATGACCATATAAAGTTATAAAAAGTTTTTAAAACATTCCTAAATGGATATATATATATATATATATATATATGGATGAATTTTACTTTTTGATATGGTTGTTTTGGCATAAACGAGAGCTCAAATAGAGTTATGGATCAAAATTTATATATATATATATATATGGATGAATTTTACTTTTTGATATGGTTTTTTTGGCATAAACGAGAGCTCAAATAGAGTTATGGATCAAAATTTATAGCTTATAAAAGTTTGGACTACACATCATTTATTTTCAAAACTTTTTAGAGGCCATACATGACCACTTGTAAAAATAATTTTAATAACATACCTAAATGTATGTAATTGTTTATGTCTAAATTTTAATTTCATATATATGGTCATTTTGACATAAATGAGAGCTCAAACAAAATTACGGATCAAAAGTTATGGCCTCTATAAGTTTGGACACCTCATCATTTATTTTTAGAAAATTTTAGAGATCATATATGACCATATAATAGTATAAAAAGTTATCAAAAAAATCCCTAAATGGATAGAGTTATTTATGGTTGAATTTTACTTTCTATGATGATCATTTTGATTCAAATAATATCTCAAATAGAGTGACAAATCAAAATTTATGACCTTCAAAAGTTTAGACTATATAATTTATTTTTAGAACTTTTTAGAGACCATATATGACCATATAACTATTTAAAAAGATATATATATATATATATATATATATATATATATATATATATGGGGTTGAATTTTACTTTTTGAGATGTTTTTTTTTGTATAAATAAGAGCTCAAATAGATGTAGGAATCAAAAGTTATGGCCTTGGGAAGTTTGAGCTCCTCATCATTCATTTTATAAAAAATTTAGAGACCATATGTCATCATATAAGGTTATTAAAAGTTATAAAAACATCCCTAAATGGATAGAGAATTTTATGGCCGAATTGTATTTTTTGATATGGTCATTTTGGTGCAAACCAAAGCTCAAATAGAGTTAAGGATCAAAAGTTATGGCCTTTGAAAGTTTGTAATTTTCATCATTTGTTTTTAAAACTTTTAAAATTCCATATGTGATAATATAAGGGTCTAAAAGGTTTTTTAAACATCCCTAAGTGAATATATTTATTTATGGTTTAATTATACTTTATGAGATAGTTGTTTCAGCATGAACAAGAGCTCAAATAGACTTACATATCAAAATTTATGGCCTCCAAAAGTTTGGAATTTGTATCATTTATTTTTAAAATGTTTTAGAGGCCATATGTGAACATCTAAGGGATTGAAAAGTTCTAAAAATATAGTTAAATATATAGATGTATTTATGGCTGAATTGTAGTTTTTGAGATGATTATTTTAGCATAAACAAAATCTCAAATGGATTTATGGATAGAAAGTTATGATCTTTAGAAGTTTTGACTCTACATCATTTATTTTAAAACTTTTTAGAAGCCATACATGACTATATAAGGGTCTAAAAATTTCTGAAAGTATAAGTAAATAGATAGATCTATTTATGGTTGAATTTAACTTTTTTATATGTTTTGTCATGAACAAGATCTCAAATAAAGTTACAGATCAAAATTTATGGCCTCTATAAGTCTTAACTCCACATCATTTATTTTCTAAACTTTTAAAGGCTATATGTGATCATCTAAGGGTCTTAAAAGTTATAAAAACATCCCTAAATAGATAAAGCTATTTATAGTTGAATTGTAAATTTTAGTTAAAATCCATATGTGACCATCTAAGGGTATAAAATATTTAGAAATCATTCTTAAATCAATATATCTATTTATGGTTGAATTAAAAATTTTGATACAGTCATTTTGGTGTAAAAGAGAGCTCAAATGGAGTTACAAATCAATATTTATGGTCTTTGGAAGCTTGGACTCCACATAATTTATTCTCAAAAACATTTAGAGGATATATGTGACCATATAAGGGTCATAAACATTATAAAAATATCTTCAAATACATATATCTATTTAGATCAGAGTTGTACATTTTTGATACGGTCATTTTGGTGTAAACGAGAGCTCAAATGGAGTTACAAATAAAACATTATGGCCTTTAAAAATTTAGACTCTACATAATTTTTTATTAGAAATTTTTAGAGGCAAAAAATGACTATATGAAGGTCTATAAAGTTATAAAAACATCCCTAAATAGATAAATCAATTAATGTATGAATTTTACTTTCTGATACAGTTGATTTGGCATAAATAATAGCTGAAACATAGTTAAAAATCAAAAGTTATGGCCTCCATAATTTTGGATTCCATGTAATTTTTTTAGAAATTTTATGTGACCATTTGAGATTCATATAAGTTCTAAAAACATCTCAAAATGGATAGAGATGTTTAGACTCTACATTTATTTTTAAAACTTTTCAAAGTCTATATGTGACCATATGAGGGTTTGTAAAGTTTTAAAAACATGCCTAAATGGATATAATTATTTATTATTGAATGTTAATTTCTAATATGGTCATTTTGGCATAAATGAGAGCTCAAATAGAGTTATAGATTAGAAGTTAGGGCCTCTATAAGTTTAGACACCATGTACTTTATTTTTAGAACTTTTTAGAGGCCATTTATGACCATCTAAGGGTCTCAATTTTTTTGAAAACATCATTATATGGATAAAGATATTTATTGTTTAATTTTATTTTCTAAGATGATTGTTTTGAAGTAGAATGAGAGCTCAAATGGAATTACAGATCAAAATTTATGGCCTCTTAAATTTTAGACTTTGCATCATTTATTTTATAAACATTTTAAACACCATTTTAAGTTATAAAATGTTATAAAAATTTTAATAAATGGATAAATATATTTATAGTTGAATTATACTTTCTAAAATGGTCATTTTGGTGTAAACGAGAGCTCAAATGGAGTTACAGATCAAAAGTTATGGCCTTTACAAGTTTAGAATTTATATCATTTGTTTTCAAAACTTTTCGAAGGCCATACATGATGATTTGAGGGTTAGAATTTTTTTTAATACATCCGTAAATGGTTTTATAATTTAGTAGTTGTTAGAAACCCAAGTTTTACCCCTTAAAGGAGGTTGTTTAGTACTACTTCAAACTTGGACTAACATGGGAATGTTGTAAAGGCTATAGGTGACCTTGTAATTAGAATAAATCTCTAGGTTAAGGGGCTATCTCCCTTGGTACATCACTTATGGTTCATAATACTAAAACCTACTGATTTTGGGGAAAATGGAAAGAAAGTGCATAAAATAAACCTAATCTAAGGGGTGGTGATGCACCAACATGATAGTTCATCCACTTAAATTAAACTCCTAACAACACTAATAGATTAAATAAATAACTAAACAACCATCTTCAAAAGTTATTATGTAAGAGTGATTCATTTGGAGGTTGTATTAGGTAACTATAGTGCAAAGGTCATGACAAAATAGTTTGCTATGAGACTATTACTGGTTAAATCAAACTTCAAACCCAATCACCAACACTTCTAAATACCACATAACCACATAAGACATTCTATTAGCATCTTAGTAAATAAGGACCTACAAAGGAGATAAATTCATCACATATACAAATAAAACAAGTAAAAACACACTAGATGTCATCATGGAGGAGATGCAACAATTTATTCATTAGTCAAAAAGGTATATCAAGTATAAAACTAGGCAGATTTTCCTCATACCTAGGTGAGGGATACAAATCAAAGCCATAATGCTTGAATAAATAGTAAAAAGGGAAGAAAAAATGGGAGAATGGTGTGGAGGAGAGAGAAATAGGCATTAATGACCATAATTAACTCAAACTAGAGTTACAATCAGTTATACAGTCCTCTTTCAACTCTCTCCATGCATTGATGTTCTTCAATGACTCCTTTTGGCATTGAAGTGAGGTGGTGGAAGATGTAATTTCCTTTTTTGACTTCTTAAAGATCATGACCATGCCTAAAATGGGTCATTTACTTCCCTTAAGGTAGTTACATGATGAAAATGTGGTGTAATTAGGCCTTTGAGGGTGTTGAGCATCTCGCTAATCCTTTCATGGATTTGATTATCCTTGAAACTACCTCCATTACTTCATAATGGATATGAATAATATTTGATCACTCCTTAACATCAATTTCATGGTGATAACCTTATATTAACTCCCTTAATATCCTCTTTATGCCAACATTTAAACCTCCTTGTTGACCAATTAGGCCAAATATGCCAATTAGGCCTCGTAGCTTGAGTATTAGTGTTTGGTTGCCATGAAACCTACAAGAGACTTTAATAACATATAAATAGGCATGTCAATAGATTAAACACATGTTTCTAACCATGATTCAACTCTTCAAATAATTTTTTACCTACAACACTGCTTCACCTAGATAACTAGGCAACTTCTTCTCTCATTCTATAAACTGATTGTTTGGAGGAGAGTTGAAGAGGAATTTACAAGAAGGTTTTTGGGTATATAATGACTTGAGGAGACAAAATAAGTGTTAAACATATTCCTCCAATGATTGGCATCATCCCAAATAGTTTTCCACCTTATTTTCTATTTAGTTTCTTGGAAAAGTATAGTTTTTTACACTTTTGTACATATTTCATATAATAAAGTACCATGACTAAGTTCTCCTCTAAGTTTACTTTTATTTTTTAGGATTTTATCAAGTCATTATAGAGTGTTTGGTTGACAAAATATTCACATTTCCCAAGACTAGTCTATAGTAGGGTTTAAGGAGGGTTTTAAAGGTCTACCATATTAACAAGGGTTCATAAAGATGAGTGCTCTAATCCAAAACTTATGGTCATGGATTTTTAGTACACATACCCCTCTAAGACCTCTAGCAAGCTTTGGTTCTCATTTAGTTGGTGTGGAGAGATATGAACGTAAGATGATGGATCTTGAGTTCTCTAAAAACTATTTAAACATGCCTATAGTCTTAGACTTTATTCATAAAGGTGATCCCCTAAAACAAACTCCCTATATCATGGATATTTAGTCTATAGGGTTACCCAATTTCCCCTAGGATCATTTTCTTTGTGTCCTTATGTAATTAAATGCATGAGCATCTAAAGGTATAGTTTGAGTTAGGAGGCTAGTATGTTATCGCTCAAACTAGGAGTTGAGACTAAAATAACCTTTCCTTTGAATTTTCTTGTCTAAAAAGACTCATTTAGGGTATATACAAACCTTATATACCTTTCATGGCCTTGGTTCTACTTGGAGAAGGTTTGAGCATACTTTAATGTGGTGAAAGGTGTGAGCCCTAGTTAATGATGTTAGGCCTAATATGGCTAAATTGAACATCATAGGTATAAGTGGCCTATAGGTGACTTGAGGGACTTTATTTATCATAATAATTTATTTATCACCTATTCCCAAACTTTTTTAACTTTCTCTAGCTACCAAATTATCATTTTGTCTACATTCTCCCATATGATTGCCTATAGCTCACTATTTACAATTAGTTTGAGTTGTTTGGGCTAGTTTAGGGACCTAAACACTATCTTACACATTTAAAAAATAGTGTTGGAGCCTAGAAACAACATTTAATACAACCTCATGGCATGACAACATCCTTAGGTTCAGGTTTCTACATCAACTTAGTCTTCTACATTCTCATTTCCCTTGCTTATAGTTTACACACAATTAAGCCTATGTAGCCCTAATGGTTTAATTCAGTCCCTTATTTACCTTAATTAAGATTTTGACCATTAATTAACCATTACCAATTGTTCTCTTTTCTATCCATTAGGTTCTTTGAATTTTATGACAATGTTAGACAAGTATATACCTTTAATTCTGGGTATTGGTCTTTTAGGCCTATTTAAGTCTAACAGGACCAATAGGCTTTTAAATATTTTATCTCTATTAAGGAATGAAACCTATAAATATGAAATGAGATAATTTATATATTAATTGAGGGATCCCATCCTTAAAATTCATGTTTTACCTGTGTGCAAGGTTATACATTGTAACTCCCCCTTTCATGGTCCTTGACTGTCATTGTATGTTTAGGTTTGATTAGGCTATCCAAGTTTAATCCTATCTCTAAGGACAAAGATATGGAAGGTGTATTTATACCTTTGGAAAAAAGAGAATATTTACTTCCACTTCTGTCTCTTTAATACCATGTAATGTTATGGACACCTTCATCTCTTATAAGGGAACCCTGCATGTAGGTAGTCTTTTTAGGTCAGTTGATTGAGATGTAGGTACAAATCACTCCTTCATAGTACTTTGGATCATTAATTTTTTGAAACACCATATGGATAATGGGGTTACTTTATATGTGTATGCATTATAAAATAACTTACTAGACTACACTTCTCACTCAGTCATCTAGTTTCCTTATGACTACCTACATATAGGCATATGGATGACTTTTTCCTCATGTTAAGAATTGATGTAACATATCAACCCTTATTCAACATTTATTTTCCATTTAAGTGGATCTGATATTTCTTAGGGTCTATTAATATTTTCATGACCTTCAATATCTTCTCTCAACATTCCATCAAATGGCACCTTACTCCATGCCCTCAAGATAACTACATACATTGCTTGTTTGGGCATATCTAAGCCTGATTAGGCAATTTATGTCCTTTATTTTATTAAATAATCATGATATAGACATATACACTGAGTACCTTTTAGTAAATTAGTCAAAGGCTATGTACTCTTTATCCACCATCATCTTCCTATATGATTGAGTATATCTTCTTCACTCTACCCTGTAAGTGGCAGACTTGCTCTTTTGACTATGTAAACTTATTTGAAATATGGTTTCCCTTTTGTTTTAATATATTATACTATATTATCCACATTAATTATCCTTTAATAAGTTTTTTGTCCTTAATTCACCTTAAGTGATTGAATACAATGGTGACTTATGGTCTCAATTGCCCATGCTTCTAGTAGTCAACCTATAAATGGTCTTATTGGATATGTTGATTGTGAGGGAGTCTCATTTGAGAGGATAGATGTTTAAAGAGTGGACTGATCCTCCATGATCATCTTTATAAATTTTTTGGTCTCCTCCCATTCTTATTTATTCCATGAGACTCCTTAACCTCATTAAACCTTTAGTACTTTCTCTACATAGGAGTTATAACCCTATGTATGCATTTAGGGTCTTAACTGAGCCTACCCATTTTGATTGAGTTGAAGGTAATAATATTAATTTACTTTGATTTATAATATACAATTTTATTCAAATTTATCATTACTTTTCTTTGAGGCTCTTTACCTTTCTATACCTCTTAAGGTGAACACCCTATGTGTGTAATCTACTTTAAAGGGATTGAAGTGACTGAGTGAGAGTTGATGTTGAAGAATAGATTAAGGGTGGAGATGGATAGGGTATAGTACCATGATGGATATAAGATAGAAAAATATATCATGGTTCAAATATAACTCATGTATATACCTCTCAGACAACCCAAGGATTCATTGTAAGAATTAGAAAAGAACCTTACATCACATATACAATAGTCATATTAGATATAAGAACATGAAGAGGTAATTTTAGTTTTAAGGTGACTCAATTAGGTGATTGGGAGTGAATATATGTTCAAGAGGATGAAACTTAACTATTACACAACCCATAACCATAATTCACTTACACTATCAAGTTTTGAATACTTTGCAATATAAGGAAAACCTATATGTAATCTACAAGATGAATAAAGAATGAATTTTATCTTGATCCCATCACCCATACATGTGAAATAGGAGTGTAAGGTGTTGTATATGGTATATGATGACCTCATGAACACATATCAAACATTGGTTTGTAGAAACACCTTAAAAAAGTATAAAAATTGTTGCACTTTCTAAACCTTGTATAGATGAAAAAGGTCATTAGAGTGGCCAAGTTGTTAATATTTATTAATAAAAATGAGACTATGAACCTAAAAAAAATGACATGGATAATAAGGTATAGTGATCCTCTTTCTTTTTCCAAGAGACTAGCTCCTGATATTCTCTCTCCTATATAGAATGAATGAAAACCTAAAAAGACTACTTGGGCTGCTAAGGATCTTGATCCACTATTTAAAGATGAAAGGAGGGAAAACATAAGTTGAATGATAATTAAAATTGATTGGTATGGTATGAGTTGAAACGATGCATTTTTTTCATGTGAAAGACCTAATTGATGAGTGGGGAGGTGGATGTATGTCTTAAAATAGATGTTTCATGGCATGAAATGCCTAATTATGACCACATGGAGATAATGGGACCTATTTCAAGACATTAATAATGTAATTTTATCAAATCACTATTCCTTTTCAAAATTTCTCAATGTAAATAGAATTATAATGGGTATTTTTGGGTTATTTGATGATTTTAGGGGGGTTATATAGGCTTTAAATTATTTGAATAGGTAACCATGAATAATAACACTGAAGACACAATAATAGACTTTCATATCATGACCTTAGACAAGGATTGAGACCCTTAAATACTAACCATAAAAGTTTTCCCTTCAATAAAAGGTATCAAATATGTCTAAAATCATAAGGATCAATAACCCCAAAATGGCCAAATTACCTTCACTTTGTTAAAAGATCCTTAAACTTATAAAATAGGTTTAAATTTTTTTTTTGACCTTGAAAGACATCTTGACATTCCTTTTCTCCCACTCCAAGACTAATCATGATTAATATCACATCTTCAATAGGCCAAAGATAGTAATGACACATGATTTTATAAGTATAATGACATTCTTAAACAAGGCTCAAAGAATTTCAAAAGACATTCATAGGACATTGACCAGTTGAGTCACTATAGGTAAGTTTAGAAGGGTTATCATGCAACTTTTTGATGGTAAGGGTTGACATTTGGCTTGTGAGGCCAAAATGTCAACATTTTTAGCAACTCTAAGGGGTGACCAACCTACTGGTCAAGAGAAACCATTGACTCAAGGATGACATCATGACTTGAAAGACCACATTGATGGAATATCAAACTGACTAGTACTTAATGATGCCTCTAGGAATATAGAAATATAAAAACACAACATGGACAACCAAAAAAATACACATAACACTTAAGAAGCAAACAACTAAGATGTTAAAATAACTAAGACAATAGACTATTCACCCTTATGTTGGCATTTATTGAAAATGAGACAATAAACACTAGAATTAACTAACTACAACACCTCATTTTTCCTCTAGGATCCAAAGGGAAACTCCTTTGATCAAGTTAGATCCATGAGGTCAGATTACTACATGATGATTGAAGTCTAATCAGGCGTTGTCTATTGAATGAAGACTCCCACTTGTAGCTAAAGACACTATCATGCTCATGGCCTCTTATGAAGTAACTAGACGTTTTGGTTCTATCCCTAGGTACATGAGTTGGATAGGTGAGTCAAGCACCCAATCATACTCATATCACACTTGCCTTCCTTGCATAAACAACATCAATTATGCCTCAATCATGGGTTTCTCCTAATCATGTTGGATAGTCTAAAGCAAATCTTTCAATATGCTTAGAGAGTTGCCTTTAAGGATAGATGTATATTGTTTGATGGAGGTTTGAGTCCAAAAAGGCCCAATTATATTTACTAGGAGTGAGGAGGCATCTTCGGGTGGAAGGAAGAGATGGTAACCTTGTTTGAAAACTTCAAAAGAGTCATTTTAAAATATGATAGCAATTTGGAGTGGCATGTTTAAAGGGTTACCCCCTTCTTATTTGATGACATTGCCTTATTCAACTTAGACTAGATCATAACATTTTTAAAGGAGAAATTATCTTTCCTCTATGATGTCAAACAAATATATTGATTGATCCTTAGTTGAAGTATAATAGGACTTTCTTCAATTTGGATAGTAGGAGATATAGGAATAGGCATATCAAAGTTTGAAATGTCACCTTCTTAATCTTAAAAATCATATTATATCACCTATGATTGATCCTTTGAAGTTCCTTTATCCTTAACAACCACTTGATTATTTTTTAAGATCTCAAATTTGCCTTGTTTTCCATCCTCATTAGCTGGTCTACATTTATCTTTTGAAACTATTGTAGCTTATTAAGGGTTACCATGATGAAGGGTAGGTAACATGTCATATATTTATTGATAAATGGATGTATATTTTTATTGAATCTCATCTTCTCCCACATATTTTAAGGGTAAAGTATGTTCTTCCTTACCAAGAGGTGTCCCAATGACAAGCTCCTCTTTAGTCTCACTCAAGCCATCATCCTTAGTTGCCACCAAAATATGACTTTATTGGATCACCTCTTCAAGAATAGGCTCTCTTTCAAGGAGTGGCATGGGAAATTATTGGAATGACTTTAGGAGAGATGACATGTATAACTCATTTCCTTCATTTAGCTAATTATTACCAATAACCATCATCTCTTCCTTCTTCTACACATTGATTTGAATGTATTTCCATGAGGGAAATGTCTTAGAATCTTGATAAGGGAGGGGTGGGGATTGAAGGATCTTAGGCTTGTTTTATACCTTAACAATTATGCCTATGTTTAACTTCTCTTATCTTCCTCTTGACTACTAAAATTGTTTCTAAGTTAGAAAAATGGGTTTAAGAGCCTATCATATCATGTGTACTATATCTTTGGGCATGAATGAAGGTGTATTCAATTGAGGTTGTGTTGATTGTATATCTTCCACTAACTAATATAAGTTTTTTATATAGCCTCAATTTATTTAGCAAGGTAGGCTTCAAAATCAAGCCTTGACTAAAAGGAAATCTACTCATGATAACTAATCCTCTCAACACATATCTTTTCTTCTTCTTATACTCTCACTTGGATAGATTTCCATGATGGAAAGGTTGAGAAGTATTATGAGGAAATTTAAGGGCCTTGAAACTCATTTGATTAAAATTTTTGAGGGATGATGGGACTCTTAACATAATATTGATATGGTATAGAGGAGGGGACATAATGTTGATGATGGTGAAGCTATTGTTCCTCATGTACTGCCAGTCTCTCCTTAAATTTTAAAATTAGACCCTTTATATTCAACATGTCACTATTGACTCTTAAATGGCCTTCTCTCATGAAAAATGCCCACTCTCTTTTGGCCTATTGTAATGAAGTTCTAATTTTCTCAATTACATGCTTAGGGATTTCTTGTCCATACCCTTTTAGTGTGTCAATATTCACCATGTGTTTTTCATAGCTCAATAAGGTCTATTTAAGGTTTGATATGTATTGATTTGGGACATATGTGGGTTGGCCAAGAACATCATGATACTACCATAACTGATCAGATTGATAATTAGACTACCAAGGAGGTAGATGAGGCTCACAATGGGGTTGCTAGTTTTATAAATAAGGAGACTCATTATAGGGTAGATAAGGGTGAATGTAGGGCTAATATGGGTTAGAATATGGTTGATAGGGATGATGATGGAATTGGATGGATTATGGGGCTACTCATAAGGGAGTGTATGACATAATTTTACCCTATATGCATCCATAAATATTTATCAAAAACATGCATAATAATGTAACTATCAATAATAACCTTTTTTCCCCCTAAAATGATGGATTGTCATGAACTTTTGACTAAAAATTAGCATGTTAGTGATTAAATCTACTTATGAAGACCAAGATGCTACTATGAAGGATGTAATGCTTGAATTTGTCCCACTAGGCATGCCAAAACTATTATCAACCCAAGTTACACCCTTTGAATGAGGTTGTTTAGGCATACTTAAAACTTGGAATAATATGGGAATGGCCTAAAGGTTGTGGGTGACCTTGTAATTAGATTAGACCTCTAGGTTATGGGGATAGATCCCTTAGTACATAATTTTTGGCTCAAAATCACTAAAAACTACTAATCAAGGGGGAAAGGAAAGAAAGTGAATAAAACAAACCTAATCTAATGGGTGGTGATGCATTAACATGATAGTTCATCTACTCAAATAGAACTCCTAGAAACACTAATAGCCTAAACAAATAACTTAACAACCATCTTCCAAATTTCATGTAAGAGTGCTTCATGTGGAGGTTGTATTATATAACTAGAGTGTAAATAATATGACAAGAAGGTCTGATATGAGACTCTTACCAGTTAAATCACACTTCAAACCCCATCACCTACACTTATACACACCATATAACCACATAAAACATTATATTTGCATATAGGTGAAAAAGGACCTAAAAAGGAGAGACATTCATCACATATGCAAATAAAAAAAACTACAAACACATTAGATGTCATCATGAAAGAGATAAAATAATTTATTCATCAGTCCAAAATGTCTATCAAGTATAAAACCAAGTAAAGTTTCCTCATACCTAAGTGAGGGATGAAAATCAAGGCCATATGGCTTGAATAAATAGTATAAATAGAAGAGAAATAAGGGGATAATGTCATGGAGGATAGATAAATAGGTAATCAATGACCATAATTAACTCAAACTATAGTTATAATTAGTTACACAGTCTTCTTTCAACTCTCTCTCTATGCATTGATTCTCTTCAATGACTCCTTTTAGGATTGAGGTGAGGCTATAAATTACTTGTTTGACTTCTTATAGATCATTACCATGCTCAAAATGGGTTATTTAATTCTCTTTATGAAGTTACATGATGTAAATGGGGTGTAATTAGGCTTTTGAGGCATTGAGCATCCCACTAGTCCTCTCATGCATATTGATTAGCCTTGAAACTACCTCTATTCATTAATAATGGATATTAAGTTTATTTTATCACCCCATAAAATTATTCTTATGGTGATAAACCTACATTAAATCCATCAATATCCTCTCTATGCCAACCTTCAACCTTCTTTGTTGACCAATTAGGCCTAGTAGCTTGACTTCTAGTGTTTGGTTGCCATGAAACCTATAAGAGACCTTAGGAACATATGGATAGGCATGTAAAAATATTTAAAAAGTGTTTCAAACCATGATTCAACTCTTCAAATAATTACATACCTGCAACCCTGCTTCATCTAGACAACTAGGCCACTTCCTCTCTTATGTCTGCAAACTAGCTATTTGGAGGGGAGTTACAAAGGAATTTATAGGAATGTTTTTGGGCATCTAATGAATTGAAGAGAAAAAAAAAGTGTCAAAAATTTCCATACAATGACTATCATCGTCTTAAATAGTTATGTACCTTATTTTTTACTCAGTTTCTTAGAAAAGTATAGTTTTCTAACACTTTCATATAGATTCCATATAATACAATACCATGAACATCTTATCCTCTAAGTTTAATTTATGCTTCAAGAGTTTATCAAGTAATTTTGGAGTGTTTGGTTGCTAAAATATTCACATTTCCCAAGACTATTATATATTAGGGTTTAAGGAGGGTTTTGGAGGTCTACCATCTTAACAATGGCTCATAAAGATGATACCTCAATCTCAAACTTATGGTCATAGATGTTTAATCCATAGACCCCCATGAAAATTATAAAAATATTTTATTTCCATGTATCTATTGTGGATAGATATGTGTATGCAATGGGAAATGCATTAGATCTATAAATCAATCCTAATTTAGAGAAAATAGATCCTACTTACACTTTCGATCAGGGATACATTAGGTAATCAAGGTCATGACTAATATGGATACACTAGAATAAATTAGGGGATATCTTACCATAATAAATTACTAGGGAGGGTTATAAAGCCTCCATCCATTCAAAACTATACAATAACCCTAATTAAGTCATATGTTTTCATATTCATTATACTAATTACAAGTAAAGTAAAAAATCTAATCTAGTGCTCACTAAAGCTTGTGACACAAAGTGGGGGTAATAAAAATTAAAATTAAACATGCATAGAATACATATACTCACATTAATGTATATAATCCTAATGTATGGAATAGAAGTACAAATGCATATCTATCTACTCCTATAAAGGAGGAACAAAGGTACAAATACTTACCTTTAAAGATGAACCCACCAATCCTGAAACTCTCCCTTGGCCAAGGTTCTTCACAAGAGGTTGTTGTGGTATGTAAATATGATAAGGATAAATAAAATCTAGGATACACAACCTATCAATACATCTAAAAGACTTATCCACAAGACAAGATCCATATCTCTAAAGAAAGTATAAAACCCTACGCTTACTTCTTAAGTATAATGGTAAATAAGCAAATTCATAGTATATATTACTTCTTATCTTCTTTAAATAATGTCAAAATGATCTGATATATACGTGTAATTAACCCTAAGCCCTTTTAAAAGTTTTGGTCGATAAGGTTAACCCAATCGACCTAGTATCATTATTGACAAAAACTCACTAGGTCACAGGCTAGGTTAGCCAAGAGCTAGCCTAAACCCTAAATGAGTTTCACCAATAAGAGCACAAGGTTGACCCAATAAACCTAGTCATGTAAACTATCAAAAATGGTTTTAGGTTAGGAAAAAGGGTACAAAATGTGGTAAAAGAATAGTGGAGTGTGAAAAAGAGGATTAATAGCTTCGGGAAATGTTTTTAAGATCTAGTTGGATTTGTAATAAGTGGAAATAAGGGATAATAATTCTTTAAAGTACCAATGGTCTGCCTACCACTTTCCTAGTATACCCTTTTGGGCATGCACTTAGAGAGATTGAGACTTGATGGCTTCTTACAAGATAGAAAGTAACAGTATTTGATAAAAGTGTGCAAATATTATGTGTATACATATTCCCCACTCGAAGATCATCATGTGTTACTTAGGTGTAATATGGGATGGTGATTTAATAAACAACATAGTAACACACAATGTTGAGGCTTAAAAAGTTGCAGTACTTTAAAGTGAAAAATAACTAAATTTTAAATGACTGAAAAGGAAGTAACTAAAAATTAAATGTAATGCATACCTTGACTTATCTTTATCATTAGACGGTTTTTTTTTTGTTTTTTTATTTTTGATTATGGAGGGTGTAAATACTACTTTTGACAAACCCAAGAAGAAAAAGCTAAAGAACAAAAACAAACAAACACAGGAAAGCCAAGATAACTGGTGTTATGTGTGTAGATGAAATTTGACCTCTATATGGATTTTAATTTGTAAATTCAAACCCAAAGATCAAACTACTAGTTAAAGTGATATATCCATTAGAACATAATGCCAACTAATGAATTCATAATTCAAAACAACATTACAATTCTAAACTAAATGCTCTACACCATGACTAAATAAAATTAAAATAAAAAAAATTACGATATGGATTACCTTGAGTTAATTTTTTTACATGGATGTTTTATCAAAGGATGATGGATGCTTGATCAAGGATGTTGATGATGAAGGATTTGATTACTAATTGGACATGGATTTTCTATGAGAATGGTAGATTGCCTTCCATGGAGGAGAGGAGTTGTTTAAATAGAAAATGTAAAGAGGGATCTATGGTTGAGATTCAAAGTTGGGGGAAGGAGATCAAGGGTTGTGGATTATCCAAGGAATTTGAAATTCCTTGGAATCCTCTAGATTTGGAGGCTTTTAGAGAGAAAAGGTAAGTTTAGAGAGGGTTCTAGAATTGCAGAATTCTAGAATCCTTCTTAGGGGTTAATAGGGATTAGGGATGGATTAGATAGGGATTAGGTAGGTGATTAGGGACTAGGGGTGTAGGAGAATCTAGGAATAGGTGAGTATATGGGGTCATGGGAATTTAAAATTCCCAAATAATAGGTAAATATGATTAGATTAAGATAATGGGGATTTAGAATAGATTAATTAATTGGTGAGATAGGATAAAGTTAGTAGATGATGAATTATTAAAAGGGAATTATTAGATAAATCATTAGGATATGGATAAATTAGTGGGATAAAAGGGGATAAATTAGTGGGATAAATTAGATTAAGAAAAATTAGTGTTGACTAATAATAATATTAGTGACAATAATATAAGTAAGAAAATTCAAGGAAATACATTTTGCCCCTCTTTAAAAGGGCATTATGAGTGAACAAAGTAGGAGTAATGGTCTTTCAAAGAAAAACCATGTCATGGATGATGCTACTAAATGATTGTATGGGATATGATGCCCCATCAAGGGGACATATAGGGAAGAATGAGATGAATGACCACTTAAATTAGTGGGATAAATTAGATTAAGAAAAATTAGTGTTGACTAATAAGAATATTAGTGACAATAATATAAGTAAGAAAATTTAGGGGAATACATTTTGCCCCTCTTTAAAAGGGCATTATGAGTGGACAAAGTAGGAGTAATGGTCTTTCAAAGAAAAACCATGTCATGGATGATGCTACTAAATGATGGTATGGGATATGATGCCCCATCAAGGGGACATACAGGGAAGAATGAGATGAATGACCACTTAAAATAATAAATGAGGGGTGGGATGCAATGGATAGATGAGAAGATGGGATGTGAGATGTTGAGATAGATTAGGAAGAAGATAAAATTAACTTGATTATTGAAATATAGATTGATGATGATGCCCTTGGAAATAACATATAATAAGGAGTAGAGATAATTTTATCATGCTTTTTAACACATCCTAAGGGGGAATCAACTATAACATAATGATGATAATATTAAAAGGCCACAAGCTTTAGACATATTCCAAAAAAGGATGCATGCAAGGGAGATCTATAGTCTAGGATAGATAAATATTTGATAAATGATGAGTGTATCTCAAAGATAAATTGATCAATTATGATGTGTGTGATGATAGAGAAAAAATTATATGATTGAGTGACCAAACGACTATATTACATGAACTCAATGATCCATAATATGATTAATGATATTCCCCTAGCAAGAACACATATAAATGAGTTATAATTGATTGACCAATCAATGATTGATGGAATAAGATATGGAAGTTATGATTTGTTAGGTCCAATTGATAGGTGTGGGTGATTGACAAAAAGATTAAGGATATGATTGTGAGGATTGTGATTGATCAATAGGTTGATTTATGAGTGATTATAGCTCAAATATTTGACTGATGTAAGAGATGATGATGAGGAAAGTGGAGATAGTGGCCAAGATATCCCTAAACACTAAAATGTGGCTAAGTGTTGCCTACATAGTCTAAAAATACCTCAGGCCAATGTACTTTTGACTAAGAGATGATGATGATGATAATTAGTGATTAGAAAGTGATGATGATGAGAATGATTAGACTTGTTAGTGATTCAAGGATATGATTCAAATGATGAGATGAAGATGACAAGAATAAAAGATGGGATGTTAGTTGGAAGAGGTGAGAGGATTATATTAATGATGAATGATGAGGGTGGAGAGGATCAATCCATCATAAATGTCATAAGGCTCATCCTAGTCTACACAATCCAATAAATATAGCACTTAGAAATATGCCCCATGATATAAGCATGACCAAGGGGACATTATATCAAGGTGTATAGGAAAATAGTGAACTCTACATCATCAAGGGCACTTATAAGCATTATGATAGATTTTATGACCTCATAACAACCTCATTTATTTCCAAATAGACAAAAAGAGACATAATGTAAATAAAACATAAGATAATCAAGATATATACATGATGCAAATAAGTCAAACAACATAAATCATATGCGTAGCACACATAAGTATCTACATGTCATGTCTTGTATAATAAGGGGATGAGTGATTAGATGATGACTTGGACTAGGATGATCATCAAGTGATTGTGGACTTAGGATGGGCTTAGATTTGGATAGGGTGATCATGGTTAGGATTAGGGTAAGATGTTGCCCCTAGTTTAGGATATAGGGATGGAGGATGGGATAAAGTATTTAGATACTAATTTGGTCTTGAAATAAAATCAAAAACTGGCCAAGGAAGGTGATTTAGAAGAATGATGTTGAAGATGACCAAGTATTACCTATAGATAAGGCAATATAAGAATCCAATCTAATAAGGAGACTAGGAGATGATGGGATCAAATACCTTTCATACTAGCAAAGAGTGACTAGATGAGTGCTAGATATGAAGAGGCAATGATAAAGATAGTGATGGGATCAAGTACCTTCCACACTAACAAAGACATGATGTGATGGGTGATAGGTGTGAATAGGTAATGATAGAGAAGTGATGGGTGATAGATTAAATTCTTTGACAAGGATATAGATGTTGATAATACCTATCCAAAAGGATGATGAGATATGGTAGGATGGGTGACCACTAAGATTAGATTTCAAGACAAAATTTTGTATCCAAAGATGGGAAAATATGAGATGGATGGATATGGATGTGCATATGGGATTAGGCATAAGACAAGACATAATGAACTTTTTTTTTTCTTTTCAATTTTTATGATTTTTATGATTTTCTTAACATTTTTTCAAAATTTAGGGATTTTTTGGATATATATGTACACTATAAAAATGAGGTTACTATCAAAGGGAATACCAATCTTAGAACTAAACTAGGATGAGGATGGATGGAAAGATGGATGATGTCATCAAATGGATGAGGGGATGGGGACCAAGGAAGAATGGACTAGGTATTGCCATTGACCACATCATGAAAGAACCAAATGTTTTAGTTACCTAAGTGTTCATTGGAGGATATGCCATGATGATTGGGAACATGTCATAAAACACCTTCCACTTCTTTACGAAGGTCAAGATGAGGAGGAATGATAGATAGTATGGAGGATATGATGGTAGACATTGGATATGAATAATGGATGGATGGTATGGGATGGATAAGGATGATGTGGATGGGTTATATAGACCAAGTTGAAATGGGATGAGATTAGTATGGATGGGTTGACAAAGGATGATGGATTTTTCCCCTATGTATTAAGGTACAATGTGTATAATTAGGTATTCTATCATGATGTAATAAATTAGTTTTCACCATGGTACTTCTTGAAAGTGCCATAATACTAGTTTTCACCATTAGATGGATGATTTTTTTTATTTTTATTAGGCATATAGATTTATTGGATATGGTGTGAGATGAAATAATGCTAATGCTTGCCTATATTTTCAACCAATACTAGTTCTTGAGATGTGTGATATTGTGATCATGCTACTGGTTGTATTAGGGTTTGTGTGACCTTCATTGACGCTTGATGGAAACCCCTTCAGATATCAAGACCAGGTGTCTTTATTACCCCTCAAAAGACAATGTTTTTTGAGAAAGTGATGGGAAGTATGGATGTGTTTGGATTTTGATGGGGATGTATGGGACTTGAATGGATTATAAGACTTGATTGGTTTATGGATTCATGATAAGAAGTTGTGATGGGTGATTAGAGATAGGACTATAAATTGTATACATCATTAGAGATGTTAAAAATTATTCATTTACTTAGTGACATGTTACAAAAGACTTTAATAGATCCAAGACACTTTAAATTTATGGTTCTTTAATCTAATTATTTGATGGATTATCAGCCATTTAGATACTACTTGTGACATTCTTTTGATTTTGAGATGGGATTTGACTTTGACTACCAGTACCCTGGTGCCTAATTTTGGGCTTCACCATGGGATATTGATTTTTGAATTGATAAATGATGATTTTGACTTTAACATTCCTGTAGTGCCTAATATTTGGTTTCACTAAGGGAAGACATATTTAGATTAGGCTAATGATTTGATTATTTTTAACTTTGGCTTATGGGATCAAATATGATTTGATTATTATGATTGACTTTTATAATATGGTATTGGACCTCCATGTTTGTGTTAAACCTTATATTTCTTAAAGAAGGCTCCCATGATATGTGTTCTTATTCATCCTTATGGAAGGAGGTGATTAAGTGATCATCGATAGGGAGAAAAGGGTCTATGATGGATGAAGGTTGTGGTGAGGGCATGATGAGGTCAATTAGTGGTGATGGGGTAACATATTATTTATAAGGGTTCTTAGGAGACCCAATTTCAACATCAGAGAAAATCTCCTCAATATTAGTAAAAATATCATGAGGACTAGCTATAGTAGACACATCTAAAGTAGGATCAAATTCACTCTAAAAATATTTTATAGATAAATATTTCAAGATATTATGACTTCATCATCATGATTAGGATCCAAAAATATGCCTCATGATGGATTGGAGGTATTTAGATTATAGGGATCCTCAAAAAGATAAGAATTATCAGTAGTTGATATAACATCAATGGGGGATGATGTTTTTGTGATGAAGAATCTAATTTGTATTTTGGTGTTGTATATTATCTTGATGAAGATAAGACTTTAGATGTTGATTCTAATTTTAAAAATGTAAGATTTCTAGTAGAAGATTAATTATCCATGATTGACCTCTCAATAAGAGGTATCTAAGGTGATGGGTGAGAGAGAGATGATGGATAAAGGATGGGTTTGATATTGATAGGCCCATGGAAGGACTCATGAGAGATGGGTGGACTAGGAATAAGGGGAAGAGACTCATATTTGATGGAGGATTTATCAAAGTTGAAGGGATCATGGAGGAGGGGTGTGGTGTATTGACCTTGGCTTGGAAAGGGAATGGATTAATAAGGAATGGAATATTAACATGAATATTTTTATGCACCTAGGGATGGAGACTCATATAATTCATCCTTGATTACTATGTCACCATGATTGATGAGGTATTGGATGTAATATTGGAAAGGACAACATCAATTAATGGTATGCCCTTAGGTTTAGTGATATGCACAATATTGATTAGCTTTATACCAAGAGGGATTAGGCTTAGTAGGATCAAGATGTTAGATGGGTGGATGTCATGTTAACAATGACTAGTTGTTTAAAAAGTGCTTTCAAGGACATAGGAAGGGGAGTATAATTCCTTACATCTTTTTATGATGTAGAAGCAAGACTTGAGATTAGATGGTTGTTGACATGATTAGGTGGATGGATTGGTGGTAGATGGGGTGTCCAATATTGGATTCCCTTTTCTAGTATGGGAATGAGTAGATGATGGTTTATGACTAATGGATGGAGGATTAGTATGGGACTCACATGAAGGGGCTTGGATAGGAGGTGCAGTGATTTGAAGGGGATCAACACCTTTAGTAAGTAGATCACCCATCATAATAAACCTCAAGAGTATATCATCCTTATTGGCAACTTCGTATTGGTCTATAAAGGTGTGGTTTATCTCTATGCTAATGGTTGATAGGTAATAAAGAATGAAGGTAGGGTAAGGATTAAGGATGGTTCTTTAAACAAAGTGGGTTAAAAGGACCAAACTAGATGATAAGTGTTAATGGATGAATGTGATTAGGATGATATAAAACTAGGTTTAGATGTTAGATCGATAGTGTAATAGGTGCTAATGACCTATCAACTAGGTTTAGGAATCAAGCTAGCAAAAGAGATTAGGGGTTTGATGGGTGTTAAATTGATGATGATGGATTTGTTAGATTGATACAAACAAAGTAACAAGATGATAGTAGGATATTGACTAGAGATTTGACCAATGAGATGAGTGATAGTATATTAGGTTGATAGGATGATGTGGATAAGAAGACTAGCTCATAACCTATAATCAATTTTGCTCAAGATAGGGATGTGATATGATTTATGTGATGAAAGTGATTAAGATAAGTATAATGATAGGTGATTATGAAGTGATGAAGGGGTAATGATGGGATGGGGTGAGGATGATAAGGGGTAATGTAAATGAGATGGGGATAGTTTAGACCCTAAAGAGCCAAGTAGGATGAGATGAGGATGAGATTAGACTAGATGGGTGATGAGGACAAGGTCAAGATAAAGGATTGATGATGGACTTAGGATAATATGTGGAGGATAAAATAAGGTGTGATTAGGATATGTAGGTAATGGGGGTGTGACCAATGATGGGTGGGGTTAGGATAGGGTATGACTAAAAGAATTTGTAAGAGAAAAAAAGGTTTGTTTAAGTGATGAGATAAGAATGTAAAAGACAAGATGTAGGTGATGAGGGTGTCGATGAAGATGAGGGTGGATAATGGTTAGACTAGGATGAGGGTAAGACAAAAGGAAAATATGTATAATATGATATTTAGGATATACAAGATGAGATATTGGTGATGGGGTTGTGACATACTAATAATAAGAAGGGATAAAGGATCTACAAGAGAATAATTATATTTACAAGAGGGTAAGACAAGGTTATACAATATGATGATGTGTAAAGACCTAGATAGGTGTATAGGTTTTGAGGTTTAAGGCTAACTCAACTCAAAAACAAACACAAGTTTCACATAATACATACCAAATTAATAAAACCACACAACCTATGATTAGTAAACTCAAGGGTGTGTAACCTAGTGGCCACACCATCTAATGGCTTCATGGGTGAGTCTATAGGCTAGTGACCCATTACAAAATAAACTAAGCACTCAATGGCTACTTTGGAGTTTATACTGACTTTTATAGTATTACACCTATTATGGCCAAAGGCTCCTAATTTAGGTATATACAAAGGTTCTCTAGGTGTATCCCTTCTACATGCAATGGTATAATAGGGCCCAAGTTCATATAAGGTGTTTTCTAATGCCTAGTTCAAACAGTTAAATCTTCCCATTCATAGATGACCTATTGGGGTCAAATTCTTAGCCTAACAATAGTTGTCCCTAATATTTATACTCTTCCAAAATATAGAGTTTGGTCAAGTGCATAGTGGTGAAATCCACATCATCAACCCCTAGAGAAAACAAAAAAGGAAGGGGTTTATATGTGGTTTTTTATCCTCTAGGATTCATCACAAGGACACAAGGAGGAGAGCATACACCAATCGTAGCCCCAAGATACAAACAAGAAAAAAAATATTAATTAACTGATTAGATTTAGATTGTGTGATTATATACAAGAGGACAAACAAGAATATACAAGCAAATATATATACAATATAATGATATATATAAGGAAAATGATTTAAAAAAATTAAAGTGCCCAAAATATTCTTTGATAGGTGGCTTGAAAGCACATGGGTTAGTAGTTTGATGAGGGCACTCAAAACAAGGGTCCTAAAAAAGACACAAGGATTAGTAGTTTCAATAAATCACTCTTGAGGGGTAACCTCAAAATATTACCTATAAAGAGATGATGTTAGTAAGACAAAAATAACCCCTACAACAAACACAATGTTAGTCAAATATGCCTTAATAAAACACCTTAAAAAATCATAATTTAGCTTTATAATTTATTTGGTTGAGTAGGACGTGATGTTGGGGTATGGGGGTAGCATCCCCTAGTAGGGTCAAAGGGTGGTACTTAAAAAAGACCACATTAAAAGCAAAAATTAATGCAAAACCATAATTTCATAGTGAAAAATCATAACTAGAGAGTGTAAAATCACAATTGGGGGGTCATAATAATAGATTTCAAGTTATGGTTTCACAAAAGGTTAATTGACTATGCCATTGAACTTAAAAAATTGTGACAGATAATATCACAACTGAAAATGATAAAAATTCTACTAGATATAAATTGAGAGTTGTGATTTTGTGGTAAATTATAAAGCCTCTAGATTTTGACCCTTTGACATAAATAGATGATTATGTAAGTGATAGACAGATTGTCTAAATGCCAAAAAATTTATATTTACAAGCGATTATGATGAAGTACAACTGATGTTTATGATGTATTCAAAATTTTATAAATAGAGATTTAAGATGTTTAATGTGGTAAAAGTTCTAAATAACTTGGAAAATAACAAGATTATTTATTCTCACTCTACCCTAATGAGATCCAAGGATGATAATCAATAGTCACAATATTTAAAATGGACAAAGTTATGTTAAGATTGCAAAATCATTACTGGGGCTACAGTACCATGATTCTATAAAACAATGTCACACCTCCCAAAATTTCATGACCTATGTTTTTTTTTTTATGATGGGGGAATGTTAAGGTCTGAGTTTTTGTCTTGTTTATCTTCTGATGATTCCCCCCACTTGGCTTTCTCCCTGTTGCCCTTGCAAAAAATATCACACAACCATATAAAGGCAAAACCTTGGTACAAAAATGGGGTTAGTTTTACAAGTATGCATTTACAATGAAAACCCCTAAGTTTTAACAAAAATATTAGATGGTAGACTATATGATGATAAAATACCCTATAAAAACATATAATGTCATAATAAAACTTGCAAGACAGAAGACATTGATCGACTGTTAGTTCCTTTAGAGAATATTACAAAACCATGACTTATAGAGATAAAACCATGACTACTAGGACAAAATCATGAATTGTGAAGTCACTATTTTGCCAAAATACCTAAACCTAAACCATAAACCATTAGTATTTATAAAAATCATTACTTAGATAGACAAAACCACAACTTACTATTCAAGGTTATAGGTCACAAATCATGATATTGTTGAAAGTCAAAAAACTTGCATGGTTAAGGTAGATGGTTAGTGGTTAGGTGAATATTTAAGATAAAACTATGACTCATGATGACAAAACCATGACTAGGTCATGAATACTAGTACAAAACCACAATTTGGTCTTCTACACATAAAACTTCAAAATTTTGATAAAACTATGACTAGGTCATGAATACTAGTACAAAACCACAATTTGGTCTTCTACACATAAAACTTCAAAATTTTGATATTTTTTTTGTCTAATTGATCTTGTAGGTTAGTGGTTAGGTGAATATTTAAGATAAAACTATGACTCATGATGACAAAACCATGACTCATGATGACAAAACCATGACTAGGTCATGAATACTAGTACAAAACCACAATTTGGTCTTCTACACATAAAACTTCAAAATTTTGATATTTTTTTTGTCTAATTGATCTTGTAGGATTATAAAAACACTTTTAACAACCTTAATGATTAAATTGGGAGCAACTCCCACTGTGGTCACCAAAATGTAGATGTAATTTATTCTCTATATGGATTTAATAATTTAAATTCAAACCCAAAAATTAGACTACCAAGTAAAGTGATAGAGCCATTAGAATATAATTCCAACTCAAAAATTCACCATGAAAAACAACCTTACAATTCTAAAGATAAATGCTCTACACCATGACTAAATATAATTTAGAAAAAATATTGGGGTATGGATTGCATTAAATCAGATTTTTGACATGGATGCTTGATCAAGGATGTTGATGATGAAGGATTCAATGACTAATTGGACATAGATTTGCTATGAGAATGGTAAATTACCTTCCATAGAGGAGAAGAGTTGTTTAAAAATAAAATGGAGGGAGCGATCGATGGTTGAGATTCAAAGTTAGGGGAAAGAGATCAAGGGTTTGGATTATCTAAGGAATTTAAAATTCCTTGGAAGCCTCTATATTTGGAGGTTTATAGAGATAAGGGGTAAGTTTAGAGAGGATTCTAGAATTGGAAAATTTTAGAATCCTTTAAAGGGGTTAATTGGGATTAGGGATGGATTAGATACCGATTAGGTAGGTGATTAGGGACTAGGGGTGTAGGAGAGCCTAGGGATAGGTGAGTATATAGGGTCATGTGAATTTATAATTCCCAAATAATAAGTAAATGGGATTAGATTAGGATAATGGGGATTTAGAATAGATTAATTGATTCGTGGGATATGATAAAGTTAGTAGAAAATGAATGATTGAAGAGGGGATTATTAGATAAATGATTAGGATAGGGATAAATTGGTAGGATAAAAATGGGATATATTAGTGGGATAAATTAGATTAAGTGAAATTAGTGTCGACTAATAGAAATATTAGTGATAATAATATAAGTGAGCAAATTTAGGTGCATACAATGTGGATGGAACATACTTGGAAATTTGGTAAGTTAGGGTGACAAGTGATATGTTAGACCAAATGACCAAGTCTAAACTTAGAGTAAATTAGGTAATATAAAATCCAAGGCTACTAAATACTAAAAAACACAAACAAATAAACTTTAAGTAAAAAAGGCAAACTGACCAATTCAAACTAAGGATACATGTCAAAATGATGGTAATCAAACATCAATGTAAAATAAGTAACAATCCTTAATTAAAAAAAGATGGGCAAGAAAGAAAGGTAAAACAACATTGATGAGTGAGTAATAATAATCCTTTCTCAATCACCAATTGAAAAAGGTGCATAAAAGGGAAAACAACATTGGTAAGTGAGAAGTAACAAGCCAACCTCACTCAACAGTACAAAAAGTACATGAAAGTAGAAATGAACTCAGGTGTTCACAAAAAGGGTAGTAAAATAATGACATATGGTAAAAGAAATCAAGGAACATCCAGAAATATAAATCCATGGTGTAAATAAGATAATCCATAGTTTCTCAAGCATATTATTTTTTTTAAGGATAGATAAAACTGAAACAATGTAGTGCTAGCATGTTTTTAAGAGAAGAAGAAGGAAGTATAGAAGAGGAAAAACAAATTTAAAATCATATGGGCCTGTCAAGGGTGGAAATAAAATGGAAGGAGGGAATAATGAAGGAAAAACCAAGGTAGAGGAACTCTTTATCAAACTCAAGACACTCAAATTAGGTTTGTCAAAATAAGAGGACTTTGGACCTTCAGGACTTTGAAGAACTTTTTTTAGCCACATAAGTATTTGGTCAATAAATAAAGTGTGTATATCATCCCATGAAGGCTATATTCATAAAATTTAATGGAATTACCTTCCCAAAATGTGTTCCCTATCCTTTAGGACCCCTTATAGAGCCATCGGTCTACTATGAAGATTAGGTACTTACATGATAAAGTAGGTAGCACCATACAGTTTTTTGAATTCTCTTATTCTAATCTACTAACCTACTACAACCCAATATATCTTGTCTCTATTGTGAGGCCAAATGTAGAGTTTGAGCTTCAATTAGAGATAGAAAATGTGCTTGTAATCATGTCTTTTGGTGTGATTTTGAATTTTGAGATTTGTATATTGTCTTTTGTATATCATTGCCTTTTGTTTCAAATGATGTGGATTTTAACTTTCTTTATGGATTTTTCTATTCCTCCTCCATATAGATTTGGAAAACTAAACTTGGGTGCTAAATATGACTTTAATTTGAATACTTAGGACTTGGTTACTAAGAAAGAGAACTCAGAGAGTATGGAGTTTAAGAGTCTCATAAAATTAGGTGTAATAAAAGTGTTATCTTGACTTTGACCTTGTTTTATCCAATGTGGAGTGAAAGGAAAGGAAATAAATATGAATGAAACATGAAACAATTTGAATTACTTCAAATCTAAAAAATGTGATAAAGGGTGAAAAAGGGATACAATGACAGGAAAGTCTGATTACTTATCCTAATAATGAGGTAAATGTAGGGAGAAATTCTAACATGGGTTTTTATGTAGATTTCAAGTATCATAAGAAGTAAAAATCTAAAGTTGAGAACAAGGATCAAAAACTCATAACTATTAATAAACGCATTCTAAAAAAAATAATGAAAAAATGGTGATTTTATGAGGAAGTCCATGTCCTATCCATTGTCTTAGAATACAACTCATAAAATATAAACCCACGAAGGTGCCAACAAATATTAAAAAAATAAATAGAATATAAAAAATATGGTATTTGTGAGGAAGGCCAAGTCCTATCCATGGACTTATACTGCAACTCAAAAAAGAGAAAATTAAAGGTTGTCAAAAAGTGTGTAAAAAGTACGGAAATGAAGAGGATAAAAGTACATCATGAGGAAGACTAGGTCTTATCCATGGTTTTACAATATAACTCATGAGAAAAAGGGAAACCAAAAGACCAAAAAGTAAGGACTAAGGTTTGTGAAAGTAGAAAACTACTATAGAGGGTGAGACCCCTATAAGTAACCTAAAAAAAGTGTTAGATATCATATATAAATAGAGGACTAAGTGTTCATATTGAATTTTGTTAGATTATTATATACTGTTATTTTAAGTGTGACAGGGAAGTTGGCTAAAAGTAGGGAACTAGAAATCAATCTATGGATGGTTTCAAAATGTTTAGGCTAAAAGGGATATATATTTTCAATGGTAATGGATTGTTATTGTGGTCTACCCCCTCACTTCACAATTCCAAAGCAATAAGGGTGTTGGGTACTTTGCCAATATATACTATTAACCATGTGTTTATACTTGGCTAGAAAATCAAGTCAGCTTCTCCCTTGGTGATGAAATCTAAGTAGGTAGGCCTTGGGCAGACAAATGTTTAAATATATTTTGAAATTATGTGATTTATTAGTGTGTGAAAAAAAGATAAAAATAGTGAAACTAAATGGTATATTGAAAAACCACCTCATTAGACTATCTGATCTACTCTAAGCATGCAAACAATTAAAAGTAAAAGTGTGAATTAATTACTAGCAGATAGTTGTTAATACTCAAATTAAACATAGTATAGAGTTGAGTTAGGTGAAACTATATGAAAAAATTATAGAATAGATTAGACATTGTCACTATTATACTATAAAAGCTAGAGTCCTTAAGAACTAAGTCAACTAGGTCAACCTAGTCTTTTAGATGGAAGATAAAATATAGAACTAGGTTGACCAAGTCAACCTAGTTTGATGTATGATTATAATTTAAAAGACTAAAAAGTTTGAAATATAGAATAAATGAATTGAATGAGAGATATAAAGGAACTTTGGTGGGTTGAAAGATGTAGAGGAATGTGAAATTTCTATTGAAGTGCCTTGAATACTATGTTGACTAGGTTGACCTGGTTTTAAAATTCCCTATTTGATAAAGCCTATTAAGATTATTATATTGGCTTGGTCAACCTAGTTTATTATCTATAAGCTAACTTTGATACTAAGTCAACCTATTCAACCTAGTTTTATTTTTTGGAGCTGAATAAGAGACTAAGTTGACCTATTCGACATAATCTGCCATCTACAAGTGAATAAGAGTATTGTGTTAACCTATTTGATCTAGTAACTTGTATCTAATGAAGACTTGAATAATAAGAATAGAATCATTTTGATCTGATTGTGTGTTAAAATTATGCATATAAGTTAGGAAATATATTGGCATGTCAACCTAGTATCATAAATATAAAAAAAATTATAAATAAAATGAAAAATGTTAAATAAAAACCTACAAGGAAATAGGAAATTCATCAAATTTATAAATCAATCCTAGCTCAGAGAAAATAGATCCTACTTACACTTTTGATTGGGGATACATTAGATAATTGAGGTCATGACCAATATAGATCTTGTTATGCCACTAACCTATCACATGCATTAGGATAGAAATAGTTGACTTATGGCTTAATTATCCCTCTTTGATGATATATCACATTTCTCTATGCATTCATTTGGTTAGTAGGTCAGCCTATGGAGTAACCTTGGCCTAGATAGACTATATATAGGAGGTAGTGGGTAATTATTTATCATCATATTGTGAATTCTACTCTTATTGAAACTTGTGGAGGTTACCCCCTCGAAGTGGCTTGTCTATTATCATATATTCTAATATATTTCAGTCATATTGGGATCTATTTTTTCTATTCTATTTTATTTTTAAAGTAATTTCATTACAAGTGGTATCAGAGCTGTGATTTGGGCAATCTTATGGACGAAACCCTAATTTTTTTAATTTGGCTATATCTAAAAAGGGTTTATAATTTATTTTAAATTTATTTACTAGAATTTATAAATACTTAAATTAAGCTTCCATTAAAATTTTAGCTCATTTGGATCTATTTTACAAAAGTTATCACCATTTTAGGTTTTTTCATAAAATTGCTCTATAGTGCACAATTCAAAGAATTTTTCTAAGTTATTTACATTTTTGGAAAGATTATAAAAATTTGGATAGGATATGTTCTTTGTATGTTTTTATTTAAGGCTGACATAAGTCCAAAATTTCTTGGTCAAAGTTGGGTCAAAAGTACCAATCAGGGTCAACATCATAAAGCCCTTTTATGGTAGTTCCACAAATTTGGGTCTAGGGAAAGGGTGATAAAAATCCAAGTAAAACTCCTAACAAGGAAAATATCGAGTCATAAGGGGTATGTACTACATCCTTTGTACCAAGATTTTTTGACATAGATCACAAAGTGAGCCAACTTGATTATAGTGTGCAAGGCATTCAAAGTGAGGTGCAAGGCATACAATCTAATATGAAATCCATACAAAATAATTTGGTAGATATCATGATGGATTTGAAAAATAATAAGTAAAATCATCCAACTATCACTATTACACAACCCCACTAAGGTGGTTCTCCCAACCAATCTACTTCAAATCCAACTACATTGCCATAGAGGAACCTGTTACCAAAGGTGGATATGTACAAATTTGATGGAAAAGATCCACTCAATTAGATCAACCAAATGGATAATTTTTTTGATATACATCAGATCCCAAGTGGACAAAAGGTTACCATGGCATCCTTGTATCTTGAACTTGATCAATTCATTTGATATTGATGGTTGTGTGCTCAAAATAAAAAGATGAGTCTCAGTGTCACTTGGTTAGTTTTTACAAAGGAGCTATAATTTACACTATGGAAATAGTTTGATAGAGAATTACTTTAGCCAACTAGCAAAATTGTGATAGACTGGCTCCATCAAGGATTATATTCATCATTTTTAGAACCTATCCTTACATGTGGAGACAATTTTTGAGAAGAAATTGAATGACCTATTTTTGGGTGGACTCAAAGACCACATTCAACATGAGGTATGGATGTAAAATCCACTTAATATTTTTGATTCTAATTATCATGACACATAGAGCTGAGGAAAAATTCATAGCCAATAAGAAGCAACCATTCACTCACTTTAAATATCATAGCATATCAAAACCAACATGTCCTCCACCTACTAGATTGACCCCTCAGTAAATTGAAGAGAAGCATGCAAAAGGTTTATGTTTCAATGTGACAAGTATAGAAAAGGACATAGATGTGATGAGAAGAAGTTATTCTACATTGAGGTATCTAATGAAGATGAAGAAGAAGATGATGCCTCTAATGAGGATGAAAAAGAGATAGAAGAGGTACTTGAAGATTCCCAACCTATAATATCTTGTCATGCACTTACAGGTATTAGCATTTCACTAACTCTTAAGGTGGTGGGTTTCCTCAAGAAAAAGAAGGTGACAGTGTTGATTGATTTGGGGAGCACACATAACTTCATCAAACATAAGTTAGCAACTTGATTGGACTATTTCATCAACATAGCACTAGAATTTTAGGTCATGATTAAAGATGGTGGCATAATTCAAGAAAATGCCATAGTATTAAGCTTGCTATGAGTGAGTACAATCTCAATTCTCTTATGTTTGCTATTCCCATGGGTAGCACAGACATTGTTTTGGGAGTCCAATGGCTCATAACCTTGGGTACCATTGAGATGAACTTCTAGAAACTATTCATGTGATTTCATTCTAAAGGTAGGAAAATTGAACTACGTGGATTACAATCAAAATCTCTACAATTGATTAGTTCACATCAGATGACCAAGATGCTAAAAAAGGGGGTAGAGGGAATTATTACATGATTATGTTCCATAGAAGTTCAACCCACACAAGCATCTACACATCTTGATTTATAGATGATTCTTGATGACCACCCATCTATTTTTGGGGCCATACCAAAAGGACTACCATCAAAAAGAGAACATGATCATGCCATTCAACCACTTCTAGGGAGTCAATGACTAAATATCAGACCATATCGATATCCATATGCATAGAAGATTGAAATTGAAAAGATGGTCCATGAGATGCTGGAGGTAGGGATCTCAAGCATAGCCGAAGTGCATATTCATCACCAGTGGTCATGGTGTGGAAGAAGGATGACACATGGAGGATGTGCCCAAATTATAGGGAACTCAACAAGTACAGCACCAAAGATAAGTTTCCTATTCCAATAATTGATGATTTACTTGATGAGTTTCATGGTCCTAATTATTTCACAAAATTGGATCTTCACTCAGGGTACCATCAAATTAGAATCAAGGATGAAGATGTTCATAAAATTGCTTTTAGAATGCATGAGGGCCATTATGATTTTTTGGTAATGCCCTTTGGTCTTACAAATGCACCATCTACTTTTTAGATCTTGATGAACACTATTTTTAGGCCTTTTTTAAGGAAGTTTTTGCTGTTTTCTTTGATAACATATTGATTTATTGTCAAACATGGGAAGAACATCTGCAACATGTGAAATAGGTGTTGATAGTTTTAGAGAAGCATCAACTTTATGTGAAGCCATCCAAATGTGCTTTTGGAGTACATGAGGTAGATAACCTAGGTCATATTATTTCCCATGAAGGTGTCAAAGTTGATCCATAGAAGATCGAAGATATGATGGAATGGCCTATGCCAAAAACTCTCAAAAACCTCTGAGGGTTCTTAAGACTAATAGGTTACTACTAAAGATTTGTGAAAGGTTATGGCAGCATAGCAGCTTCACTCACTACATTGCTAAAGAAGGATGCCTTCCATTGGAATGATGCCACCACCAAAGCATTTGAGAAACTAAAAGTAGCTATGTGTACCACTCCAGTTTTGGATACTCTAGACTTCTCAAAGACATTCACTATTGAATGTGATGCTTCTAGATCTGGGTTGGAATTAGTACTAATGTAGGAAGGAAGACCCATTGCATTTGAGAGTCATCAATTTAAAGGCAAGAATCTACACAAATATATCTATGATAAATAAATGATGGATATTCTTCATGTAGTTAAACAATGGAGGCCCTATCTGATGGGTAGACACTTTAAGGTGAAAATGGATCATGATAGTCTCAACTACTTTTTGGAGCAAAGATTATCATATGAGGAAAAACAAAACTGGGTAACCAAAATGTTGGGTTATGTATCATCTAAAAGAAGGGTAAATATAATGTAGTAGTAGATGCACTATCTAGATGGGATACATCCACAAAAGCATTACTTTGTGCAATGTCCATGTTGCAAGCAGATTGGGTGGATGAAGCTAGGTTAGAATGGGAGTAAGACAAGGATACACAGGTTCTGATTCATAATCTCTAGCAAGGTACTTTAGCCTCTAACAAATTTGAATGGAAAGGTAATGTCCTATGGTATAAGGGTAGGTTATACTTATGCAAAGATTCAAAGCTTAAGCATAAGATTCTTATAGAGTTCCATGCATCTCCAATTGGGGGACACTCAGGGTTCTTGAAAACTTATCACAAAATTAAGAAAGAATTATTTTGGGAAGGACTCAAGGGATATGTACTAAATTTTGTGGTAGAATTCTTGATATGCCAATAGAATAAAGGTGAGATAGTTAAGACCTCAGGTCTGTTACAACCGTTAGCAATTCCTAGTCAAAGATGGGAGGAGGTTTCCATAGATTTCATCATAGGGTTGCCTTGTTTTGAAGGTAAGAATGTTAACTTGGTAATTATGGATAGGCTTACAAAATATGCCCATTTTTGTGCTCTCTCACACCCATTTTCAGCAAGTATAGTAGCAGTTATTTTTTTGGAGGCAGTTGTAAAATTACATGGAACCCCAAAGATAATTTTAAGTGATTGTGATCCTATTTTCACTAGTAATTTATGGACTAAACTATTTTCCTATTTGGGTACTCAGCTAGCTCATAGCTCATCTTAACACCCCCAATCTAATAAACAAATAGAAGTGGTTAATAAATGTTTAGATGGTTATCTCCATTATTTTGTATCAGATAAATAGGAATGTTAGGTTAAATGGCTACCACTTGCAGAATGGTGGTATAACACATCTTTCCATACCTCTTCTAAAATGTATCCATTTCTAACACTATATGGTTACCATCAACCTTCCATCACTTATTCATTAAAGGTGCAAACCAAGGTTTGAGATGTGGAGGAGCACATTCAACATCAACAAGAGGTTTTGGTTAGTTTGAGAGAGAATTTGGCCTTGGCATAAAATAAGATGAAGCAACAAGAAGATCAACACCATAGTGAGTGAAATTTTGAGGTGGGTGAATGCGTATTTTTACGTTTGCAACCTTACAAGTAGATGTCCTTAAAGTAATAGAAAAAGGACAACAAACTTTCTCCTAAGTATTATGGTCCTTAGCAGGTTCTGTAAAAAATTGGAAGTGTGGCTTACAAGCTCGAGTTACCTCATTCATCTTGCATACACCTAGTATTTCATGTTTCTTGTTTGAAGAAGGTCATTGGACAGAAAGTTTTAGCCCAAATAGAGCTCCCAAAACTAGATGAAGAAGGATGAGTCTTTTTAGAACCAGAGATGATCATCCAAACATGTACTAAGAGGTTGAGAACCAGAGAGATTAGGGAATATTTGATCAAGTGGAAGAACCTGAGTAGTGAAGATGTAACTTAGGAAGGTGAAGATTTTTTGCAATAGCATTTAGAGTTGTTTAACATTGAGGACAATATTGGTTTAAAGGGGAAGGGCATACTATGCCCCTAACCTATCACATGTATTAGGATAGGAATTGCCAACTTGTGGCTTACTTATCCCTCTTTGATGCTATATCACATTTCTCTATGCATTCATTTGGTTAGTAGGTCGGCCTATGGAGTAACCATGGCCTAGATAGAATATATATAGGTGGTAGTGGTTAATTGTTTATCACCATATTGTGAATTCTACTCTTATTGAAACTTGTGGAGGTTTCCCCCTCGAAGTGGCTTGTCTATTATCATATATTTTGATATATTTCAATCATATTGAGATCTATTTTTGCTATTCTAATTTATTGTTGAATTAATTTCATTACATATCTACTACACTAAATTAGGGTATCTTTTACCACATTTATATTATTAGGGAGGGTTCCAAATCTTACAATCAAGAAAAAATATTTTATAACCCTAACTAAGTCCTATGTTTTCATATTCACTATACTAATAACAAGTAAAGTAAAAAATCTAATCTAGTGCTCACCAAAGCTTGTGACACAAAGTGGGGGTAATAAACCCTAAAAGTAAACATGCATAGAATAAATATACTCATGTCAATATATATGGAATTCTAATACATAGAAGAGAAGTATAAATGAATATCTATCTACTCTTACAAAGGAGTAAAAAATTTAGGAATACTTACCTTTGAAGATGAATTTGCCAAGACTCAATCTCACCCTTGGCCAAGGTGATTTGTAAGAGGTTGAAGTGGTATGTAATGATTACAAGGATAAATAATCTCTAGGATACATAACCTATCAATGCATCCAAAAAAATTCTCCATAAGATAAGATCTATATCTCCAAATAAAGTATGAAACCCTAAGCTTACTCCTCAAGTAGAATGGTGGATAAGTAGATACATAATATATCTTAATTATTCTTCTCTTATTTAAATAATGGTGAAATTATATTGTATATATAGGTGTATTTAACCCTAATCCCTCCCAAAAGTTTTGATTTATAGGGTTGACCCTATTGACCTAGTATCTTTATTGAAAAAAATTCACTAAGTCATGGGCCTAAATGAGTTTCACTAATAAGAGTATAAGGTCGTCTTAGTTGACCTAGTCATGTAAACTATCAAAAGAGGTTTCAAGTTAGGAAAAGGGGTAAAAATGGTGGTAAAATACTAGAGGAGTGTACAAAATAGGAGTAATAGCTTAGGGAAATGTTTTTAGTAGCTGGTTGGATTGGTAATAAGTGGTAATAAGGGACAAAAATCTTGTGAAGCATTAATGGTATGCTTACCCCTTTCTTGATGCACACATTAGGGAATACATTCATATATATTGAGACTCAATGGGTTTATATATGATATAAATCATTAATATTTGATAAAAGTGTGAAAATATTATGTGTATACAATATAAATGTAAGATGATGGACCTTGAATTCTATGCAAGCTATATGGACACGCTTATAGTCATAGACTTCACTCATAAAGGGGAGACCCTAAAATAAACTCCATATATCATAGATATTTATTACATAGGGGTTCCCATCTTCCCCTATGATATTTTTCTTTGAATCATTTTGGAATGAAAGACATGAGCATTTGAAGTTACAGTTTGAGTTGGTAAGTTAGTATGTTATATCTTGAACTAGGAGTTGGGACTAAAAAAACCTTTTTTTGTTAATTATCTTGTCTAAAAAAACTCCTTTAGGGTCTTTACCACCATTATATACCTTTAATTTCCATATTTCTACTTGGATAAGGTCTGAGCATGCTTTAATGTGGTGAAAGGCTTGAGGCCTTATAATCAAGGCTTTTAGGCCTAAAAGGCCTAAACTAAGCATCAGAGGTCTAAGTGTCTTATAGGTGAATTTAAGGACACAATATATCATAATACATTCTATATCACCTATTCTTAACCTTATATAACTTTTTATAGCTATCAAACTATCATCTTATCTCTACTCTCTCATATGACTACCTATAGGTCACTATTTATAGATAGTTTGAATTGCTTGGGCTAGTGTAGGGAGCTAAGCACTATCATAAACCTTTCAAAATAGTGTTGGATATTATAAATAACATTAAATATGTGATATTGTCCTAAAAACATCCTTAGGTTCAGGTTTCTCCATCAACTTAGTCCTTTACATTCTCATTTCTCTTGTTTAGGGTTTACATGCAGTTAAGCTTGTGTATCCCTAATGGTTTAACTTTGTCCCTTATTTACCTCAATTATGATTATAACCATTAAATAAACATTTATAATTATTATCTTTATTATCCCTTAGGTTATTTTAAGTTTATGATAGTCTTAGAAAATTATATACTTTCAATTTTAGGTATTGGTCTATTTAGGCCTATTTAGGTCTAAAATGACAAATAGGATTTTAAACCTTTTATCCCTCTTAAGGAATGAAAACTATTGATAGTAAATGAGATAATTTACATATAAATTTAGGGATCCCCTCCTTCAATTTCATGATTCACTTTTATACAAGGTTATACATTGTAACTCCCCCTTTCATGGTCCTTGATTGTCACTATATGTTTAGGTATGATTAGGTTATCCAAGTCTAATCCTATCTCAAAGGACTAAGCTATGGAAGGTGGCTTGAAATATTTAGAATCAAGGATAATATTTAATTCCCATTATATATTTCTAATACCATATAAGTTTTTGTAAACTTTCATCTCTTATATAGGAACCCTACCTATAAGTAGTCTTTCTAGGTCAGTTGACTAAGTTGTAGGACAAATCACCATTTCATGGTAATTTGGATCATTAATTTTGTGAAACACCATGCATGGGGGGTTAATTTATAGGTGAAATAATTCTAAAACCACTTATTAGACTACAATCCTCACTCAATCATCTAGTTTCCTTATAACTACTTGCATATAGGCTTGTGAATGACTTTTTACCCATGCTAAGATTTATTGCAACCTATCAACCCTTATTCAAAATTTATTTTCTATTTAAGTGGATTTGAGATTTCCTAGGGCCTAGTCATGTTTTCATGACCTTTAAGAGCTTCTCTCAACATTCCATTCAAATGGCACATTTCTCCTATTATAGGTACAAACCTCTAAGGGGGTGAATCAGTGGTGGAAAATAATCTAATTCAATTTCCAAACACTTCAAAAACTTAAGAATTCAATAAAACCATTCATGAAGCATTAAATGTGTTCATAGAAATGAAAAAATAGATAATTCAAGATTACACACACAACACAAGATCTATGTGGGAAACCCTCTTGGGGAATAAAACCACCTCTCAAGCCTGCAAACACATGGACTAATTATCCTATAAGATGATCATAAACATGAGACTAGTCAAGTCCTTTTGACCAAAATTTAGTGAAACACCTATTTCATAAGGAACACCTACCCCTAGGATGATCAAGCCCTTTTGACCACTTGTTGGCCAAGTCTTTTTGATCAATTTTAGTGAAACACCTATTTCACAAGTACCTACCCCTAAGATGATCAAGTCCTTTTAACCACTTGTTGGTCAAGTCATTCTAACCTAGATGTTGAGCACCCTCCCAACACCTATTAAATTAACATATCCTAATCAATAATTTCCTACCAATTTGATGGAGATACAATGAATATCAATCCCCTTCACTTCTTCAAATAGCCATAAACATCTAAAACCACCATTTAGATCAATCTACACTTATAAGCAACAACTTTATCACAACATCAAAAACATGATCAAATGGTCATTCTTATAAACCAAATGATGATCTACCTCTAAAATCAACCACAAAAGCTCACACATACATCATCTATCTTGTTCTCATACTTAAGGCATCCAAAACATCCTTTTGGATCACTATAGACCTCTTCGCTCATCCTCAATCTTCTAACCTGTAAGAGCACTATTATAACATTATAAATATGACCTATAGGTCATACACACATTCATTTACCTACTCTTATCTAAAACCCATCCATTAAGAACAACCTCTTTCTTCTTTCCTTCACTCTTTAGCTCTCACACACCTCTTCTCTCAAGTCTCACACTCCCAAAAATCATCATCTCTGATTTCACTATTTATAGAGATTTCATGAATATAAACTTCTTGGTTGGCCATAAAACTTACCTTAACCCTTAAGACATATTACATAGCTCAATACTATCCACAAAGGTTGTCCATATCATCCATGGGCCACACTTAAGCAACTATGCCTTTCAATTAGGCCTTAGTAGCCCTTATAGGTCACATGGAGACCTATTCACTCCTTTAGTACTTAAATGAGAAAATTAGAAAACATTGGACCACTTTAAAATTCGTAGGTCCACTCTGCATGACATCTTATACATCTTCAAATCATCACAATCATCATTACACACTTGTGTCTATGCTTAATCAACTCAAACATTAGCTTGTAAATAAGAACCTCATGAACGAATAAATAGTCAAATTATAATCATTTATTCATACTAAATATGGAATGGCCAAACCTCAAAAATATATAAAAATCATCCTTAGAGATATATAACAATCTCCAATATCTAAATCACCTTGAAACATCCAAATATCATTATAAATTCTTCAATTATCCATCTCAGTCACTTATAGACCATGGTTAAACACATAGTCAACTTTGGATCTCGATATCTATAACTATAAAAATAGTAAAACATTATAAAAAAAATTATGGATGTGCCTTTCAGTCCTTTACAACTTTTCCTTTTAGACCATGGTCAAATTATGTATATATTAAAAGTTATGGCATAAAAACTAAAGACTGGTCTTCCTTCATAAATTTGAATATTTGAATTCCAACGATCATTGAGCAACTGTTAAAATTTGAAAAAAATTCCATCACATCATGTATTTTAATCTTAGATAAAATACACACTATATTTATTTTTATAACTAGATTAGTCTTTACCTTTTCTCATTGTTAAACATCAAGCACATGTCATCATCTTGTTGCTTCTTGACAATTTGGAACAAATGCACTCCATCGATCTCCTTTGAGTAGCTCGATCATTATCTTAAAATTCTCACCATTAGATATAGATCCAAAAATTTGAGGTTATTACACTTGTAAAATTTTCATGCCTTATATATACATTGAATCTTTTACTCAACCCACACCATCGATCTTCTCACTACATGATTAATCCTGAACCATTGATCTTCTGTCAAGCTTTGTGAATGTGACACTTGTCACTAGTGCATTCATTATTTGACATATTAAATTTTACACACACCATTAGATTAATATATATGATTTAATGCACACCATTATATCTACTAACTATTGACCTTAGATTTTATCATGTTTAGACTTGATGGTCTCTGGCCCAACATAGTCTTCAAGAGTAACTTTGAAGCTTTATAACTTAAGCTAGAAACAACTTCAAGAGTCCAAATTTTCATGGGACATTCTTGGAACTATATATAATATCTCCATGAACTAATTTTACCTCATTTTAATTTCTAAGTACCATGAATAAATTCTTAAACTTGTGAGTTCATCCTTAACTACATGATGTGCAGTGATGGTCTGACTAGGTATGGGAACATAGTAAATTCTATTCGAGAAGCCAACTTTTCCAATTAATAAATTTTGTTGTGCTAAATCTCATGTCCTAAAATTTAGACCACATGAAAAATTTCATAGGGTAATCCATAAATATATTAATCTACTCCTATAACCTTCACATCTCTACTTAAACTTTACACAATTATATCTTTTGCATACACGACATAAAAATTAGAACATAGTAACTTTGGACTAATTTGATCACACCCATATGACCAACTCCCACTGACTCATCCATACATAGAAATGGTGATGTTAGCTAATTTCCTACTTATATTTTTATGTCATAAAACCAACTATACCTATATGAACATAATTTAGAACCAAATGAAAAACATGCACTTAAAAAATATCTCCAATCATACTTGACCTCTGATAGGACCCATCACACATGCTCAATACTTTAGAAGCATTCCTAATCATGCCAAAACTAAAGATCAACCAAGCTTACTTCAAGCATATTAACACAAACACATTGTACACTTTATCACTGACACTTATACTATCAAGACATTTAATAAAATAAAATAAAAACCTCCATTACATCAATAAAAACTCTTCAAAATTATCCCCATTCATCATTGATGTCAACACCCATCATATAGCTCAGCTTCCTTCTCTTTCTTCAAGCACTCTCATAATAGGAACCTTCTCCCCCTTTGATACAATGACAAAGTGGGCACAAAATGATCTTAAGGACCTAAAAATACTACCAACAAGAAAGTACCACCGTATAAATATGATACAAACTCCCCCTTACCTTGATCCTACCTCTTCTTGACTTGATAACTTACTCTTGCTAGATGTCAATACTCTGTTCAATGAAGCACTACAACCAATGAATAAAGAACACAAAAAAACACCAAAATATAATGAAAATCACCAAGAAACATCTAAGAGGGACTCCCACTAATATATATGATCCATTTTATCTCTTGATCATCTTTAGATTTCCACACACCATGAAGAACCACCACACATGCTTACTAGCCTTCTCTCTCAATCCACCTCAAATACCACTAAATAAACTTCATGCCACTCACCAAATATGAAAAATTATCTAAACCAACTTTAGAACTCACCTTGAAACACTCATTCCTTTCTCTTTTGGAAAAACTAAGTAAAAGCATCAAATATTCACACTAGGCGTGTCTAGATTCCTTGTAACCCTACCTAGACTTACAGAGCCCAAAAAATTTAGTAGAAATACTTTTAAGACCCAAAAATTTATATATAAAGCAAACTCATATTCCCCATAAATCACACCAATTTCCATCACCTAGATCATCCTTTACAATATACATCCTTCACAAACCTACTAGCCAAATAGGTCTCCATCTTGATAAAAACTTGAATAATCTAAAAAATAAAAACCTTAAAATCTCTATGAATATTTATTTGACAACCCATTTGGCCCATTCAATCTATTATAAATCGTAAAAACTCAACACATAAGGAAAACCATGTTTATAGTATAGTCCAAAACTCTAGAATATTAAAAACAAACAAGGTCAACGAACCTCCTAGTTAATACCCACCTGTGAAACTTCTTGCACACCTAGATACAACCATCACACACTTATGGACAAAGATTTGAGCATTTAAGCCTTTAGTAACCTTGACTTCCTATACCATGTCTTTGATCTGCAATAAGAAAGATAAATCCAAGAGCACACAAAAACCTCCAAAAAACATAAATAGGATTAAGACATAAAAACACCTAGAACACATCATAAAGAAGTACATAGACATTTCTGAGCAAAAAAATCTTATTGACATTCCATCAATCTCATCATGCCACCTAAAAACACCCATTTTGATCTTGTAGACACTGCATACATAGTAAAAACACCTTATGACATCACTCCGACCTCATCAAAGCACTTCTCCCATCTTGACACACCAAATCCAACTAGAAACACTCATATCTTGCCTTCTAATGCCTTATGAAGAACACCATATCAACACTTTCTTCTCCACTAAAAGGATTCTCTTAAGAATCATAGATAAAGACTTCCTCTACACCATAATGCTCTTAAAATAAACTAAAGCCAAGAGTGGCCCACATCTCCTTAGTAACCACTAAAATCTTTTTATAGCTATAATAATTCTTGATCTTGTTTTCCTTAGTCTAAACTTTGAAAAGTTGTTCCTTTTATACATCAGTCACTTTATCTTATATGATAGGATATATAACATTTAGAGAAACTATGGAATCTTGACATACCTTGATCACTAAAGTAGATTCTTTACATTACAGAACATCATCCTTAGGATCTTGACAAGATAGTAACCAAGATTGAAACTTGCTCACACATAGTAGGTTGCTCATTACTATCCAAACACACCTTAGAACTAGCCTCAACCAGAACCTTGGTCTTCTCCTTGAGCTTGGTCACTTCATTCACAACATGAGTAGATAATGAGAGCTCTTGGCACTCTCAAACTTCTATAGCATTATCCACCATAGCAAATAGATTACTTAGACTTGAAGACTCACCATGACTCACACTTACCACCTTTGGTTTCCATGATTTAACTTGCCTTTTTTTTTTGCTTTAGGATCCTAATAAAACCTATTATGTCATGTAGGCCTTTGCTTTCAAAATCTAGTAATATGACCTCTCTCTTCATAGTTGAAGCACACTATACCTTTTATAAGAAGATTATACTACCTTTCTTAATTAGAATTTTTTTTTGAAATATGTCCATTATTTTGACAATTGAAACAAACTACTCCTTTTGAATAAGACTCACCTTTTGACTAATGAACCCCATCATAGTTCCATGCAAAATCATTTTTAATAGGTCTCTTACATTCTCTAGCTCTATGCCTAAATTGATTACATGTGTAATAGTAACCATTAAAACTTGCATACCTCATGGCATTTGGTTTTTTGATCTAATATATCTTAATTCTAACAACATATTCATTCCTTGATTAATATTTGACCTTCAAGGTCTAATTTACATTAGTCTTCATCTTGTCGAGTTGAATTTTCTAGTTCTTCTTTGTATCTAAGACTAGTTTTATCACTTGCATGCTTTTAACCACTCAAAATATTGTCTAGATCACTATATCTCTTTTCAAATCTCACATATGACTTCATATTAATAGATGTCTTCTCTATCCCAAATTTTAATGACTCATTTTCAATTACATACTTTCAACATTCATCTTCTTTAGATTTAAAGCTTGTAGATAGGATTTCTAATTAACAACTGAGATGCTTGACTATATCTTCATGCTCCTTGGTGTCTTCATTCATTCTTACCTCAAACACACTAAATTTTTCTTCATATTCATTGATTTGTGACTTTATCTTCTTGTTAATCTTTTTCTCAATCTTGAGTTCTTCAAAAGCATTCATTAATTCAATCTCCTAGTCCACCTCATCTTTATCATCATCTAAATCACTCCAAGTATACTCATTTTGATATGAACAACTTCTTTCATTAGCCATGAAGAGGGATTTATCTTAAACAAGACCATCATCTTCATTATCAAACTTAGAATCACTATCCTCACTATCATTTGATGAGATGCAATCTTTATTGGTGTAGAGACTCTTCTTATTCTTGAAGGACTTCTTTTTATTGTCATACTTTTTGAATCCTTTCTTCCTCTTATTAGACTTGTATGTTTTCTTATCTTCATCTTGGTCTTCACCATACTCTTCACCATCATTATTATTATGCTTATGAGGGCACTTGTTAGAAAAATTTCCTACCTCTCCATAATTGAATCATTTGAAGGGTAGTTTACCATTATACTTACTTGACCTTGTTTTCAATTTCCTTGTAAACAAAGCAATTAGTTCATCTTCATAAAAATTAGATATGTCATCCTCCTTGAGTTTATTACCTTGAAACTTCTTCTTTGTCTTCATTTTTGTTTTGAATGTTGCTTCCTTCTTTGGTGGTATATCATCATTTACTCTCATCTCATAGGTAGTAAGGATGACATACAGTTCATCCATCTTCAACTGAGTAGTATCATGAATTTATTCCACATCTTCACTTTAGAAACAAACTTATGATAGAGAGACCTTAATATCTTTTAAACTATAGTATCTTATTCAATATTTTCTCCAAGACCTCTAATGATGTTCACAATCTCATCAACTCTCTGTAAAAAGGATGCCATAGAATCTTCTTGCTTCATCTTAAGACTCTCAAATTATCTTTAGTGAGTCTACAACTTTTCCAACTTAACCATTGAATCTAATTCATAAATAGTTTTTAATTTATCTCACATTTCCTTGGTAGATATGCAATGAATCACTTTGGTGTATTCAATCTCTAAGAGACCACAAGTGATAACATTCATTGCCTTAAAATTGTTCTCAAACAACTTCTTATCTATAGCACTCGATGGAGGAATAGTAGGTTTAAAATAACCATACACAATAAATTACTAAGTGTAAACCCCAATGGACATGATGTAGGTCCTCATCCTCACACTCCAAAAAGCATAATTATATCCATTAAACATCAGTGCTTGTTTAGTGGAAAAACATCCTTGCATTTGATGGCTACCCATATTGTACCTTATAACTCCTTCAAGCTATCAAACCTTTTCCAAAGGATTGACTATGATACCAATTTTTAGAGGTGCAAACCACTAAGGGGGGATGAATCAGTGGTGGAAAATAATACCATTTAATTTCCAAACCCTTCAAACACTTAAGAATTCAATATAACCATTCATGAAGCATTCAAAATGTTTATAGCAATGAAAAAATAGATGATGCAATATTACACACAAAACACAAGATCTATGTGGGAAACCCTCTTGGGGAATAAAACCAACTCTCAAGCTTGTAAACACATGGACTACTTGTCCTATAAGATGATAAAAAACATGAGACTGGTCAAGTCTTTCTGACCAAAATTTAGTGAAGCACTTATTTCATAAGGAGCACCTACCCCTAGAATGATCAAGTCCTTCTGACCACTTATTGGTCAAGTATTTTTTATTAGTTTATTGAAACACCTATTTCACAAGGAACACCTACCCCTAAGATGATCAAGTCCTTCTAACCACTTGCTAGTCTAGCCCTTTTGACCTAGATGTTGAACACCCTCCAAAAAATTATGAAATTAATAACTCCAAATCATTAATTTCCTACCAATATGATGGAGATACAATGTATATCAGTCCCCTTCACTTCTTCACATAGCCACAAACATCCAAAACCACCTTTTGGATCAATCAATAGTTTAAAAAAAAACTCTATCATAACCTCAACAACATGACCAAATGGTCATACTTATATACCATACTTTGATATTCCTCTCAAATCAACTACTAAGCTCACATAGACATCATCTATCCTTCACTCAGACTCAAGGCATCTAAAACATCATTTTGGATCACTCTAGACCACTTCGTTCATCTTCAATCTTAAAACCTATAAGATCACTATTATGATATAATAAATATGACCTATAGGTCATAAAAACATACATAAACCTAATATAATATATAAATCATCCACTAATCACACCCTCTTTTTTCTTTCCTTCACTCTTCAACTCTCACACACATGTCTTCTCTCAAGTCTCACACTCAAAAAACATCATTTTTTATTTCACTATTTATAGAAATTCCACAAATATAAAATTATTGGTTGGACATAATACTTTCCTTAACCATTAATACATCTCACACAACTCAATACTATTGACATAGGTTGACCATAGCATCCATGGGTCACACCTATGACTTTCAATTAGGCCTTAGTAGCCCTTATAGGTCTCATAAATACCTATTCCATCCTTTATCACTTCAAAGAGAAAATTGAAAAATGTAGTATTATTAAAAAAATCATAATTCCACTCCACATGACCTCTTATACATCTTGAAATGATCACAATCATCATTACACATATCTATGTATGCTTAATCAACTCAAACATTAGCCTTGTATATAAGAACATCATGAATGAATAAACAACCAAATTTTAAGAATTTGATCATACTAAATATGGATTGGTGAAACCTTAAAAATACATAGATATTATCCTCAAAGAATTTATAGCACTCTCTAATAGCTAAATCACCTTAAAATAGTCAAATACCATCAGAATAACCTTAATTATCCATCTTGGGTCACTTAAAGACCATGGTAAAAAACATAGTCAAATTTAGAGATTGATATATATAATTTTACTAATAGTCAAACATTATAAAATGTTTTTTGGATGTACCTTGGAGTATTTTACAAATTTTCCTTTTACACCATGGTCAAATTATGCATATATCAAAAGTTATAGCATAAAAACTACATACTAGTCTTCCCTCATAAATTCAAATATTTGATTTCCAATGGTTATTGAACAATTATTAAAATTTTAACACTTTGCCATAATCTCGTGTCTTAACATATTATATCAAATAAACACCATCAATATATTTATATGTATCTCAATATTTACCTTTTCTCACTATTAAACATTGAGCACTTGTCATCATCTCACTACTTCCTAATAATTTAGAACAAATGCACTCCATCGATCTCATTTGAGTAGCTCAATCATTATCTTTAAATGATCACCATTATATATAGATCCAAAAACATAAGATTATGCCAATTAGAGTATTTACATGCCTTTTACATACATTAACTATTTGACTTGACTTGCACCATTGGTTTTTTGACTGCACGATCAACTGTGAACCACTAATCTTCTATAAAGCTCTATGAATGTGACACTTGTCACTAGCACATTTATTATTTGACATATTTAATTTTATTCACACCATTAGATCAAGATATATGATTTAATTCACACCATTAGATCTACTGACTACTAATCTTAGACTTCAGCATGTTTAAACTTGATAGTCGCTGGCCTGACAAAGTCTACAAGAGCAACTTTGAAAATTTATAACTTGAGCTAGAAAACACTTCAAGAGTATAAATTTTCAAGGGACCTTTTTAGAAATATAGACAATATCTTCATGAAATAATTTTACCTTAGTTTAATTTATAAGTACTAGAAATAAATGAACAAACTTTTTGGTTCATTCGTATCTACATGACATGCAGTGAAGATTTGGCTAAGTATGGGAACATAGTAAATTCTATTGAGAAGCCAACTTTTCCTCTTAATAACTTTTGTTATGCTCAATCACATGTCATAAAATTTGGATCACATGATCACCTTTCATAGGGTAATCCATAAACATATAAATATGATCCTTTAACCTTCACATCTATGAAATATAATGTCATCAATATGCCTATTTAGCTATACTTGAACTTAGACATCACAATCTACTTGGGAAGCCAAATTTGCATAGTTATATCATTTGCTATACACAACCTCACGACTTTAAACTTGGAACATAGTAAATTGGGACTAATTTGATCACACCCATATGATAAAATACCCTTGAATCATCTATGTGTGGCAATGGTGACATTAATAAAATGCCTAGTTAGATTTTTTTGTCACAGAACCAATTATGCTTAGATGAACATAATGAAGAACTCGATGAATACCATGCACTTCCACAAGCTCTCCAAAAATACTTGACCTTTGATAGGACCCCTAACACATTATAAATACTTCATACACATTCCTAATCATGACAAAACTAAATATCAACCAAACTTACTTAAATCATACTAGGACAAGCACACTACACACTTTGTCATTGACACTTAGACTATCAAGACACTTCATCAACTCACCTAGACACCTCCATGACATCATTGACATCTCTCTAATAGCTCCATGATCTCAATATGATTACATACACTACTTTCTTGGGTATAAATAATATTGATTAGGCCATTTACGTACTTTCCTTTCTCAAAAAATCATGCTATTAGACACAGACATTGAGGACATTTTAATAAATCAGTCAAAGTCTATGCACTCTTTATCCACCATCATATTCCTATATGATTGAGTATATATCTTCTTCACTCTAACCTATAGGTGATTTTTTTAATTTTTTGACTATGTATACTTAATTTAATGATGGTTTTCCTTTTTCTTTAAGATATTATACTCTCTTACCCACATTCTATAATTCACCGGTGTTATGTGATTGAAGTCAATGGTGACTCATGGTCTCAACTACCCATGCCTCGAGCAGTCACCCTGTAGATGGTCTTATTAGATCTACTAACTATGAGAGAGTTTAATTTGAGAGGATTAATGTTTAAATATTAGACTAATGCTCTATGATCATATTTATTAAGTTTTTGGTCTCTTCCCATTCTTATTTATTCTATGATACTCCTTAACCTCTCTAAACCTTTAGTACTTTCTCCAAATAAGAGCTACAACCTTATATATGCATTCAAGGTCTTGATTGAACCTACCCCTTTTGACTGAGTTGAAGGTCCCGATCTTACTTGACCTTGATTTATCCTCTACCATGTTATTCAAAGTTATCATTACTTCTCTTTGAGGCACTTTACCTTTCTATACCTCCTTCTAAGGTGAACACCCTATGTGTTTAGTCTGATTTAAAGGCCTTGAGGTGATTGAGTGAGAGTTAATGTTACAAAATAAAATGAAGGTGTAGATGGATATGACATAGGTCCATGATGTATATAATATATCAAAATAGATCATATTTCAAATATGATTCATGTATATGCCTCTTAGATAACCTAAGGATTCTTTGTAAGAACTAGCAGGAACCTTACATCACATATACAATAGTCATATTGGAGATAAGACTATGAAAGGGTTGTTTATTCTAGAGGTGAATTAGTTTGGTATCTGGGAGGGAATATAGGTTCAATAATATGAAAATGAACTATTAAAAAACCCATAACCATCATTCACTTACACTATTAGGCTTTGAATACTCTACAACATAAGGAAAACTTGTGCACAGTCTACAAGATGAAGAAATCGTGAATTTTGGATTACTCTCACCATCCATAAATGTGAAATAATAGTGAATGGTATTATATATGGTCTATTATTACCTCATGAACACATATAAAACATTGGTTTTCATAAAATACATAAAGAAGTACCAAAACTATTTTACTTTCTAAACCCTGTATAGATGAAAAAGGTCATTAAAGTGGCCACATTGCTAACATTTGTTCATACAGATGATACCATGAACCTAAATATAAATTAAATGGATAATAGTGTCAAGGGACCCCATTTATTTATCTAAGAGCTAGATCTTTATATTTTCTCTTATACAAAATGAATGAAAACTTAAAAAGATTATCTGAGCTGCCAAGAAACCTAGTGAAGAGAGAGGAATGGTTTTGGACCTATTTGGGATTCTTTGACCATGAAATTATCCTAGACATTTGTAATGAACCCTCCTACAACATTTGATCCCCCTTTGTATTGACTAACTATACAGGTTTGTACCACCTATAAGAAACACTTTAAAAACTCTCTTTTTCCACTATTTTCTCCATGTTTTTTACCTTTATCCACCATTGAAGGATGAAATGAGGGGAAAATTAAGTTTAATGACAAATAAAACCAAATGTTATGGCATGAGGAGTTGAAAGGATGTATTTTTTCATGTGTGGGACCCAATTGATGAGTTGGGGAGGTGGATGTAAGACTTAAAACGGATGTTTGATGGCATGAAATACCTAATTATGACCATATGGAGACAATGGGACCTATTTCAAGACCTTAATGATTAAATTTTATTAAAATACTCTTCCTTTTTCAAAGGTTATCAATGCAAATAGACATATAGTATGGATTTGAGGGTTATTTGATGAAATTTAAGGGGGTTATATAGGCTTGACATTACTTGAATAAGCAAGCATGAATAATAAAACTAAAGATACAATAATATAACTTCATATAATGACCTTAGACAAGGATTGAAACCCTTACATCCTACCAAAAAAAAATTCCCTTCAATCAAAGGTATCAAACAGGTCTACAACCATAAGGATCAATAACCCCAAAATGCCCAATTTACCTTAAATTTGTCAAAGATCCTTAAAGTTATCAAACATGTTTAGAATATTTTTTAGACCTTAAAAGACATATTTACATTCATTTTATCTCACTCCAAGACCAATCATGACTACTAGAACATATCCAATAGGCCTAAGACAATTATGAAACATGGTTTTACAAGCATACACCATGACATTCTTAAATAAGGATCAAAGACTTTAAAGAGACATTCATAGGACCATGACTAGTTGATTCACTATATGTAAGTTTAGAAGGGTTATCATGCAATTTTTTGATGGTATGGATTGGCATTTGGGTTGTGAGGCTAAAATGTCAATAGTAATGAGTAAGAAGGTGGAGCTATGTAATGGGGAGATGAAGAGTTGCTCTCCATAACTAGTGCTTCATGCTCGATTCCATCTTCTTTGGTCCCCTTTGATTCCTTGGTATGAATATGGATCTTTATTATGTGGATGTTAAGGGTCTATAATAATATTATGTTAGTGTATGTTTCTTTGTTAATTAATTTTAACTATTTTCATGCTTGTCTATGTTTTTAATTCTCTATATAGATGGTGTGTGTCCTCCAGGTCTTGTCATGTGTGTCGCATGAATTCCCCTTCCCTAACCTTGATATTTTGATACATGCTAATATAGTGATGGTAAGTGCATTTAATGGTGATTGCTTATGGAATTAAATTATCAAAGAGCACCCAATCATGTAGAGTGTCTTGGAGAAGTTATTATTAATGGAAATGAAAATAAAAAAAGTAGTAGGTAATGAATGTCTTGATGCTTGTGGATCAAATCCTTATACTAAGAATAAAAATAGAAAAAATGGTGAGAATAGGATATTTTTAGTGAAGTTGTACAATAAGAGGAGTTTTCAATCAATTCATAAGGTACAAAGTTCATTGTTCTCTTGAACAACATGTGAGAGGATGGAGTAAAACTTGGCTATGAGGGATAGGAAGGTAAGTGTCTTGGATTTGGTAAAAAAAATTATTCAACCCAATCAGTCTATGGAAAAATATTTGGTTAGAAAGAGACTCAACCAAAAAATGTTAGGATTTTATTTATCTATTTGACTATAAATTCTCTCCCCTCAATGAATTGTTTTGATAACTAGATAAATTTAGTTTGGGAAAAAAATGGGTATTTATGTCAAGTTTTGTACAATGTTTCAGAAAGGAGTTTTCTTTGTTTTATTTAAAAATTCTAATATGTAGATATGAGTCATAAATAAAGCTCTTTGGAACCCTAATTTGGAATGTCAAGATTTGGTGTTCAAAATGGCCCCTAAATGGGTTGATATTGAAAATGTTTCCCTTCAATTATGGAATTTCCTCCTTTAAGCACTTCATCCTCTTGGTGAAGTGTTTAGGGTTGAAGACACCATATATTCTTCAACTAATATGAATACAAGGGTGATAATATCTTTATACCTTTTAGATACATTTCCTGAATCCCTTATCTTTGAATTCAATGAAAATTCCTATATATGCCCTATTCAAGGTTTGGGTAGTTTAAACACATGTTTTTTTTGTAAAAGGGATGGTCACATGAGAAATAAATATCTTCTACTTCCTACCAATAATAATAATGATACTATCTCTAAATAGGTCCCTAAACACAATAGTAAAGATGTTATTTTTAATCCCTTCCCACCTCGAATGGAGGACCTAGAAAATATAGAAAATCTTATGTTTAACTATTAATTTGAGGTTGGAAGAACATCCCATGATAATGACATTGGGTCTAAAATTAGACTAAAATTTGGTGATAGGGTCTCCACTTCCCAAGTGATTGATAGTGGAGATCTTTTACCAAAATGTATTCCTATACCCACCACTTTTGGTGCAATGGTTATTGAGGAAAATGGTAAACAAGTTGAGTTAGCAGAACAAGACAAGATTCCCCCTAATTTAGAAAATCATCTTGTCCTATGTGATGAGGTATTGATAGATGTTGACCCCCTTTCTAAAGGGTAACCTATGGTGGATATGAATGATACTCTGATTGTTCATGGGAATGAAGTTGAAGATAAGGTATACAATGAAATAGTCTTTCCACTTGATAATATTTTTGAGTAGATAGAACCCTCGATGGATATTTCTTCAAATAAAAATGATCTAAAGGTTATATATAATGGTGATTTTGATAAAACTACTCTTACCATTTATGATAAAGGGGACAACTAGAACCCTAAAGGTTCTAGTAAAAGATTGAAATTTTTTGTCACTAAAAACATTCCCCTAGATAGCCCTAGTGTCGAATAGGTAAACGGGATTTAAAATGGGGTATTAGATGATTATGATAATAATAGTAAAAAAAGGAATATGGAAAATAAGGTTCCCAAATGTTTTTCCAAATTATATCAAAATAATGGGGGATGTAAGTCCCCCAATAAAAACAAGTAAACCCATACTTTTTTATGTAGATTGTTAGTTAGAATGTAAGGGGGTCTGAACCCCTAGATAGGAGACCAATTGTTAGAAAATTCAAGAATTCCATAACTAATCTTGACTTTATCCTTTTTTAGGAGGTTAAATCTATAGGCATTGTCCTCTCTTTCATCCTTAAATTTATTTGGCCTAATGCAATTTTCTTCTCAACTAATCATAATAGAGGTAAAGGTGGTGCCTCTATTATGATTAATTAGTCTTGGAAGGATAATATTATAGAAAATAGGGTATTTCCTTGTAATAGGGTGGTCTAGGTTGTAATAAATAAGTAAGATTAGAACTTTTGGATTTATAGTATATATGCTCCCAATGATTGTATAGAAAGAATAAAACTATGGAACTATCTTGCATGTAATTTGAAAGACATTTTGTGGATATTCATAGGTGAATTTAATATGATTGAAGAAAGAGAAGATAAATAGGGTGAAGATATTCATATATGGAATGGTAATGAGTTATTTTTTTGGTCTAAATTTTAAAAAAAACCACAAATTAGTAGATGACTTATATAAAGGTAAATCTCAAAATAAAGGTATCTGGTATACTTGGTGTAATAACCAGATTAGACCAAGAATATTATATTCAAGACTTGATATATTTTATTTAAGTAAGGATGCCTTTGAAATTTGACTTTTAGATAATGATAATGTAGTAGAAGTTTATTTTTTTACTATCTTAGATCACCATCCCATTGAATTAAAATTTTATCTCAATAATGATGAAAAAGATGATAATTCCATCTTGAAAGGTTTGTATAAACTCAAATGTGTCTCACCTTGAAGATTGATAATTTATGGATGGCTACCTTATAGTATAGAATGTGGGAAAGTTTTCTTTAGATTGTGAATCCAAAATTGATACCTAGAATAATTCTACAGACCTATCTAAAAAGTTAGCTAGGTCCTTTGGACAAATTAAAGCAAAAATGAAAAGAAAATCTTTTAAAATTACCTAGGAGCAACTTATTAGATTGGAATCTAACCTTCAAAGGGACTTGGGAAATGTATTCCTATTTAATATGCTCCCCTCTACCAAGCATGAAATTAGGCAACACCAAATATACTATACTAGGGGTTCCTAGGTTCAATCCAGGCTAACCTAACTCAAGTTGGAAAATAAGGGGTCCAAATTTTATTTTGATTTATAAAATCCAAACATAAAAAATAGAAAATCATGGGCATTAAAGAAAATTATTTTATTTTAAAAGATAAATAATCTATCAAAAAAGCTTTTTTTGATTTTTTTGATGTGGTTTTTATTCACACTAGTCTCATAATGAGGTAACCTCTAATGTTTTAAGATCTCAATGGAGGTGAACTCCCCTACAGGGTATGAGTTATAGGTATGTGGTCTTAATAACTAGTTGATAGGGGCATGTAAGTTATTAATAAGGATTGTGAACAAAGGGGTGGTCCATAAAAAGAAATTAAAATATAGATGATTTAGTGGTTGGATGGTTATTAATCTAGAGTGGGTAGGTCTCAAAATAAACTCAAAAAAATAAGGAAGGGTAGAGCAAAGAAGAGAGACTCTTATGTCTTTAGGAATCACCTCTCTAATTGGTATCTAATTCGATAAGTGCTTTTAAAACCTATATCTATTGCTAGTAACTTTTGCAAAGCTGATGCTACTCTTCAATTCAATTTATGGACGTATAAGGAGATAATGGAAATCAATAGGAAAATGGAAATAATGGAGGGTAAACAAGAGGCAATTTGGAATAAAATCAATAACATGGAAAAGTAGATGAGGGATATTCCCATAAAACTCAAAGATTATGAGAAAAACCTAAGGGAACTCATAAAGGAAAGTAGAATAAAGATGGAGGAGGTAACCTCTAGCATTTGTGCTGCTACTGTAAACATTGGAAAAAGAGCAAATGAGGAAATCAAAACTTTGGAGGGGCCTAGCAAGAGAACTAGACAAAGCTCAAGAAAGAAAGCAATGCAAGAGGGAGCTATGTAGGTGACTGCTACCATCCAGGACACTGTTGTGAAAGGTAAGGAAGCAGTGAAGATGATATTAGAACTAGAAGAATAGTTCCTGGTTCTTTTAGTTGGTTCTACTAGTTGGTTGTGTTTTCTGGTCTTGGTACCTAGATTTTTGAACTTTTACTATGGAGTTTACAGGTCTCTGTAAAACTTGGGGTCTATCTTTGGTTGTTCATTTGTTAGCTTCAGGTCTTTGTATCTTGGTTTTGTTACTTCGGTGAAGTAGGCTTTAGGCTTGCCTGTGGATGTTACTGTTTTATCTTTCTCCTTTTGTTCAGGGTTTTGGGGTCCCTTCAAAACCTGTTTTTACCTTAATCTAAAACTTTTGCACACACATAGTCAGACATGGTCTATGTGGTGTATAAAAGCATCATGTGTAATCTTCCTTGCAAATAATAAATTCCATAAAAGGTTGATGTAGGGTATCACCTTGAACTTGGTCATAGCTGAGTGCAGTGCTTATCTCTTGAGGTAAAAGCAAGTTTGTAATAAATTATCATTCCATCGTATATATATTTACATCTAATGAAAATATATTGATAGAATCCATAATATCCCATAATTCATAATAGTATACATACCTATTATTGAATAGGGTGGCATCATAGACTGCGCCCATGAATTTTGTTAAATCCTTTATGGAGAATGGAAATGGTGGAAGTACTCTAATACTCTTATATGATGATACCATTGTAATTATGTGTAGTGCTTATAGTTTGTTTACATGCTTTATAAAAAATTCTCCTCTCCACTTAGTCACTTATTTGTTTACAATAGATTTACAGGTAGTTATGGCTTTCATGCACAGGATAATAGTCAAGTTTGAATTCATTTGTGAGAAATGAATATGTCGATAGATGCACACCATGTATATATCCTTAGCATTCAATTATATTTCATGTGTTATAAATTCCCAATGTTTATATGTTTTATATTTTTTACATAATTTAAATCTTGTTAGTTTAATTAGTAGGTGGCATTGGCAAGTATCAGGAAGTATTTTCACTTTATTGGCTAAGTATAGTGGGCTTTTGGTAATCAAGAATTGGGATTTGGGTTATATGTTGGGACTGAGCCTAAAAAATATCTGAATAAATCTTCTGAACATAAATCCTGAAGACAAATATGTCAAAACAAATGTTCTTGACAAAATGCTTGATATAAAAAGCTTGAAGAGAAAAATATCCAAATCACATAAAGCCAATGATGAATGTTTCAGATAACTTATCTGATAAAAAATCTTGAACATATTTTTTGATAAATAGGTCCAAATAAAAATCTCACTTAAAATTTCTACTAGAAGATAAGTCATTTGAAATAATTATTCAGACAAAATGTCTGATGCAAAAACTTTGAACAAAAGGTCTAATATGAAACCCTAATAAACAAATGCTAAATAAGTCCTATAGACAAAAATTACAAAAAAATACCTGATTAATAAGACCCAAACATAAGTTTTGAAGACCAAAAATTATTGAGAAGAAGGCCCAAATAAAATATCTGAAGACCAAATCCCAAATAATTCGTCTAAATACAAAACTTGCATAGTTCAAATCTCCTAAAAAGTCATTAATAAGGTCAATTCATAAAAATGTATAATACCATGCTTTTTTCTTCTAAGTGTAAAGACTAAGGAGCAACCTGATAATAATTTTACATAGATAAATAAGTTAAAAGCTCAATAATCAAGGCCAAAATCCAAAAAAGTGGGTCCCCATTTCATTTTGAATAAAAGGGGGATATTAGGTACAACAAATGGAAAATTATAGGGGAAATAAATCTAAGTATTCAAGAACCCAGAACTTTGGTTAGTAATTTCAAATCAAACATGAACTATGCGACATAAAAATATTAGAATCAAAGATATGAAAGAGACTCCTAAGTATAATCACACAACATACTTTCCTTCTTATCCATGGATCTATGTCTGCTAAAAGTTAAGTTCATTAAATGCTTTTTGTAATGAGATATTCAAATTCTTGGAGGAGATGTAGGTTTTGTTCTATTTTATTATAAAATCAAAGGAAGCTCAAGCATTTCTCTATTCCTAGCCAAACATCCATAGCCTTGATAGAGATACCTTGGGTTCCTTCTCCCTCTTCCTTTATTTTCCTAATCATGATGCATGGTAAATTGACATTATTTCATCATGTGAGCCTTTGATCTTCTTTTGATATTCTTTTGGATTTATTTATTTTTCTTTTAAACTCATTGGTTCTTTTTCTTATTTTCTTTCTCTTTTATCTGAATGGAAGGATGAGAGATGAAATCCCTATGAGTTGGTATGGTTATAAAATAAGTTATTTAATAGAATGTCCCTTCTAACTACATCTGCACCAATAAATATCACCTTTAACATGTATTAATATGATAAACATGCTTGGTCTAATGGAATAAGAAAACATTATAAATTCATATGAAGTACTTGAGAGAACTTTCACACTTCTAATAGAAATATTCAATTGTGACACAATCATGGAATGATTATGACTAAATACCTAAATCCTAAAGAATCTAAACATAAAAGTATACCCAATTTATGAAAAGGCCCTAAGTTGTGAATATCTTTGCAATTTTCCCTTTCTATTATATGTCTATTTAAGCATAAAATAGGGGCCTTAGCTGGTTGGATATTACCTTGGTGATGTCAAAATAAAATAATTCAAATTGTCACAAGAAATAATAAAATAACTAGACTAAGAAAGTAGGAAACCTAACCTAAAAATCAAGAAACTACATTAGAAACACAATAAACTAAACTACAAAGTAGGAAACCTAATCTAGAAAGCAATAAACTACACTAGGAAATTAATAAACTACACTAGAAAGAAGGAAACCTAATCTAGAAAGTAATAAACTAACCTAATCCTACCTCTACCATGTTTCTTTCTCAATTGGGGGTACCTTTAGATGTTATAGCCATGTAGTAATGTTTCAAAAACTATCTATTAAATATATATGTGAGTTCATTGCCCTTCAAGTCCCTTAGACAAAATACATTATTGCCTTGGATCTTTGAAATTTGATATGGTCCAATCTATAATGGGGTAAGTTTGTCATGTTGTCCTTTCTTTTCATGGGACTTATCCAAAATAAGCACCAAATCTGAGATCCTAAATCATTTGACCTTTGTTCTTTTGTCAAACCACCTCTTGACCACATCTTGGTGCTCAATAAAAATCTATGGGCCTCAGTCCTTGAATCTTCCATTTCTACAATATCTAGTAGCCTAGATTATGATTTATCATTTAGTTCTATGTATTCCTACATGAATTGATAAGTTGGTAATTTTAGCATGATTGGGAATACTAGGCTACATCCATACACCGATAAGTAGGGTGAGACATTGAGGGCCTACTTATATCTTGTTTTGTTTGCCCAAAGTGTATACTTTAATAAATTATACCAGTCCCTAGGCATATCCACAACTAATTTATTAATTACATCTATCATGTTCTTATTCATTGATTTAGTCAATCCATTTACCTAAGGGTAATGGTTAGAATATGACCTAATAGTAATCTATTTATCATGAGTCCATTCAATAAATTTAATTAATATAAATGTTGGTCCATTATCATAGACTAGAGAAATGGGAGTGCCAAATCTATTTATGATGTGTTCCTCCAAAAATAAAATCACATCTTGTGATCTAATATTCTTTGTGGCTACTACCTTGGTCTATCTAGTATAGTAGTCTATGGTAGTGAGTACAAACTTATGACCTATTAAGGAATTTGGGTTAATGACACCAATAAAGTTTAAACCCCATTGAGTAAATGGCCTTCCTTCAATAATAGGTTATAAGGGAATTTTTGCATGTACTTCTCTCTTTGCTAAATCTTGGATTTCATATCATGTCCCTACATGTGCATAAGCATCCTTGAAAATTGATTTTTAGTAGTAGCCTATTCTTAAGATCTTATGAGTTGTGGTATTCCTAGATGAATAACCATTACCTATCTTTTGGTGTAAGTTTTCAAGGATCTCTTTAGATTCTTTTGTAGATACACACTTAAGATAGATGCTTTCATAGTTTCTTCTATAGATAACTTCTTTCTTGATCATGTAGTGAGTAGCTTTGAGCCTCAAAGCTCTCCTTCATTCTCTATTGAGTTCTAGGGACCAATACCTATAAGATGATATTATATGATGTTAGTATACCATTCCCTTTTATATACCTAAGCTTCATATACCTCTTTAGTAGTAATAGGTGGATTAGGTTCAATCATGGGTTGAATGATGACTTGGCCCTAAATGATTTTAGTAGGATTGATTTCTATGTCTAACTCCTTAAACTTTTCCATCCATTTACCTTTGCATTCTCCTAACTCATGTTGTGACAAGGTGAGCTTAATGGTAGGATCAAACATGATGGAAATAGTCTTATTCCTCAAAATTTAGTGTCAAAATTTCTTCACTACTTCAACAAAAGTGAAGTTCTATTTATCAATCATGGAGTACCTAAGTTCTACATCTTTTAGATTTGTGATCATGAACACAATTAAATGCTCAATCTCATATTTCTTTTATGTTATGACAATAGTAATTTTATGTTCTAAAGCAAATGAGTAAAAATAAAAATCCTTTTTAAAACCTAGACTAATTAGTACTGAGGCCTGAGATATAGCATCTTTAATGTCTTAAAAAGACTTTCAAGCCTTAGTTTTCCATTATATTTTAGCATCCTACTTAAGCATTGCATTCAGGGGTCTAACAATCTCTACAAATCCTAAGATAAACTTCCTTAATAAATTAATCTTCCCAAAGAATGACTTGGATCCTTCTTACTATTTAGTGGTGTAATCTTTGAAATTACCTAGATTCTATCTAGATAAATTATGATCCCTTATTTGGTAATAATGTGTCTGAAGAGCTTGAATTAATTTAATCCAAATATGCTCTTATTTGGGTTCAATGAGATGCCAAACCTTATACATCTTTTGAAGATTGACTATAGATGGCAACATGATCATTCCAATTTTAAGAGAACATAGTAAGAATATCCATATAGATGATTTTACACTTACCTATTAATAATTTGATTACATGATCCATGTGTCATTAAAATGTGGATCCTAAATTTATTAGGCCAAAAGGTATCCTATTATATGCATAAGTGCCCCATTTCATAGTAAATGCAGTCTTCATTCTATCCTCTAATTATACCAATAACTGGTTATCACCTAAAAATCCATATAAAAAGGACATCATTTTAGAGCCACTTACTATATGTATCACCTCATCTAAAGAATGTAGGGGATAGTTATCATTTTTATAATTTTTGTTAAAGTTTTTGAAATCAACACATAACCTGATCTCTCCATTCTTCTTTCTAACTGGGACTAAATTGGCAACCCAAGTAGAATGTCTAAATGGAAAGCCTATTCTTGTACTAAATAGATTTTCCACTTCTTTTTTATTGAGAGGCTCTAGGATGGGATTCAATGGTCTCTATCTTTATCTAAATAGATTTTGGTCTAGTTTCAATGAAATTATATGAGTGATATTCTTTGGGTCATAAACCTTCAAGTCTTCATATGTCAATGTAATCATATCTCTATATAGGGTGATCAAATCCTTCACCCATTATCTTTTTTTTGGAGTGTAGTTGAGGCCAATGTTAATGTGGCATGGGATATGTTCATCACCTAAATACTCCCTTTTGTAGTCAAATTTAATGACTTTGGGTTGCCTAAGCTATTGCTCTTGAGGATCTATATCAAATGGTCTTTCTAAGGAGACCAAACTAGTTGGGAGATTATTCTCTTTGAGCTAGAGGATACCTTCTTTATCTTCTCCTCTTGATAGAGATGACTAACTTCCTTATCATCAATGATTTGGGACTCAAATTATCCTAAATTAGTTATAAAATAAATGATATACTAGTCATCATTGAATACTTGTAAATTTTCTATGTTGTTAAGAATAAAAGGACAAGGTACTAGCTCAATAGAGAATCTCTTTACCTTATATCTTAAAGATGATAAAAATTGATAGTGGTAACAACTAATGAATTTTTAGCTTGATTTTGATCTGTAGGTACTACTATTATGTTGAAAGCCTCAAATATCTCAATCAAATCCCATGCTATATGTTTATATATTTTTAGATAAGATAGCTTGTACTAGTATTTATTTTGGACCTAATTGACTACCATCTTTGAATCCCTAAATACTAGTAATAGTTTAACATTATTCTTCAGTGAAAATTATAATCTTAAAATTAATGATTAATATTCAACCCTATTTTTAGTATAAGAGAACCATAACCTATATGCTACCAATAATTTTCTCCCTTGTGGATCAATTAGTTCAATTCCTATGCCTAATCCTTGTTTTGATTTGGAACCATCAAAGTGTAGAGTCCATAGGCAATCAAATCCTTCAAATTTTATCTCTTATATTTGTTTTTGCATAGTAAAAGTATAAATACCAAGGCTAGGGGATTCATACTTTACCTCTTCATTCTTCACATTATACTATATGATAGGATATTTCATCCTTAGTTCCCTATCAATCTGGATTTGCTTTGTAATGCCTCTCCAAGGTATCTAAATGTGAGATAAGTATATCAAGAGATATCTATTGAGAATTTTAGAGTAGTCCTTACTTAGCAATAGTCCATAGCCTTCAAGTATGTTTATTACAAAGATGTCAATAGTCATCTAGACTCATGGCTCATATGCTACTTGAATATGCACATTATTTAGTTTCCCAACAATTAATACCACCATTTTATCCAATTTTGAAACTATTCTCCTTGAAGACCTTGGAGTTAGACCCAATTTTTGACATATAAAAGTAGGCATTATAATTGTTAAAGCTCTAGAATCAACTAAACAATTATGAATATTCTTATGAAATGCCCTGATAGTCATTAAAAAGGGTGGAACCTTTGACCTTTTTATAGATAACATTGGTGTCTGTAGCCTTTGCTTTATCTATAGATGATTTTATCCTTTCCATAGGGGTCTTCCCTATGATAAACTTCTATAGTAGCTCCTTTTATTCAGTGACCTAAGATAAGTCATGAAGAGTAATATTTTATTTGATTTTCTTCATATATTCAATGATGTTGTATCCTCCTTTTATTTTCTCCTTTTTGTTTTGAGGCTGATCATTCCCTTTTGGGGGAGGTGGATTGTTGTCAAGTTTTGGATTGGGTGTAATATATGTGCTATTTGGAAGAATAGAAGTTGTGAATGGATGCCAATTCCTCAGATTGTAACCACATTTATAAAATTATTAGAAAGAATGAATCTCATTATTTTTATCTTCTAGTATATTTTCATATTCACTTAGAAAAGGAAACTCATGAGTCTTAAAGAACATGGTAGTGCTTGAAGGTCCAAGGTCCTAGTGGGATTCTAGTGGATTATGCATTTGATCCTACATTACTACTTATCTTTGAAATATTTTAATGCTACATAAAATTCAGCATAATCAAGATCACCATGTTGAGAATTATAATGGATTTTGCACCAATTAGGTAGAGTTTTATCTATTGTGTTGATCTCTAGAAGCTTTTTGGGCTAATTTATATTATTTATAGGCCTATCAAATGGTCTATTATACCTCTAGAATATAGAATTCTAATTACCACTTGGTCCATTATCATTTTCCATCCTTATTTAAATTTCAAAGAAGTCATTAATTAGATTTTGAACCATATTTTGAATAGCATCAAAATTTGCCTTTGTAGAGTCAGTGCCTTGGAGTATAGAAGTAAAATATGTAGCCAACTTTTGATTCTACTAGTAACCATTACCTTGTGTATGATTGATCAATAAACTATAATTTCATTGTTTTATCTATGTTAGAAGAGGAAACATGTATAAATGATTCTGATTGAATGTATAAATGTTTTAATTTATATGTGGGGGCTAGATTCAATGATGGGAAGCCATTATTGACATTGGGTGTGCTAGGCACCTAGGGATTAAGCTACCTATCAATATTGATGGCTTGTTCATAGGCCAAATTCAATGTGGTGACAATGTCTTCCCTTTTCAATAATACTATAGTAATTGGACCTAGATCATTCTTGTACATCTCTAATACTAGTTCTTATTCTAGTTTATACCTTGGGCCTAACTAAGTATACATATTTGAAATCTTGCATTGAAAGTGAGGATAGGCTCCCTCTTCATGCTACTAAAGTTTTGGTATATCAAATTAGGACTAGTGACCTATCTAAACTATGCAAGAAAATATGCTTGACATGCATTCCAAGAAGTGATGGAATTTTTTGTTAGATTTAGATACCAATCATAAGCACCATCCATTAGTGTAAAAGATAAAAACCTACATGCAACATCCCCATTAATAACATTCATTAATCTTAAATTAATTTTAAAATATTTGATGTTTTCCTTTGTTATTCGTGTTATTAAAGAAGAGAAGGATGGTAGATAATTTTTAGGATTCCCAGGTAGGTCATACACATCTCCTAGGATGATAATTATAGATCCAACCAACCAAGGTGTTGATCCATAAGATGAATAATAAGGGAAATGCTACTTACTAGGAAATGTGTCCTAGGTCTATTATGAATATGAGTAATTAGTACAAATTTAGGTCTCCCATGATTTGACAAAGGTGAGACTAGAACACCAACTTGAGAACTAGATCTAGTCACTCTCTTGGGTGACTCCAATACAATTATATGTAAAAACTAACCTATTTTTTTGGAGGTGCTAAATCCATCCTTTTAATGCTAAAAATATATTTTGATGTAGTTTTTATGCACATGAGTCTCATAATGAGGTAGCCTATAACATTTTAGGATCTCAATAGAGGTGAAATCCACTCTAGGACATGAGTTACAGGTATGCAATCTTAACAACTAGTTGATGAAATAGTAGGCAGGGCATGTAGGTTGTTAACAAGGGTTGTGAATAGAGGGGTGGTATATAAAAAAAAATTAAAATCTAGATGAGTTGGTGGCTAGATGATTATTGATCTAGAGTGGGCAGGTCCTAAATAAACTCAAAAAAAGGAAGGGTAGAATAGAGAAGAGAGACTCTCATGGCTTTAGGAATCACCTCTCTATCTATTTTATAAGTGGATAAGTGGTTTCAAAACCTATGTCTATTGCTAGAATATTTTTCACACACATAGTTAGACATGATCAATCAGTCTAGGATAATCTTGATGTAAGAAAGTCATAGGCCTTAATCAAAGGTTGATCTTTTTAGAGAATCTATTGCACACTCTTAATCAAGGTATTATGGCTCAAGATTATTGAGGTGTCTAATATAGTTGGTACACATAAACATAAAACTATATCAATAAAAGAACTCTACACACTAACAAATATGAATCAATCAACTAACTTGTCAATAATCAATGTAGTTTACTAATCATTCAATAGATAGTACACATATAAGACTAGAATGTCAATCATAATAAGAAATAAATCCTTCATATTTATTTCATACTAAGAATTATTGAATCATACAACCAAAAGTGATAATCCTAATTCCACTAAGATTGGAAAAAAAAATACATAAATACATAATTTGACAATCAAAATTGCTTCTACTCCTATATACTAAAATATTTTGATCTTTTTGCAATTATGGGTTACATATGATTTTATATACTTGGGAAAGGGGTTACCTCATCCTCTAAGTAAATGAAAAATACATTACATGGCATAGTTAGAACTTTAATTCTTACTATGTTCTCAAAACCGTATAAAGTTATCTTACACTTATCAATAGTTAAAGTCAACCTTTATAAAGTCATGCAATGTGTGCATGTTTAAAAAATGAATAGGAAATTTTTTAAAATAAGTTTTAATCCTAGGAAAACTATAAATATATACCACTATTAGAATGTAAATGCACAAAATTATCCCTTAATGATAAGTCAACATCTGTATGGATGCATTGACCTTAGTGGGACTTGTAACTCTAGTCATCAGTGTAGAACTAGATGTGAGAAATTTAGTTTGCTTCTTATTTACCTCTATCTCAAGATAGCATTTATGTACCACATCACATTTTTGTCTAATCATATATATATATATATATATATATATATATATATATATATATATATATATATATATATATATAAGAGAGGGTCTGTGTGCCCTGCCAACCTTCCCTAGCAGCTTTGCATGTTTTTCCTTTGTCATTTGAAAGGTGATTTTGAAATTTTCAACTTCAATCACCTTTTTCCTTATAAATATCAATTCTAATTCAATATCATCTAGTGGAAATCCTTGTAAAATCTATTTAAAATTATCTAAAACTTCTTGAATAATCTAATCAAAATTTATTCTATTTATCAGCTTTCTTGTAGCATCTTTTACTTTTGATAATTTCAAATCATTCAAAATCTACAAGATAAGGGCCTCATATACTTGGTATTTGGGTATAAAATCCATAAATATTATTACCAATTCTATGGCTTCCTCTAGTCTAATTACTACCATATTGAGGTCATTAGATGCCTCTAATGGTGTCATCAAATATAAAGGGTTGTAAGCCTTATTAATTGTGTAAAGAATTAATTAATAACTTCAGTTTATTCTTGTTTGCATTCAAAGAATTAAAAAATTTATGTGTTTGGGAAATATGAGGGGCTAATTCATCCTACATTACCTCCAATGCCTCTAAAGAATTTATCATTTTAAGTTAGCTTCATGTACCTCAAATTTTATATAGGCTAGAATGTGAAATATTTGTTGTTCTTTGATCAGTTCTAGTTCTACTTCCAACTCCTACCTTACCTATCATGTGCCTTCATGCAGTACCACCATGGCATCTTTATATGATTCAGATAGGTATTAAAATTATTCATTATAGGGAGACTAACCTAATTATCTATTTTTCCTTTTAGATAAGGAATATACTTCTTTCCTTTATTTTAGAACCATCTCCTACTAGCTTCATCCTCCAACTTTCTCTTTCTTACCCTTTAGATGCTCTTAGATGGCTTATCAAATAGGGTTGTTATGTATGGGAGCTCTATGATTTTAAAACTGGGCATTTGGGTAGCTTTGGCTCTCAGATCAATAGCCCATAGAGGAATCACAAGACAATTAGGGTCTATCTCTTGTGTTTTTAACCACAACATCTTCCTCTTCAAGATCTTTTATTGGTTGTTGATTTTTGGCTGCCTTGAGGATTGTGTTAGGTGTTATGGTGTGGAGCTAAAAGCTTCAACTATTTGCAGACACAAGAAAAAGGATGTTGAAGAACCAGAGCCACCGGCGTCGGTAGTATGACCGACTTCGGTCAGTTGCAGTGGAGAAAGAGATCGGTGATGGCAGGGAGTCGGCCGATGTCGACAGCACCAGACCAGCAGGGACCGGCGTCGGTCGCCTGTGTATTTTCAGAACTGTTGTTGACGAATAGTCGGTTAAGCGAAGCAAGTGTTTGCATGAAAAGTGACTAATTATAGTCACGAGCTGCGTGTCTAATTATTGTAACTTGAGTTCTATTTTTGTAAGCATGGGATCTTATTTATAGACCCATAAGGTATGTATTGTAATCATATCTAAGAAGGCAAGTAAAAGCATTGAAGCAAGCAAGTTCAAGGAGATCTACAGGTGTAAGGTCAAGGAGATCAGTTGAAGCATTCAAGGAGGAAAAGCAACTCAGGCTTTAGAGTTGTTGTGTTGAGCAAGAGAGAGAGAGAAGAAGGTCTTGAGGTGTGGCAAGCCTTTGAGGTGGAGGAAGAAGTGGCATCTTCCTTATTGTATTTTATTCTAGTAGTATTTAATACAAGAGTGTGTGTTGTCTCTCAAATTCTTTGTTGTCTCAAGTTTCTATCTACTTTATCATTCTGGTATAATTCTGTGTTTAATTGCATATAAGAAAGTAATCAATTGTGCTCTAATTGGTAGAGCTAGAGATCCCCTGACAAGTGGTATCAGAGCTACAGTTTGCAAGAAGTAGGGTATTGTTTTTTATTACAGGTCATTCACAGGGTTTTCTGATTGAGTGGGAGTTCAGCAATGGCAGAAGAAAGTAGGCTACGAATGGAGAAGTTTAACAGCAAGAATTATCAACATTGGAGGATGCAGATTGAGGACTATCTGTATCAGAAGGATTTGTACCTACCGTTGGGTGGGGTTGCATGCAAGCCCACAGATATGAAGGATGAAGAATGGAACATTCTTGATTGGAAGGCTCTTGGTTCCATAAGGTTGAGCCTTACATCATCTGTGATTTCTAGCTTATCACAGTGCAAGACAATGGAAGAGTTGATAAAGTCCTTGGCGAATTTATACGAAAAGCTCTCGGCTTCTAATAAGGTATATCTTATGAAGTAGCTATTTACTTTGCAAATGTAGGAAGGTGGATCGGTACATACTCATCTTAGTGATTTCCATGGTTTGGTAAACCAACTAGCTTCAGTCAATATTGTTTTTGATGATGAGGTAAAGGCTCTCTTGATTTTATGTTTTTTACCTAAAAGTTAGGATGGTATGGTTATGGCAGTAAGTAATTCTGCATCTACTTCTAAAATCTTAAAAGTTTATGACGTTGTGAGTGTGATCTTGAATGAAGAAATATGTAGGAGAAGCACAGGTGAATCATCAGGGAATGCTCTAAGTGCAGAAAGCAAGGGAAGGCAAAGGGAAAAGGTTGAGCAAGGGAAATCAAGGTCGAGAAGGAGATCTGAGTCCAAAGGTATTACCTGCTGGTTTTATGGAAAGAAAGGACATACAAAGGAGTGTTGGTTGAGAGATAAAGAGAATCAAATGCAGGTATGGAAGAAGCAAAGGATGCAAATATCGTGATGCAGGATGCTCTCATACTTTCTTCGGATAGTCAGGTAGGATCATGGATTTTAGATTTTGGTTCATCTTTTCATGCATCCCCAAACAGAGATTTGTTCTACGAGTATGAATAGGGAGATTTTGGAGTGCTCTATTTAGGGGATGGTACACCTTGTCAGATAGTTGGCAAAGGGAAAGTGCAACTGAGATTGCAGATTGACAACACATGGGTGTTGAAAGAGGTCATGCATGTTCCAACTCTGAAGCAGAGTCTGATCTCTGTAGGAAGGTTGGGAGATGAGGGATGCACAATAACCCTCATAGAGAATTCTTGGAAGGTTACCAAGGGAGCACTTGTTCTAGCAAGAGGTAAGAAAGTAGATACTCTTTATCTGTCTACTTGTATTACTGATTCTACTTCTGGTGTAGATTCAAAGATGTGGCCTAATAGGCTTGGTCACAAGAATAGGAAGGGAATGGAAGTTCTTGATTCAAAAGGTATGTGTTTAAATTTGGAAGCATAGATATAGTTCATTGCAGAAAGAGGAAATTTGATGCTTTTGACAGGAACAAAGAAGCCTTGGTGTTTATGGAGGAGATGAAGGACAGAGATCAGTCATAGGGGCTAAATAAATTTGAGCGGGGTAGCATGGACAGAGGTTTGATCTAAGAAGAGATCGTGGATGAAAATTTCATCACTTACAGGAACACACAGACACTGATGTCGGTAGCTTGGAACCGATGTCAGTCATCCAGATACCGACTTCAGTCATGTGCAGACCAGCAGGGTCAGTAGGTCAGACAAGAGAAGTCTGACGTTGGTCATAAGGACTGACGTTGGTAGGAGGGACACCAGCGTCAACCAAGGAAATGACGTCGGTAGTCAGGGTCAGTGCAGGGAACTGACATCAGTCGGGAGCAGACTGGGAGATGGCCTATATCGGTCACTAGAATGGATGTTGGGTGAATTAATAAGTCTTAAACACCCATGTGGAGGTTAGGAAAGGCATGTGAACCTCATATTCATTGTTCACCTTCTTTATATTGCTTACTGATAGTCATGAACTAGGAGGATGGAAGAAGCAATGCAGGTAGAATCCAGAAACAGTGGGAGCTTGGCATGGATGAGGAGTGTGAGTCCTTAGAGAATGAAATAGGTATTTGTTGGTAGAGTTGTCAGCTAGAAGAAAGCACTGGATAGAGGGATGGATTCCCATTTTAGAGAAGAGAGTGGATGGACACATGAGATAGAAGACTATGGTATATGGTCTTGATTAGGCTGTAGAACAATGGAGGTTTGACCATTGTATTTTATCTTTACCAGGTTGGATAATATTAGCTACATTATCTTGTTACTATATTGTGTTACTTGTTGCAGGGTTTCATATACAGGGAGTTTTCTGAGCTAAGGGTAGAGTTGGTTCAGAAGTATGTCATGGAGAATTCGGGAGCAGCAAAATTCTTGTGGCATAAGAGACATGTATTACATCATAGGTTTGCGTGGTGGTTGGTCTTCAAGAGTGACGTTGAAGAGGAATACAGAGCCTAAGGAAAAAAATAGATGGTGTACAGGTATAGGTACAAGTTGCAGCTATTTATCTCCAAGTGGGAGATTGTTATGGTGTGGAGCTAAAAGCTTCAACTATTTGTAGACACAAGAGAAAGGATGCTAAAGAACTAGAGCCACCGGCATCGGCAGTATGACCGATGTTGGTCAGTTGTAGTGGAGAAAGAGACTAGCAATGGCAAGGATTCGGCTGACGTCGGTAGCACCAGACCAGCAGGGACCGGCGTCAGTCGCCTGTGTATTTTTGGAACTACTGTTGACGAACAGTTAGTTAAGCGAAGCAAGTATTTGCATGACAAGTGACTAATTATAGTCACGAGCTGCGTGTCTAATTATTGTAACTTGAGTTCTATTTTTGTAAGCATGGGATCTTATTTATAGACCCATAAGGCATGTATTGTAATCATATCTAAGAAGGCAAGTAAAAGCATTGAAGCAAGCAAGGTCAAGGAGATCTACAGGTGTAAGGTCAAGGAGATCAGCTGAAGCATTCAAGGAGGAATAGCAACTCAGGATTTAGAGTTGTTGTGTTGAGCAAGAGAGAGAGAGAGAAGAAGGTCTTGAGGTGTGGCAAGCCTTTGAGGTGGAGGAAGAAGTGGCATCTTCCTTATTGTATTTTCTTCTAGTAGTATTTAATACAAGAGTGTGTATTGTCTCTCAAATTCTTTACTGTCTCAAGTTTCTATCTACTTTATCATTCTGGTATAATTCTGTGTTTAATTGCATATAAGAAAGTAATCAATTGTGCTCTAATTGGTAGATCTAGAGATCCCCTGACATTAAGAAGGGAAGGGCAAATGATCTTGGACCAATCTAAACCTCCATATTAGGGGGCTGGATGGACTATAATGACTTGATTTGCCTTCTTTATCTTTCTTAAGGACATAACAGTGGTTTCCTAGGATGGGTTGGTAGATGGCATAGGCAAAGTGATTTATGTGGATGAAACATGGATTTGTGGAGTGGTTATGGCTATTTTAATTTTCTTGGCTACCCTTTTCTTCTTTATTGTCCTGATTGTGGTAGTCCTAGAGGGAATACGAATAGTGGCCATGATGGATGTAGGTGGTAGTGTGGGGGAAGATGGAGCAATGGTAGTGGCATCATTCCTATCTATGTTTAGAGTGAGTAGAAGAATGTGTAAGAGAGAAGAGGAGGTTAATGAATCATTAGGGGTGGAAGTGACAACTTTCACCCTGAGAGTCCTCAAAATAGATGAAATTGGTACTGAACCAAAAATAGGAATAGAGGAATAAAGTAGGGAAGTGGTCTATAAAGTTTGAGCTTTTTTACCTATTGTGTCCTCCATGGTTGGTGCCTTTCCTTTTTTAGCCATGAGGCTCAGTGCCTTGGCTCTCTCTAATTCTTATTCTTCATTAAGTCCTTGTTCTTCTTCCTCTTATTATTGAAGAAATTGAAGTTAGGCTCTATGATTTCTCAACTATTGGACTACTTATGAGAGAAGTCCTTGTCTTCCTTCTATATAAAGTAATTGTCTTGGCTTCCAAGGAGTTTTGTTGAGATGAGACAACAAATTCCCCTATGGCTACCCCTAATGATGTAGACTCTTGCATTTGGGTGGTAATTGTAGGAATTTATAATGTGGTTTTAGTTGGGTATTATATGTCTTCTTCATCAAAAGAATCTAGATCAATGGGATATTTTAGAGCTCCCATAGGGTTAGGCTCAATTCAATCAAGCTCCTTCTTGACATATTTCAACACAAAAGGAGTTCCTATGTTGGATCCCCTTATCCTCTGTCCATTATGGGGGATGGATATTCTAAAAGTCTAAAGTGGTCTACCCTATAGCGAGCAGAAACCTAGTATGCATTTCTTTCACTATAATTTAAGGATCATATTGAATTATCCTAAGATGTTCTTCCTTTAGGCCTATAACTTTTGTCACATCTAGAACTTGGTCATCATCCATTATATTCAAAAATAGAAAGTCATGTTCATAAGGGACATGTTGGTATGGGATACCAAAGCCTAGATATGTCTTTATATGTGACCATGGGGATCCCAATCCCTATATGTAATAGTGGACAAGTGGTGGATTTTATTTTGTTTCCAACCTCTCTAAATTGTTTCCTTTGTGTGTAACACATTCTACCAATGATCACATGTGACACATAATATGTGTTTTTCTTATTTTTGATTAAATCTTCCTTGGCACTCCACTAGAGTTGATAATCAATTTTTTGCTCAGCCAACCTATCAGGTATATATTTGGGGAGGCATAAGGGATGGACCTTATGCCCAACAATCATGATCATTTTGTAGTTAGGATACAACTAGTAATCATCTATTCTAACTAGTGTTTTGGCTATACTTACTCCAATTTTGGGTAGTGGAGACCCATGGATTACTTACCATAATTGAGGATAGACATCTTAATAAATTCAAACCATGTTTTTTGTATATGCATAAATTTGCATGAAATGGTAATAATCACAAATGAAATTCTTGACATGATCTATGGCCAAGCTCTAAAGATTATCAAGGACCTTATAAACTATGCCCATTACAACATCCAAAATATAAGATATCATGTAGAAGTGGCAAATTGGAGTGGGTTATTTTATTTTGTGTAGGACTTGCTCTCTTAATTATAATTTGATGATTTCACCCAAGGAAAAGTTGCATCACTAGTTGTCATCAAATGAAGTAAGGGCACCCAATCAAAATTAAGAAAATGGATGTTGGGCATGCCATACACCCTATTAAGTAGTACCATTCCAATATTAACTCCCATTCTAAATTTGTTTATAGGGGTGTAATTATTTCCTTTATACATCATAGTTTCCCTAGGGAGAATCCATGAGCTTAACACCTTATCTATTGAATTTTGATGGTTCCATAAAACTAGTCTATGCTTATCAAAAAATACATCTAGAACTGGTAGTGATAAATGTACACACATAATATTTTCAACATTTTATCAAATATTGATGCTTTACATATTTCAATAACCCATCAAGACTCAATCTCTTTAAGTGCATTCCCTAAGGGGTGCACTAAGAAAGGGGTGGACATACCTTTAGTGCTTCATAAGATTGTTGTCCCTTCTTGCCACATTATTACAAATCCAACCAACTCTTAAATCCATTCCCTAAGCTATTTTTCTTTGTTTGAATACTCCTCTAGCTTTTTCCTCTTTCCATCCCTCCTTTTCTTACCTTAACACCCTTTTAGATAGTCAGTTGTACTAGGTCAACTAGATCGACCCAGTATAATTTAGGGATATTTTTCACTTTCTTAGCTTGTTATCCTTTCATTTGACCTAGCTCAAACCTAGTGAATTATCCCTAAAAACACACTGAGTCGACTGGGTCGACCTTATAAAACTAACATTCTTAGAAGGATTTAGGGAAAGATCTACCTATATATACAAGATCATTTCGGTCATTATTTCCTATGTGCAATCAAGAGTTATTATTTAATTATACTTCTTCACAATCTATTCTTCCACCATTATACTTAAGGAGACTTAGGTTTCTTAATTTGAGAATCTAGTTTTTTGGATAAGTCATATATGCTTTGGCCTTTCTTAGTGATCCTTATACACCATAACAACCTCTTATAAATCCCCTTTGGCGAAGGGAGAGATTGAGTCTCAAAAATTTCACATTTAGGTAAGTATATTCTAACTTTGTTCTCCTCTCTTTTATTAGATATAAGTAGCATAAGTGTTGGCTCGAATAATACTATCTTTCAGATTTCATGTATTAGGGTGTTACTCATACATACTTTAATTAAGGTTCCATATACATATTTATTTTATTATTTCTAACCCCCACTTTATGCCACAAGATTTGGTGTGCACTAGATTATATTTAATTTCTTGTTATTATAATAAGTCAATACTTTAAACTTTAGGACTCTATTAGGTTTGGTGCATGATTGTGTTAGACTGTAGGCTTTGAAACCCTTCCTAGCATGATATGTTGTGATAAGTGATCCCTTAATCAAGTCTAGTAGATCCCCATATTTTTCATTCTCCCACTTAACAAGTGTATCCCCAATTATAAGTGTGGGTATGTTCTATCTTCTTTGAGCTAGGATTGATTTAAGACATGATGCATTTCTAATTGCATTTAATATATAACTTTGAAAGTCAACTCTAGAGATGGATGCCATGAAAATTTATTTATCCATGTGGTGTATAAAATCATCTTATGTAATATTCCCAATGAAGAATAAATCCCATAAAAGGTTGATATAGGGCATCACCTTAGGCTTGGTTGTAGTTAGGTGCAGTGCTAGTTTATTGAGGGAGAGTAAGTCTATAATGAATTATCATTCTATGGTAGATACATTTCCATCCATAAAAAATGCATCGATATAAACCATAATATCCCATAATTTAGAATATTTTCCATACATATTATCTAAGATGATGGCATCATAGACTGTGTCTGTGAATTATGTTGAATCCTTTATGGAGAATGGTGATGGCACAATCACTCCTTTGAAACTCTTAGATGATGATGCCATTGTAATTATGTGTAGTTATTGTATTTTTTTATGTGATTTGTGAAAAAATCTCCTCTTTGCATAGTCATTTATTTATTTATAATATATTTACAGGTATCTAGGGATTTCATGCACAAGATAATAATTGAGTTTGAATTCCTTTGTGAGAAATGAATACATCGATGGTTGTACATCATGTATATATCTTTATCATTCAATTCTAGTTTGTGCATTATAAATTCCCATCATTCATATGTTTTTTTATGTATATATCTTTATCATTCAATTCTAGTTTGTGCATTATAAATGCCCAACATTCATATGTTTTTTATTTTTGTACATAGTTCAAAACTTGTTAGTTTAATTTATGGGTGGCCTTGGAAAGCATAGATAAATATTCTCTTTATTAGCTAATTATAGCAAGCTTTTGGCAATCAAGAATTGGGAGTCAGGTTCTATGTTGGGACCAAACCTAAAAAATATCCAAACAAATATTTTGAACATAAAGCCCAAAAAAAATCCCAAAGACCAAATTTTTCAGAACAAATGATCTGAACAAAATGCCCAATACAAAAATATTGAAGAGTAAAATCTCCAAATTGCATAAAGATGATGATGATTATTTCAAATAATTTATCCAATTAAAAATCTTGAACATAATTTTAGATAAATAGGTCAAAACAAAAAGCCCAAACAAAATGTCTGGTAAAATATAAGTCATTCAAAATAATTGTTTGAACAAAGTATCTGATGTGGAAAATCTAAATAAAACCCCAATGAATAAATGCTAAATAAGTCCTTCAAACAAAAAGTCTAAACAAAATCCTTGATGAATAAGACCCGAACATAAGTTTTAAAGACCAAATATTTTGAGAAAAAGGCCCAGGAAAAATTTCCAAAGACCAAATCCCAAATAATTCTTTTGAATAAAACTAAGTTCTAGAAAACCTATATAACTCAAATCTTCTAAAAAGACATTAATAAGGTCATTCCATACAAATGTATAATACCATGCCTTTTTCTTCTAAGTGTAAAGATTAAATATCAATCTGATTATAATTTTGCATAGATAAATAGAAGAAAGTCTCAACAATCAAGGCCAAAATAAAAAAAAAAGTGGGTCCCCATTTACTTTTGAATAAATGGGTGATGTTGGGTACAACAAATTTCTACTCTCATTTATTTTTAACTGAGGGATTGAATGATCATCTAGATAGACCAAGATTTTTTTGTGAGAAGGCTACTCCAAGGAAAATATCCCCCATCCAAACTACCTTTTTGGATAGTGAAATATCATTAGATGAAGTCAAGAGTGTGATTGACTCTTTTAAATTTGATAAAGTACCTTATATTTATGGTTTCCTAGATGAATTTTATAAGTAAATAAATATTGAATCTCTCAAGATTGCTTGGAATTGTATAAAGAAGCAATTAGAGTGGGCTCTCTTGGACCAAAAATCAATAAAGTGGTCATTAAACTCATTCCAAAAGAAGGGTACCCTTCCCTTGTGAAAAATTGGAATCCAATTACACTTCTCAATGTTTCTTATAAAATCTTAGGTAAGATTTTAGCAAAGAAACATTCCTCATTGCTACCTCACGTAATATCAGAAACTTAGACTAGATTTGTGGAAGGAGGATATATATTGGATAATATTATTTCAAACTAGGAAGGAATGTAGTGGCAAGAGAGTCTTGAAAAAACATTGGATTGATTCTTCTTAACTTTGAAAAAACATATGATAGAATACAATGGCCCTTTATTGAAAGAATGTTGAGGGATTTCAGATGTCAAGATAGGTTTTGTACAATAATTTTGGTTTTATTTAAAGATGTCTCTATGGTTGTAAATTTAAATAGATAAAATATATATTATTTTCAATTTTAAAGATCCATTAGGTAAGTATTTACACTTGTTCCTTTTCTCTTTATCTTGGTTGTTGAGGCATTACATCATTTTTTGAAAATGAATGATATTACCCCCTGTGAAAGTTATCTAACTTCCCAACCAAAAGGAAATGATTGATGGCTTGTTCAATGATGATTCCACTCTATTTTTTAAACTTTTAAATGACAACTTGACATAAGTTATATAAATATTGAGTATATACCAGCTTCTTCAACTTCAAAAATTGCATATCACAAGTCTTGTTGTATTAGTTGGGAGGAGAACTAGCTAGATTAGATTGAAAAATTTAGGTGGGACTAGAAGGGACCTAATCAATTGGTTAAATATTTGGGTATCCCATTGTATCTTAATCCTTCCCTTAAATAGATGTGGGAATGGGTATACACCAAGATTAACAAAAAAATAGAAAAGTGGCATAGGTGTCTACTTTCTCTCATAGGCAAAATCTAGGTTTGTTAGAAAATTCTCTCTTCATATAATCTGTATTATTCTTAATGTTATTTATTTAATAAGACTCAAATTAATTTGTTGCATAATATTATTAGATATTTTCTATGGTCAGATAGGAAGGGTAATATAAAAAGACATGTAGTCTCATGTAAATTTTGTTATAAAGCAAGAAATATTTGTGGTTTTGGCTTGAAAAACTTATTTATTCAAGGTCTTATCATTAAGTAGATAGTCAATGAATTTAAGGGAGATGAAACATGGAAATTTTTGGTTAGAAATAACATTTTGAGATGATTTCCCAAAGATAAAGCCAAATATAAAGGTTTGAATATTTCCAACATTCTAATCTCTCCATATTCCTTTAAAGTATCTAGATATCCTATCTTTTCATCTATTTAGAAAGCCTAGGACTTTGTGAAACATCTGGGAACTTCCAAACATGTATTTAGCTAGATGGGATCTTTCTACTAAGGATATAGATCAGTTTGGTGGAATCTTCACCTCAATAACTATCATTTGGCCCTTACCAGTGGATACTCTACTTTAGCATGGTTTAAGAAAGGTCTGAGGGATTTCAAGGACTTATTTGGGCCTGAGGGTTGGACATCATAGGACATCATTAGACATAAGTATCACATTCTTACTACACAATGTAGGATGTATTCCATGGTAAGGAAATATCTCAGGGACTATAACTTTGTGAATCATCTAGATAATGATAATGAATTCAAGGATAATATCAAATTGATTAAAGGGCCTCCCCTTAATGATTTTTAAACCAAGATTTTATAACTTAAACTTTCCTCATCCCACCCCCATATTTAATTATTAATTGTGTGTGGAATGTATGTGACTCCTACTATAGTTGGGCTTTTAGATTTTAAGTGGTATGGTCTTCTTGTATTGAACTAAAAAAAGATTTTTTTAGATGGCTAGTGTTGAATGTTAAGTTAGCTAGTGGTAAAGTGCTTGTTAAATGTGGAAACTTTCTTCCCTTTTTTCTTGTGTGTGTTGATGTTGAGTCAATAGAACATCTTTTCTTTTCTTTCCAATATGTTGTTAGAATTTGAAAATGTTGTCTTTCTAGTTGGTCTATTATTTTTTATTATCAAGTTACATGGTTTTATATTGCCTTTAAATATGTCTATTCTAAAAATTAAGTTCATCCTTTTTTTTACAAATTTTGGTTAGTATTCTCAATTTAAATTCTATGGTTTATCTTGAAGCAAAGGAACCATGAAATATTTCAAGGTATAGCTAGGGTACTTACTAAATTCAAAGTTGAATTCATTGTAAGAATTTTGGTTATGCAAATTTATTTACAACTAAAATTCCCATAGAATCAATTAGAGAATTTTTTATAGATTGGGTTGTTTAAAGTTAACTTATATTACATCTTCGACACTAGAGGCTATCCAAAGCTTAGCCCACACCCTGATTGGAGTTTGTCACATCCAAATTTAGCTAAGGTCACATCTAAAGATACTTTTCCTTCTTGGATGTACTCATTGATTATGATAATAAAGGAACTAAAGGGTGGATATAAGATTCAAAATATTTTATGAAAGTTAGTCAAAGTTCCAACAAGTAAAACATAACACTAGTGATAACACCTCTATTAATGAAAAAAATCAAATTAGATATTGGTGATCCTGGGGTGGATAAGACCTTCCTACAAAAAACTCTTAAGACTCATCTAGAACTTCATTTGGTTCCCATTGATGAACACAAGTAGATTTAGTAGACCTTCCACAAAAAATTTCAAGAACTCACTTACAAATTAGAGAAAATGGTGGACACATGTGAGATTGAGGAAGCTAATGAAGTGATGAATTTTATGGAAGATAATAGTTTTATCCCACTAATAAAAATAAAATATAGATATTTTGAGGAAGATACATAATAAAATTCTTAGAAGCGACCTGTGATGGCACTTCATATGGGACTTGAGGGGGATAATTTAGATTCTACAATTAGAATCAAATAAAAGGTGAATGGTTAATGATTTTTGTGGGTGAATTATCATTTGATGACATGCTAGATTTATTTTGTGTTATTTATTTATTATTTTTCTACCTCTTACATGAGGTTATGTTTATATAACAATGTAATTTTATATAACATGAGGTTATCTTTGATATCTAACTCATTGGTTACATTCATCTACCTTCATGGTAGTGCTACTATTTTTATTCAAATTTGGGTAATTTAGTCTTTTGTTAATGATATTTCAATATTAAAAAATATATCCTTAAATGAATATATCTATTTATAACTAAAATTTAATTTTTGAGATGATCATTTTGGTGTAAATGATAGCTTAAATAGAGTTACATATCAATAGTTATGGCCTCTAGATGTTTAGACTCTATATCAATTATTTTAGAAAACATTTAAAGGCCATAGGTGACCATATAAGGGTCTTAAAAAGTTTTGAAAACATTGAAAAAATAATATATATATTTATATCTAAATTTTAATTTTTAATACAATCATTTTGGCATAAATGAGAGCTCAAATAGAGTTACGAATAAAAAGTTACGACCTTCCTAAGTTTAGACTATGCATCATTTTTTAGAAATTTTTAGAGGCCATACTTGACCATATAAAGGTTTAAAAACTTATAAAACATACCTAAATGGATGGATATATTCATGTCTAAATTTTAATTTTTGAGATGATTTTTTTAGCATAAATGAGATCTCAAATAGAGTTATGGATCAAAAGTTATGGCCTCTGAAAGTTTGGACTCCACATCATTTATTTTCAGAAGTTTTAAGAGGCCATATATGACCATTTTAGGGTCTTAAAAGTTATAAAAACATTTGTAAATGGATATATATATTTATGGATAAATTTTACTTTTTGAGATAATTATTTTAATGTAAAAAAGAGCTGAAACTAAGTTACAAATCAATAGTTATGGCCTCCATAAGTTTGGACTCCACATCATTTATTTTAAAAAAAATTAGAGGCCATACATGATAATATGAGGGTTATAATTTTTTTTATAACATCCTTAAAATGATATAGATATTTATTATTAAATTTTACTTTCTGAAATAATCATTTTGATGTAAATGAGATCTCAAATGGAATTAAAGATCAAAAGTTTGGACTCCACATCATTTATTTTTCAAACATTTCTAAGGCCATATGTGACCATATAAGGGTCTAAAATTTTATGTACACATCCCTAAATAGATATATCTATTTATATTTGAATTATACTTTCCAAGGCAATCATTTTGGCATAAACAAGAGCTCAAATAAAGTTACAGATCCAAATTTATGGCCTCCAAAAGTTTGGACTTTGCATCATTTGTTTACAAAACTTTTCAAATGTCATAAGTCACCACATGAGGGTCTAAAAAGTTCAAAACAAATAACTATATGGATACATTTATTTAAAGTTATAATGTAATTTATAATAAGTTTATTTTGGTGTAAACAGTTCAAATAAATGAGAGCTCAAACAGAGTTACAAATTAAAATTTATGGCCTCCACAAGTTTGGATTCCACATCATTTTTTTCTAATTTTTTAAGGACCATTTGGGGTTCATAAGAGTTATGAAAACATCCTTATATGGATATATATGCTTAAAAATAAATTTTAATTTCAAATATAGTTATTTTGGAGCAAATGAGAGCTCAAATGAAGTTATGGATTAAAAGTTATGGCCTCCAAAAGTTTAGACTTTGCCTCATTTATTTTTAAAACTTTTTAAAGTCCATACATGACCATTTGAGGGTCATAAAAGTTTTCAAAACATCCTTAAATAGATACATCTATTTATGGATGAATTTTAATTTTTTATATGGTTGTTTTCACATAAATGAGAGCTCAAACAAAGTTATAGATCAAAATTTATGGCCTCTAGAAGTTTGGACTCCACATCATTTGTTTTAAGAACTTTTCAGAGGCCATACATGACCATCTAATGGTTTTTAAAGTTCTAAAACAAATGATGTGGAGTCTAAAATTTTAGAGGCCATGACTTTTGATCTATAACTTTCTTTTATCCCTCAGTTATACCAAAATGAAAATTTCAGAAATTAGCTTTGATTCATAAATAGTTATATCTATTTAGGGATGTTTTCATAACTTTTTAGATATTTGGATGGTCATATATGGATTCTTAAAAAATATAAAAATAAATGATGTGGAGTCTAAAATTTTGGAATATATAATTTTCACCAAAATGACTTTATATATTTATATTTGAATTTTACTTTATGATACAATCAATTTGGTGAAAATGAGAGCTCAAATAGAGTTACAGATCATTAGTTATGGCCACAAGATGTTTATACTTTGCATCATTTTGTTTAGAACTTTTAGGAGGCCATACATGACCATTTTAGGGTATTTTTTTTTTAAACATTTTTAAATTGATAAATATGTATATGATAGAATTTTAATTTTTGATATAGTTATTTTGGTGGAAACAAGAGCTTAAATAGAGTTATGGATCAAAATTTATGATCTCAAAAATTTTGGACTTTGCATTATTTATTTTCAAAACTTTTTAGAGTTCATATGTGATCTAAGGGTCTAAAAAGTTTTGAAAACATCTCTAAATAGATAGATTTATTTATGGATTAATTCTAATTTTTGAGATGATTTTTTTAACGTAAATGAGAGCTCAAATAGATTTATAAGTCCAAACTTATGGACTCCAAAATTTTGGACTCCACATCATTTATTTTTAGAACTTTTCAAAGACCATACATGACCATATAAGGGTCTAAAAAGTTTTAAAACATAAATAAATAGATAAATCTCTTTATGGATGGATTTTAATTTCTGAGACTAGCATTTTGGTACTAATTAGAGTTCAAATGGTATAATAGATCAAAAGTAATGACCTCAAAAATTTGGACTCTACATCATTTATTTTCAAAACTTTTTGAAAGTCATATGTCATCATATAAGAGTATATTTTTTTACAACATCCCTAAATAAATATATTTGTTTGTTGTTGAATTTTACTTTCTAATACGGTCATTTTAGCACAAACAAGAGTTTAAATGGTGTTACAGATCAAAAGTTATGGCCTCTATAAGTTTAGACTCTGCAGTATTTTTTCAAAACTTTTTAGAGACCATACATGACCATTTGAGGGTAAAAAAATTAAAATAAATTGTTTAAATAGATAGAAATATATATGTCATAATTTTTCTTTTTTAGATGGTCATTTTGGTGCAAGTGATAGCTCAAATAGAGTTATGGATCAAAATTTATGGCCTTTAAAACTTTAAACTCTACATCATTTATGTTTAGAACATTTTAGAGGCCATATGTGACCATATGAGGGTTTTAAAAGTTATAAAACCATTTTAAAATAGATTTAACTATTTATGGTTGAATTATACTTATTGAGATGGTCATTTTGGCATAACCAAGATCTCAAACAAAGTTATGGATCAAAGTTATGGCCTTTGGAAGTTTGGCCTCCATATAAGCTTTTCAAAGGCCATACAGGACCATATGAAGGTTTTAAAAGTTTTGAAAACATCCCTAAATGGATAGAGATATTTATGTTTGTATTTTGATTTTCTAGATGGTTGTTTTGGAATAAACAAGATCTTAAATAGAGTTATAGATCAAGAGTTATGGCCTCCAAAACTTTAGAATCTGCATCATTTATTTTTAGAAAATTTTGGAGGCTAAATATGACCATATGAGGGTTTGACATTTTTTGAAAACTTCCTAAAAAGGATATATCTATTTAATTCTAAATTATAATTTTTGATACAATCATTTTGGTGTAAACAAGATCTCAAATGGAGTTACAAATCAAAATTTATGACCTCTATAAGTTTGGAATCCATATCATTTATTTGCAAAACTTTTTAGAGGTCATACATGACTATTTAAAGGTCTGAAAAGTAATGAAAACATCCCTAAATGGATAAATATACTTTTGGATGAAATGTAATTTTTGAAATGGTTTATTTTGTCACAAATGAGAGCTCAAATAGAGTTATGGATCAAAAGTTATGGCCTCCAAAAGTTTGGACTCTGCATGATTTGTTTTGAGAATTTTTAGGAGGCCTTTAGAGTATTAGACTCTACATCATTATAGGGTCTAAAAAATTCTAAAAATATTTTTAAATGGATTATATTATTTACGACTGATTGTACTTTTTGAGACAGTTAATTTTTTTGCAAATGAGAACTCAAATGAAGTTACAATTTAAAAGTTATGGCCTTCTAAAGTTTAGACTTTACATCACTTATTTTCAAAAAAAATCAAAGGCCATACATGACCATGAGGGTCTAAGTATTTTTTTAAAAAGATAACTAAATAGATATATCTATTTATAGATAAATTATACTTCTATAGACTATCACTTTGGCATAAATGAGAGCTCAAATAGAGTTAAAAATAAAATGTTATGGCCTATAAAAGTTTGGACTTCAAATCATTTATTTTGAGAAATTTATAGAGGCCATATGTGGATTTGAGGGTCCAATTTTTTTTGAAAACTTTATTAAATTGATAGATCTATTTATGGTTGAAATGTACTTTTGGAGATGGCCATTTTAGTGTAAATGAGAGCTCAAATTGAGTTACATATCAAACGTTATATCTTCCAAAATTTTGGACTATTAATTATTTTTTATAAATTTTTAGAGGCCATACATTACCATATGAGGGTATTAAAAGTCTTAAAACATACCTAAATGAAGTGGAAATATGTGACCATCTAAGATGGTCATTTTATCATAAATAAGAGATTAAATATAGTTATACATCAAAATTTATGGACTCCAAAATTTTGGAATCCACATCATTTATTTTCAAAACTTTTCAAAGGCAATGCATGACCATTTAAAGGTCCAAAAAGTTCTAAAAACATCCCTAGATGTATATAGCTATTATTCCTAAATCATACATTTTTATGGTCATTTTGGTGTAAATGAGAACTCAAGTGGATTTATGGATCAAAGTTTATGACCTACAAAATTTTGGACTCCATATCATTTATTTTAGAACTTTTAAGAGGCAATACATAACCATCTAAGGGTCTATTTAAAAAAAACATAAATGAATGGATAGATCAATTTATTTTTAAATTGTGCTTTTTAATTATTATTTTGGTGCAAATGAGAGCTCAAACAGAGTTAGAGATTAAAAGTTATGGCCTCTATAATTTTGGACTCCACATCATTTGTTTTCATAACATTTTGGAGGCCATAAATAATGATTTAACAATTGTGGGAATATTGGAGTATTAATCCTAATTTATTTAAAGGGTCTAAGTAGTAAAATTAGTAAATAAATATGTAATAATTAATCTACTGATTTGTGTAAATTAGATTGCAATTTTGACCTTTCTAAAAATTGTAATAAGATGGAAAAAAATAAGACGTAGTTAGAAACTAGCTGATATGGTTGAGACAGTAACTGATATTCACTATGCAAGACTAAGAAACTATCACAAAATAATATTTGACCTTTATTTTATGATTGGTTAGTAGTGCTAAAAGTGAATAAGAGTGACACTAGCACTGTAGTCTACCTTTTTTGTTGTTGTCCTAAGGATCTAAGTTTTTTGGGTTTTGTTCACTAGGTCTGTGTGACCTTGATTGTGAAGTTTTGGTAGCTATAAGTCTATAGAGCTCCTTATAGAGCATATTTTCTCTTCAAACCATATAATCCATTATTTTATTTATCAATTTTGAGAGAGAAAGTGGGGTTAGTGTTTGTAACATTCATTGAATGTGTATTCACACCTCATGTGTGGGCACGCTACCTACATACCAATACTCTGAAGAGGGATCAAGCCATATGTAGTTCTCCCACTTGATGTGTTTTGTGCAATTGAGTGTATGAATATTCAAAATGATAAACTAGATGTACTTAATGTGGCTAGGGACTGGTGTAAGGATTTGAATAAGCTTGTAAGTATATTTCTTGGTTATATGCAGAGAATAGGGAAGATTTCTTGAGTAGTCTTGTTTGTATTATTGCTTGCTTAGTGATATTTTCCAAACCTTTCCTAATGATCTTTAAATGTGATTTTATAGGGATCTATTGATCATGGGTTGAATGTGCTCACATTAGGCCAATAAGGAGAAGGATGGGGAACCAAAATAAAATAACCATTGGGGATAAAAATTCATTTTGATAGGAGTGTCTAAGTAGATAGGAGTGGCATTGGTGCTATAGTCTAAGTGTGAAACTATTGTATTGAGCTGATGGGACCTAGGGGGATGGATTAGTCATGAGAAAAGGGTTATAACTCAACTAACATGAATTTTGGAAGGCTATGGATGATTGAGAATCAATGAAAAGATGCTTATGAGGGTCATTAGAGAAATTAAGAGGGACCTATGGGTTGGGTATCTTTAACCATGCTTAATTTACTAATTTTCACATTTTATATGACTACATTTGCCCCCCCTTTATTATAGTGATGCAATAAATTGAAATATTAAGATAAAGGAAAAATAGAAAGTGTACTTGAACTTATCTGTAAGGATGAAGCTCATGAACTTGTGTGATACTAGGTGTGCATAAAGAGAGCACTTTATGAAGTGTAAATCTACAAGATAAAATAAAGAGTAGATCAATTCTTACTAGATACGCTATATCTAAAATAAGAACGTACAAAGCTAGGTAAGAGAGAGGAAGATAAAAGAATGAATACACCTCAATAGATATGTAGACCAATACAAAACATATTATGATGTTGAGTGATTTTAAGTAATGTTGGATGTGTGTTGAACGAAGATTAATATCATGAATGGAGCTAAGTGCTCAATTCTTTAGAAGTGGCTCAAAAATGCAAAATTTAGCCCTTTGGTACCATCATCACCCACTAAGTGAATCTAGGTAGTCATGTGTGAGATAATAAATGTTTGGACTATGTATCTAATCCCTTTAAATAGGTGGCTCAAGAATACAAAGGCTAACTAGTACTTTGGCTCCATAATTACCCCATGAAGTGAAGCTTTGAAATGATACTGGTATGAAATATATGTCATGTAAGATGGCTCCTAAATCTCATAAATGTACTATGATCTAAAAATGTTGGTATGAATAGATGAATGTATGGTGGAAAATAGGCCACTCTTGGCCATTATAAAAGATGGATATTATGCTTGTATGAAATCCACTCCAAAACTGGTACACTAGGTATATGAAATCCACTCTAAAATTGGAGTTTCGGATTGTATGAAAGCCACTCCAAAATAATGTCAAACACCTATAGATGGAATAAGGCATGAAACTACTAAAAATGTTTGGGTAATGTTCAACTCAAAAAGAAAATAAAATAAATGTTACATGTATATTACCCCCAATCACTGGTGTCTGAAACATGGATTCTAATCTAAAAGTTATACCAACTACCATATCTGAAATAGGAAGTGAAATCCATCATGCCATACATGATTCCCCCTATATCTAGATTCTATGAATAAAAGTGTACTAAAAAATACTAATTCTAAACTAATCTAACTATGTAAAATTGTAGCTAAACCTACTTTTCTACTTCAAGAAAGTCTAGTTTTTACATTGTTTAGACAGGAGCACCAAAAATGAATAGTAGTGGCATCGATGCTATAGTCCAATCTTGGCACTATTATCTTAGGCCAAATCTGATGACTGTTCTAACATTTTTACTATCTACCTAGTCTATTCTAATTGTTTTGATGTTTGGTTGTTGTTCTAGGTGTTTTGAAAGATGGATTTTTGACTATTAAGATTTTTGATCTCTATAACAAAACCCCTATTTGGTTTCCCCTCTTCTAAGGGTAGGAATGAAGACCTTGAAATGAATACCCTTAGAAAAAAGAGCCTTAAAAGTGTGTTATGTTGAAAAGATACATGATATAATAATGATAATCAATAAGATATCTTAAGATATATCATGGTTTGTAATGAAATATTGTTAGATCAATAAGGCTATGCCTAGATAGATATAAAAATGTAATAGTATGTGCAATGTATTGAATTAGAATTAGAAATTTGGTTAGTTTTTAGTTGTTAGGTGTTAGGTGTTATAGAGGGATGGAGCATGATGTCCATCATGGCATCCAAAATATCAAGATAATGCATGATGTTGATCATGGCATTACAAATAATGAGAAGAAAAAAAGAAATAAGCACACAAAGAAAGAATCAAGAAGCATACAAGGGTGGCCAAAGGCCAAGAAAATAAGGGACATGGGCACATGTAACTCAAACTAGAAGGCAATCATACAAAGCATGTTCAAATGCCACATACACATACAATTGAAACAAGCAAGGTTGGTGTGAAAACCACAATCACATAGAAGAGTATAGGCAAGGGACATTAGCAAATGTCTAAAGGCACAACATGAATAAAAGCAAAGGACATTGAAAAATGTCCTAAGGCACATACAAGAGATAAACAAGAACTAAGAAAATGCAATCACATCAAGCTACATTAAGAAAGAAAAGAAATCACATAAATAGTGAAAATACAATCACAACTAACTAATTAAAGAAAGAAGTGAAAGTATGTAAGACATGTTTAGTACAAGACTAGGTATATGCTAAGAAATACACAAGTGTTATATACTAGTGAGTGTTGATAGAGTATTATGTGTAAGTGAGTAAGTAATGTACATCAATATGATAACTAAAGTGTGTGGTGTAAGAATGACATAACCTAGATGGTGTAGTCATGTAGAGGAGGCCCCCAATGGGTATGTATATCAATGTATGTCTCGATGTATAAGTAGGATGCCCTCTCAATGGGTAGAGTGAAACAATCAAAGAGTTATATGTCATTATACACACTCAAAGGAGATCAAGTGAAACATGTTAATGTAAATAAATCGATAAATAATAGCATAAAATAATAAATGTAAGTCTAGTAAATTAGTAGCAATGTAAAGCATGGATGATATTTTTTTGGTGTTTTAACATATTTGAATGTTTTTTTTATTTTGAAATTTTGTATTGTTTTTAAATTTTAAAATTTTATATTATTTTTGTATTTTTTATATTTTAAGCTATGTATAATCAATCACAAGAAGTTTATGTACAAGAAATTGAAGAGAAGCAATGTACAAAGAAGGATGAGAAGAGATGATACTAATCAATGAGTCTCATGGGAGACTCCCTATCATGGTGTCATATATCAAGGAGAGGAATCATGCATGATCATGAAACATGATGGAAATGTAGAGACTATGAATTTGAAAGATATATATGTTGTAAATGTTCTAAAATATTTAAATTAGAAACTGAGTGTGGCATCCCCATATAACTCTAATAAGTGGATGCAACTATAAGGATCTTAAGGACCCATCTAGTAGTAAGAGAAGCTCTCTGAACATGTGCTCTATGAGTAGATGCATGAGATATTAATGATATTGTCTTAGGTTTAAACACTATAACTAGGAGCTATCTAGAATCTTGAGGCTATGGAAGTGTATGAATTATCTATGCTGGAGATGGATGCCTCAACTATGCCTAAATTATAACTAAAGGAAGAATTATAACTAGTGGCAAAATTGAAATTGGTGGCAAAACTAAAAATAGTGGAAAAACTAAAACTAGTGGAAAAAATGAAACTAGTGGATATATAATAGTAGATAGCTCTGAAGTGGGGAGTGGTGGCTCATATAGAACTCCACCAACTATAACAACATGATTATCATGAATGAATTTTATGTATATGAATTGTAGAAGGTACTAATCAAAGTTTCCAAATCCAAGGTTGACCAATATCATATCAAAAACTCTTGCATTGAGAACTATAGTGAATAGTGTCACCATGCATGTTGGACCAATTTGAAGAGGAAGTACTATCTCACCTAATGAACTCTATATGTGCCCACTAAATCCACTAATAACTATGTCCATTAGGTTAATATCTTACTTTGAATATCCCAAATGCTACAATAATGTCATAGTGCACATGTTCACACTAGATCTATTATCTATGAGAACACTATGAATATGATGATTATGAATGTAACCTCTAATAAAGAGTGTATGATAATCTGAATCATCCTCAATGATCTCCTGCTCTAAGAAGGAGATAAAAGGTCTAGTTGGAACTCTAGAATTATAAATACCAATCATGTTACTTAAAGGTTGTGTCTCAACTAAAGGTGTCCTATGTGTATCTAGTGGAGGATGTGCATGATATGCATGGTGAACCCCTGATGTGTCCCTTATCTCTTATTTAGAATATTTTAGAAAGGGATTTGAGAAGATTTTCAAAGCTTTATCTTATGTTTTCTTTGCTTGAGGAGGCTCAACTAAAGTGCCAAGATCAATATGATTTCCATCTATCAAATTATGTATCTTGTGTTTAAAATTGATAAATCTATTTATTGTATGACTTGGTGACTTTTGAAAATCACAAAATTCATGTTAATCATATCCCCATGGAAGAGGCTCTATTGGGTCAACTTCCTGAATAAGAGGGAGAGATATGATGTTACATTCCAATAGCTACTATAACACTTTAGCTAGAGAAAATGGTAAATTGGTGAATATTTTCCAAGGAGTTGTTGATAAAACCACTCACCAAAGGAGCTCAAAATCCACATTAACTATCAGTTACTTTTGAATCTTGCTATCATTGACCTTGACTTTGTATTTGACTTTTTTGTTACTCTTATTTGTTATTTATGAGATACTTATGTACTTGAGTTTTCACATTGAAATTAACTTTAATTATCTTTCCTTTAGTGTGTGAAAAAATTTAGTGAAGGAAGAGAATCTTTTGAACATAATTGATTCATGTAAAGCTAGTAGAAGACTCTGTTTGAAGAGATCTTGTAACTCTTGATCAGCTATGGGGCTAGTCACTTTCAATAAAAGTACACTTCCACTCACTTTTTGATCCTAACATTGAATAGGGAGATGTAAGGCCATATTGGGTCCTATAATATGCCTTTATATTCTTATTAACATCCATAATTTTCTCCACACAAGGAGGTTTGCATGATTTTAGCATTATAAAAAATGAGGCTTAATTAGAGCTTTTGGTAGAGAATGAATTCTTGGGACTAGTTTGAGACTTATTTATAGTTTTTTTTAGGTCTAATATGATTTTAATAGGCCATAAATGAATATAGGATGAGCTAAATAATAATAATTCAATTTTTAACACTTATATACAAGATTAGCCTAAGGAGATGAAAAGTGCTCTAGACACCTAGCAAGAGAATGAAGTGATGTGTCAAAGGTAACTTGGATATACCAATTTAAAGGTGTTAATATAAAATAAAAGGTGTTAATATTAGAGAAAAGGTGTAAGAGAGCCTTATATGACCATAAAGAAGGCTACTTATCTTTTAACATGCCAAGACAAAGGGTAGTTTTGGAGAGCTAATCAAGGTGTCAAGTAAGCATTCTAACCCCTACACCACTTGGATCAAGGGAGAAGCTTTATATGAGATACACATGGAATTTTTGACCTATTGAGGTAGTTCCATGACTACTTTCTTTATTTTAACTCACATGGACACTTGTCAATCTTCTCCTATTACACCCGTCTCTCTCTTCACAATTCTCTATATAAGTAGCCAATTGTAGCTTTTTTAATAATCCTCCACCTAGGTATGGAAAATCCCTACTCATTATAATCCTTTGATTAATGAAGAATAACTTGGTTTTACCTTCTCCATGGATTTTTTCAATGTGCATGTTAAACTAGTTGATCTTGTTAAGTGATAGATTCCCTTACATGGCATGTTGTCCTTATTAGCATTCATATTCATTTTTGAAAGTATTTTTTTAGGTCTCTTGAAGTGTTTAAATGAAGTGTGTATGATTTTAGTGAGTTGTCTCTTCACTAGTGTCATGTCATGGCATCTTATTTAGTCCTCCTAGCTCAAGCTTGCTTCACAAACCTCCATGAGAAATACTAACGTAGAAAGGAAGATTTTGATTAGTGCCATGTGTAGGTTAGGCTATTGTTTGAAGTTTAATCATAGTTATTTGGTATATTTTATTTTACATTTGAAGCATCACCTCATTAAGTTAGGTTTCTTTCATGTTTCTCTCTCCCTTTTCAACCCAAACATGTTAGAATCATAGGTGATGAGCTTAAATAGATATATCAAATAAGTTATCCCTTCAATCTAAAGGTTTACCTCTACTATAGACAACCCATAGGTCTAGTGGTAATCCCATTGTTTCACTAAATTAGAGTAAGCTTAAACTACCTCTCCAATGGTGTAAAATTGAGTGACAAGAATAGATTTTCAAGAGAGGCTCTATTGAAGTGAGTGGAAGAACATTCAATAATGTTCTCAATATTCCCTCACTTTTAATTAATCTCCTATCTATTTACCATATTACTCACCTTGGTTTAGGTAAGTGATTTGAGTTTACCCCATATTCAATGTATGTCAGAGAGTTTCATAATGACACTATATTGGCAGTGGGATTAGTTGATCATTTGACTCAATCATATACCTTCTCACACTTTGTCCTTAATTCTCCTTCAGATTCTTATTCATCAAATTCACTTGGACTTCATGACATTTATGAGCCTAAGCTCATATCTGATATTGGGGACTCTTCATATAACATAGATGATTATAATAATAATGGGGAAACACCTCCACCATCTTCTTGTCACCTTCCAAATATTAAGGAGTTATTTATTAAGTCACCTAATTTTGGTCCACTTCAGACATTAAATGGAGTAGTTACTTTGACTCAAGACTCATCATATATTATAGGGAGTAGGTACTTTGTTTTATGACTCATAATACATCAAGAAGTCTTCTACACAGTTATAAGGCATTCCACATTATATCTTCACCTTTATTATAATACCATGTTAGGGATTCTATTAAGATCAAAGATGGAAGACCAAATGCACTAAAACTTGAACAAAGTAAAGTGACAAATGATCAAGTAGTTTTAAGAGAGAAATCAAGATTGAAAAATTTCAAATTACTCTATGAATACCTAAAGAACATATATGTATAATATGTGAGTAAATGTACAACTCCTCCTAAAATAGTGGTAACCCTTACCTAGAATAGTGGTGACCTCTATACCCAAAATAGTGATTCAATGGTTAATAGGTCAAAGGAGTAATTCCCACTAACTAAAATAGGGAAGTCAAGTGTAACTCCCTATGACTAAGTACACCTAAATAAGCTAATCTCAAAAGTGCAAGAAAACACCATGTGGGTGTATAATAATATTAATAAACTAATAAAAATAAATTACTATCCTACACTAAATCCCAATCCATCACCTCAAAATTTTTAATTCATCAATAAACAACTCTATCCATTTAGGGATGAATTCATAACTTTTCTAACCCTAGGATGGTCACGAATGGCCTCCAAAATTTTTTGAAAATAAATTATATGGGGTCCAAACTTCTAAAGGCCATAACTTTTGATCCATAACTTTGTTTGAACTCTCATTGGCACCAAAATGACTATCTTAGATAGTAAAATTAAGACATAAATAGATCTATCCACTTAAAAATGTTTTAAGGACTTTTATAACTTTAAAATGTCACATATGGACTCCAAATTTTTTTGAAAATAAATGATGTAGAGTCCAAACTATTTGAGGCCATAACTTGTGATATGTAACTCCATTTGAGATCTCATTTGCATTGAAATGACCATATCAAAAACTAAAATTCAAACATAAATAGCTATATCAGTTTAGGAAAATTTGAATTTTATTTGAAAACTTAGAAAGTCAAGTATGGCCTTTGAAAAGTTTTGATAATAAGTGATGTGGAGTCCAAACTTCTAGAGCCCATAAATTTTGATCATAACTCTATTTGAGCTCTTGTTTACACCAAATGATTATCTAAAAAAAGTAAAATTTAGACATAAATAGATATATAAATTTATATTGAGAATGTTTTGGAACCTTATATGGTCATGTATGGTCTCTAAAAATTTCTAAAAATAAATGATGTGGAGTCCAAACTTTTAGAGGTCATATCTTTTGATTTGTAACTCTAGTTGAGATTTTATTTGTGCCAAACTAACCATCTAAAAAATTAAAATTCAACCATAAATAACTCTATCTATTTATGAATGTTTAAAAAAAATGAAAACTCATAAGGTCATATATGGCCTTCAAAAAGTTTTAAAAATAAATAATGTAGAGCCCAAACTTCTAAAGGCCATAAATTTTGATTTATCACTCTATATGAGCTCTCATTTGACATAAAATGATCACCTCATAAACTAAAATTCATACATAAATATCTATATTCAATTAGATATTTTTATAGGAAATTTTGAGACCTCTAAATGGTCAGGTAACTCTGTTTGAGCTCTATTATATGCCAAAACAATCATCTCATAAAGTACAATTTAGCCATATAGATGGTCATGCATGGTGTCTATCCATTTAAGGATTTTGTTGAGAAAATTTATGACCCTTAGATAATCATGTATGGTCTTTGAAAAGTTTTGAAAATAAATGATGCAAAGTCCAAACTTTTGAAGACCATAACTTTTGATCCATATATCCATTTGAGCTCCCATTTGTGCTAAAATAACCATCTTATAAAATGCAATTCAACCATAAATATATCTATCCATTTAGGGATATTTTTAGACATTTTAAAACCATAATATGGTCACATATTTACCTTAATTTTTTTATAAAATAAATGATGTGGAGTTTAGAATTTTAACAACCATAATATTTGATCCATAACTCTATTTGAGCTCTCACTTATGAAGAAAAGACCGCATCAGAAAGTATAATTTAACCATATGTATAATTCAAACCCTTATATGGTCATGTGTGGCCTTAGAAAAGTTTTGAAATTAAGTGATGCAGAGTCCAAACTTCCAGAGGCCATAACTTTTAATTCGTAACTCTATTTGAGCTCTTATTTATACCAAAATTATTATATCAAAAAGTAAAAATATTTCTACCTATTTAGGAATTTTTTAAAAAACTTTTAAAGCCCTTATATCGCCACATATGACCTCTTAAATTTTTTGAAAACAAATTATGTGAAGTTCAAAATTTTGGAGGCCATAACTTTTGATTTGTAACTTTATTTAAGTTCTCATTTGTGCCAAATAGCCATATCAAAAATTACAATTCAACCACAAATAAATATATTCATCTAGCGATGTTTAAAAAAAAATTTAGACCCTTATATTATCATGTATGGCCTTTTAAAAGTTATAAAAATAAATGATGTAAAATCTAAACTTCTAAAGGCCTTAACTTTTGATCCTTAACCCTAATTGAGCTCTGGTTTACACAAAAATGACCTTCTCAAAAATTAAAATACATCCACATACATCTATAACAATTTAGGAATATTTTTATAAATTTTTGGAACCTTAGATGGTTACATATGGTATTTTAAAGTTTTTAAAATAAATAATGTGGAGCTCAAACTTCTTGAGGCCATAAATTTTGATTTTTAACTCTATTTGAGCTGTTATTTACACCATAACAACCATATCAAAAAGTAAATTTCAACCATAAATATTTATATATGTGTAGGGATGTTTTTAATAAATTTTTAGACCCTTATATGGTCACATATGGTCTAAAAACAAATGATACAGAGTCCAAAATTTTAAAGGTCATAAATTTTGGTATGTAACTCTAATTAACCTCTCATTTGCATCAAAATAATAATCTCAGAAAGTAAAATTTATCCATTATATATTTATAAACTAATGGATTTTTATGAGAACTTTTTGGACCCTTAGATGGTCACATAGGTCTCTAAAAATTTCTAAAAATAAATGATGAGGTTTCCAAATGTTTGATCCATAATTTTGTTTGAGCTCTCATTTACATCAAAATGACTATCTAGAAAATTAAAATTCAGCCATAAACAACTATTTCCATTTAGGGATGTTTTCAAAAAAAAATTGACCTTAAAATGGTCATGTATGGCCTCTAAATGTTTTCCAAAATAAATTATGTTTAGTCCAAACTTTTTGAGGCCATAACTTTTGATTCGTAACTCTGTTTGAGCTCTCATTTATGCCAAAATGACAATATCAAAAAGTAAAATTCAACCATAAATAACTCTATCACATTAGGAATGTTTTAAAAAAAATATAACCTTATATGGTTACATACAACCTATGAACTTTTTAAAAAATAAATGATGTGGATTTCAAACTTCTAAAGGTCATAACTTTTGATCCTTGACTTTATTTGAGCTCCCATTTACACCAAAATGATTGTCTCAAAAAGTAAAATTCAGCCATAAATAACTATATCCATTTATGGATTTTGTTTAAATTGTTTTTTACTCTCATATGATCATGTATGGTCTCTAAAAATTTATGAAAATAAATGATATAGAATCTAAACTTCTTGAGGCCATAAATTTTGATTCATAACTCTGTTTGAACTCTTGTTTATGCCAAATGATCATATCAAAAATTAAAATTTATATATAAATAGATATATCTATTTATGGATGTTTTATAACTTTTTATACCCTCATATGGTCACATATAGCCTCTAAAATGTTCAAAATATAAATGATGTAGAGTTGAGACTTCTAGAGGCCATAACTTTTAATCCATAACTTCATTTGAAATCTCATTTGCATCAATACAAATGCCTCAAAAAGTAAAATTTATCCATAAACATATCTGTTCATTTATTTTTTGATTTTAGAAATGTTTATACCTTCATGTATAGCCTATAAAATGTTTTGAAAATAAATGATGTGGATTCCAAACTTATGGAGGCCATAACATTTTATTTTTAACTCTATTTTATCTCTCATTTACATTAAAAAAACATCTCAAAAATTAAAATTCCATAATAAATACCTCTATGTATTTAAGGATGTTTTCAAAACTTTTTAGACCCTCATATGGTAACCTATGACCTCTAAAAAGTTATAAAAATAATTCATTTGTACTCTACACTTCCAAAGGCCATAACTTCTAATTCATAACTCTATTAGAGCCATCGTTTGTGCCAAAAAATACATATCAAAAATTAAAATTCAATAATAAATTTATATATTAATTTAGGGATATTAAAAAAAAAATTGAAACTCTTATATGGTCAAGTATGACCTCTAAAAATTTTTAAATATAAATTACGTGGAGTCCAAACTTTTGGAGACCATATATTTTGATTTATAACTTTGTTTGAGGCTCTTATTTACAATAAATTACCATCTTAGAAAGTATAATTCAACATAAACATATCTATCTATTTATAGATATTTTAAAAACTTTTTAGACCATTAAATGGTCATGTATAGCCTTTATAAAGTTATGAAAATAAATAATATAGATTCAAATTTTGAAGGCCATAAATTTTGATCCATAACTCAATTTGATCTCTCATTTGTGTCAAAACAACCTTATCAAAAATTAAAATTCATCCATAAAGATATTTATATTTTCAGAGGTCTTTTCATAACTTTTCAAACCCTTATATGGTCATGTATGGCCTTTGAAAAAAGTTTTTAAAATAAATGATGCAGAGTCCAAACTTTGGTAGGCCATAAATTTTGATCCATAACTTTGTTTGAGCTCTCATTTTTACAAAAACCATCATCTCAAAAATTACAATTTATCTATAAACATGTCTATCTACTTAGGTATATAACTTTTATGACCCTCAAATGGTCATGTATGACCTCCAAAATGTTATAAAAATAAAAGATACAGAGTCTAATCTTCATGAAGCCATAAGTTTTGATTTGTAACTCTATTTGAGATCTGATTTATACCAAAGACTATCTTATAAAGTACATTTTAACCATAAACATATTTTTCTATTTAGTAATGTTTATATGACTTTTATAAATCTTATATGGTTATGTATGGCCTGTAAAAAGTTCTAAAAATAAATGACATAGAATCCAAACTTTTAGAGGCCATAACTTTTGATCTATAACTTTGTTTGAACTATCATTTATACTAAAATGACCATATCAAAAAGTAAAATTCATCCATCAATAGCTCTATCTATTTAGGGATGTTTTAAAAAAAATTCAAATCATCATATAGTCACATATGGCCTCTAAAATGTTCTAAAAAATGATGCAAATTCCAAATTTTTGAAGGGCATAACTTTTGACCATAACTCCATTTGAGCTCTCGTTTATACCAAAATGACCATATCATAAATTCTAGCTTTTAAAAATTTTAAGGATGTTTTTAAAACTTTTATGACCCTTAAATGATCATGTATTGCTTTTGAATTTTTTTGAAAACAAATGACATGGAGCCTAAACTTCTAGAGGCCATAACTATTGATTTTTAACTCTATTTGATCTCTCATTGATATCTCATAACTATTGATTTTTAACTTCTAGAGGCCATAACTATATATTTTATTATCTTTTGGAAACTAGTGTTTAGTTCCTAAATAATAGGTGGTCTAGAGTAAGGGAAAAAAATTAGTTTAATATGGTAAAATATATATTTTTATTAAGTAAATTACATGAGGAAGGGAAATAAACTTATCTAAAAATGGGATGAAATGGATGATTCAGGAGCAAGAAATTGAGATGCAGGACTGGGACACTATCTAGAATCTAGATCTAGCCTTCATTCTGTGATTGGATAGGAGTGACAAAAGTGGCACCAAAATTGTATTCCACCTTTTCTTTTTTTTTCTTAAGGATCTAATATTTTTGGGTTTTATCTGCTAGGTTAATGTGAGCCAATGTACCAAATTTTGGAGGTTAGAAGTCAAAAAAGCTCACTGTAGGTCTATTTTAATCTATAAAACCCTATATTAATCTACACATATGCAAATAATAAATGTATCAAAATAAAATGGGGGATAAAATGGGTTAGGGGAAGAATGATCACATGATCTAGAACCCCTACTATCTTGATTGATACCTATATTAACCCTCAAGCTAGGGTCTCAAATCTAATGTAGTTCTCCCTTAGGGAACATGCATAATCAATGTGAATGATAGATGCAAGAATGAATTTCACCTAGGTCTTTCCTTGACCAAGCATCCAAGTCTATGTGTGATGCATAATACTGAGCTATACTATTGACTAATTTTTAATTAAGTAATGTGCCAAAGTAGTAAGTACTAGATATAAAATGCCTTATGAAGTCATTTATATAGGATACTTTTTGTTTTGAATTTGAGAGCTTTTATTTGCATTTGGTTGACATTTGGAAACTAAAGATGAAGCTAAAAAAGGGGCTAAGACTCATTAATCAAAGGAAACTAATTATTAGAACTCAAAATGGCGATAGATAAGAGTGCTATAAATAGACACTAGTGGCACCAACATTGTAGTCTAACCCCATTGCTCATATCTTATAGTCTCAAGACTTAGGGGGATGGAAAGAGGATAAAATACTTGACCTAGTTGAGGTGGAATGACTATTTGAAATGCTTAAGAAGACTGGAAATAGGCAAAAAGGTGATTTAAGCATAAAATAAGACCAAAATGATTAAAATAAAGGACATGGTTAAATGTGAACAAATCCCATATTCTTCAGTTGGAGTCTCCTATGAAAGGACTATGAAAAGACATGATATGTTTGGTTGCTTGACTAGTTTATGGTGTATACATTTTCCACCCTTTTATTCTAGTAATGTAATGAAATGAAGTAATAGAGTAAAAGAAAGAAAATAAAATGTGTACCTAGACCTACTTACATGGAAATAAGTGTGCTGAGAAAGGGTCCAACTTACTTCCTAGCTAGGGGAGTGGATGGACAATCAAATAGTGCCTAGATAAAGAAGGAATACCTAAAATAAGTAAATGCTCAATCTAAAAGTGGAGTCTATATAACATGTAGAAATAAGGTAATGCTTAATCTGAATGGAATGAGAAATGCTTAGAGACACAAAACCAATGTCTATCATCTATCCCACATAAACTCATGAATCTAGAATGTGTGTATAGAATTTGTATACTGTGAAGAGTAAAATCTATCATGCCCTACACTTTAAATAATTTGAACTAGAACTGAGATGTGCTCATAGGCCCAAAACCAATGTTTGTCTTCTATTCCACTCAAACTCATGTAGTCTAGGCTTGGTTAATACTATGGACTAACCTCTATAAATGATCATATGGTCCAACCTAGTGACAACTTAATATAACTAGGTGTAATATAAACTCAAGTAAATATGTAATAAGAGAATGGCATGTCTTGCCATTTCAATCTGTATGATCTTGGATGGTAAAGAACATGAATATTTATGCCATGCCTCCAAATTTTATATGTGAGTGATGTGTATGTATAGTATTTAAATATATATAACCACATGTGAAATGAGTTATCATGTCATATCCAATGTGCAAAATTGGAGATCAACTATAATGTGCCTATAATCTAATATTTGGTCCTATAGTTGTGTCATGCTATATAAACCTGTATGTATGAGATGTGTAGTAATATATATGCCCCTAAATATGGTATCTAGTCTAAATATATATTGAAGTCACTATGAATCCATATAATTTGAACCACTATTTATCTAACTAATCTATGTATCTATAAACTAAGGGTATGTCCCTTTGAATGTCTTGAGTAATGTTGAATAATCCATGTAATCTAAATCACTATATATCTTGATTGATCTGAGTTGAATTTGATAATCTAACTACTAGATGTGTAAGAATCATGGTGTATCTATAAACTAAAAGTGTATCCCTCTGAATGTCCTGAGTAATTTTGAGTGACTCATGTAGTCTGAATCACTATATATCTTGACCAGTCTAAGCTAAATATGATAATTTGAATATTAGAGGTGTATGAACCATGGTGTATCCATCTATGAGAGTAGATAGGCATGCTAGATAAGTATAAGAATAGGAATAGTAAGAATGATGCCCCCCTTTTGGAGAGAGGGATGAGATTTGTGATAGAGGAGGTTGAGCCAAAATTAATGACTAGTTACATAATGATAGAAGTAAGGTTGGTATATTTTGAATTGATTGATAAGTTACTTGATTGATTAGACTAAGTTGTTTTGAAATTTGATTGAGCTTTTGATTGGTTAGATTAAATTTTTTGATAGTTAAATGAGTCTTTGATTAGTTAGGACCAAACTATATGTCTGCAAGTAAAATAGGTATAGAGATGTGTGTGCCATAGTAGGTAGATGATGTAGTAAGAGATCAAAGCTTGCATGATGTTGAAGTTATCAATGTTATGATTTTATGGAACAAAATGGTTTCTAAAATGGAGGCATGGGGTTGAAGTTATAGGAAAAATGATATTTTTCTTTGAATGGGAAAGTTGTTTGATATAGGAAAACTAGATTGATTCTCTATTCATTTGTGCATTAACTAGGTTGAGATTTGGAGATTTAGAGTAGGAGATATGTCAAGGAGATGAGCACCTACCATGACCTAATTTGAGTATTTGGTAGCCCAGGTTAAGGTTGGTGGGGAGATTACCCTAGTAAATAGCTAAAACATGTGATTTTTGCCTATTGGAAACCTATTTTTGATGTTTTTGAGTTGTTTTGTGTTTTAGGAAATTGACACAAGTTTTAGTGCTCTTGTTTAAGAGTCAATGCTCTTGTCTAGTGTTTATTGCTATTGTCTAAGTTATAGCATTATTATCTAGTGTTAGTGTCCTTTTACAACATTATTGTCCACTAGGGCTCATTTTCTAGGATTTTGAGTTATTTCCTATTGTTGTGTAGCTTAGATATTTTATTTGGCATGGTTGACTGATATATATGTTATTTTATGGTGTTTTATAGGGAAAGGTATGGATGAGGGAGTTCCATAGAGGTCAGGTGATGGAGATACTAATATTGTTACCTTTGTCAGCTGACAAAATAGCTATGATGGATAAGGTAGGGTTGGGTCATGTGTGTGACCTAGGCACTATGCAGTGGGATAGGTATCTAATTACCACCTTATGTGAGAGGTGGAATGCAAACACATGTACTTTCTAGCTTCTTACTAGAGGGATTATGATTACTCTAGAAGATGTGTACCATATTTTGCATTTGTTGATTAGTAGATGCAATATGACTTTGTAGGATGACATGGGTGTTGATGTTATTGATCATGCATCCTTGTATTTTGTTGGTGTGCCCTCAGGCATACATAGGAGAGGTAGTGATAACAATACATTATTATCAATTATTATGTAGTTAAGTGTTCCATGTTTGTGGAAGTGGTTAGTTGTATTGTTGGCTTCATTTGTTGCTATGGATGGGGGTGGGGTGTCAATTATATACAAGATGCATAAGATCATGTATAGTATAAAGGTGTATGGTACTATGTTCTCATGGGGTAAGAATATGCTTACCCAATTATATAAGGACCTTTATAGGAGGTTTTTAATGGTGGTGTGAGTATAACTAATTTATTGCATTATTGGGCTAATGAGCACAATAAGATTATCAAGGGAGAGGTGGGCACCTCCACAACCATTTGGGAAGTGGTGGATGAGTATGTTGTGTTAGGTGAATATTTTGTCAATCAGCTAATTGATGAGCAAAATAGGTCTTATCATCCATAGCAAGGGAGATGGGTTAGCCCAATGTGTAGGTTTACTACATCAGAGGTGGATAGATCTCTCCTCTCATCAAGGAGAGGTTCCCTATATATATGCAAGAGCTAGATACTATATATATATATATAAGCAAAAAATAACACTATGGGTGGAACTACACCATCCATCCTCTTTTTTTAGAGATGATGTTCACAAATAGAGGAGAAATCTTGGTGATAATACTGAAGGCACTTCACTTCTTTCAGAAGTGGTCTTGTAGTAGGGTGCATGAGTTCTTTTAGGTAGTGACAAGTAACTAATAACAAAAGGGTGCAGTAACCAGTAGGATGAAACAGAACACAAAGTTTCCACCTCAACTGCCCAAAGAGTGAAACACAAAAGATAATGGGGCACAAAGTCATCCCATAACCTTTTACATAGAAAGAAACTAAAAACACACACTAAAGACAACTATAACAACACAAAGTCTGAAAGTAACTGACTTTAGGACATCTTCCTTATCACTTCCACTAGTTTTGCCTTTTAAATTAAATAAACAAGAATGCATCTAGAAGACAGACATAAGAACAATCTCCTAAAATGGCATAAGCTATAATGACACAAACTCTACAACTCACTTGCTTTCTCATTCAAATAAAATAAAATGGTCAACAATCTGAGCTCAAAGTCTCAATAATCACCTCTCAATTTGGGCAAAGTCTTGCTTTTATAAAATGAAAAAGATCCCCTTTCAAAAAAAGGGATTTACAATATATAACAGCCTAGAAAAGACTGAAGCTATGTTCTATGGAGTGACCATGTTGCATTTAATGCTTTGAATGTGTCTTCATTTTTGTCAAAGTACCATGCTAAAATAGGGCAACTATCTTAACTATGGCATGTCATTTCATCTCATATGTCTTCTCTTGGGTCTGGATCATCTGGTCTATCCCCTCTGATGTCTACACAGCAGTCCATTTTGTCTTTACTCCAAGGGAGACCAACAGGTCACATATTCAATGTTTAAGGGCTCAAAAACCTACTTTGCATACTATTCCACCTATTGGAATAACTACTGCATAGATATTTTGGCCTTTCCCTCTTTTTACTACAATTTGAGCCCTTGGGATATCTTTTCCCCTTTCTATTTTTGTCTTTTCTTGGCATTTGAGCTCTTAGGGCTATATCATCAGCCTTGCTAGCTTTTTCAGATCTCTCTCTTCATGGTTCATCCCTTTTGGCCTTGGCCTTAAGGCCTTTGAATGCATTTGGGTCTGCTCTCAAGCATGCAAAGATCAACAGCTAGTTAGTTACCCTAATTTTGATGGCTATGAGGATGTCACCAGACTTCTAGATCCCAACAGCTAGTTCATGATGTTTGATTTTGACGTCTATGAGCCTATTAGCCTCCTTGGCAATTCCTTTAGCTTTCTTGTTTGATCCATTATGAAAGGGACTTGTCCTTCGAGGTCTTGAGAAATGGTTCATTTTCTTTGGCGAGAGTCCCCTACAAGGGTACCTACCCTTCGAGGTCATCCTTTGGGTAGTCTTTAGAGTCCTTCAACTTTGGGCAGTCTTTAGGCTCCAATTCCCTTAGACAAAATGTCTAAAGGAATTCCTTCAAACATTTTGTTTGAAGGAAATCTTCCTTCACCTTTGCGTCTTTCCCACTTGCTTCCCTCAGGCTTCATCCTTCAGTCGGGCCAATTCCTTCAAACAAAATTATGAAGGAATTCCTTTAGACTCTTTGTCTGAAGGAATTTCCTTGACAACTTTGCCATGGAAAACCTTTTTTGAAGGAATTCCTTTGTTTGCTCGGCCTTTGAAATAGTTTCTCTGCTCCACGCCTACCCTCCAAAAGGGTTGTTTGAGCTCCAAGGTTGCCTTTCAGATTTTTGTAATGGTTCACTTTGGCTTATAAGTACCCTCCACAAGGGTACCTAGCCTTTGAGCTTTGGGATTGAATTGACCAATTTAAAAAATGGCTAAGTGTTTATAACCTATTTCTTTCCTATAGAGTCCATAGACACCAACCTGTAGAGTCCATAGAAGTGAGTTTGTAGAACTAGGGGAGTCCATAGAAATGAGAAACCAACCTACAGAGTCCATATTTTTGGGTCCATAAAACTAGTGGAGTTTGTAGAAACTAAGTCTATAGAGTCCATAGTTTTCAAGCCTTAAAGTCTATAGAAATTGAGTCTATATATTTTAGAAACTAACCTACAGAGTCCATAGTTTTAAGTCCATAGATTTGATTCCATAGAATTTTTCCTATAGATTTCATAGATTCAAGCCTACAGAGTCTATAGAATTGATCCTGTGGAGTCCATAGTTTCAAGCTTGTAGAGTCCATAGAAATAAGCCTGTAGAGTCCATAGATTCAAGCCTGCAGAGTCTATAGATTTCTGCCTATAGAGTGCCTTAGCTAAAAAAGTTTGAAAAAGAGAGAATTAGAATTTTTGGCTTGTAAGATCAAAAATAGTTCATGTGTTGTCCCAAAAATGAGTGATAGAATTTGAGGACAACAGCTGGCTCCAGTTGGGGAACTTCCCTTAGTTAAGATTTTGAAGTAGTTGAGGGGAGTAAAAACTAGAATCTCCAGTGCCTTGAAGTGTGCCATTGGGCTATGAAGTCATGCTACCCAAAAATAAAGGCACCAAAAAATGAGAATGAAAAGTATAAAATAAAAACAAAGACTATAGAAATATACTTATGTATAGGTGAACTTATCTGATACTTCAAGAATTGAAGTGATTCAGACGCTGCCCATTGTGAGACAATGAAAATGGCATTCTGTCTTGATAAATCAACAAGAAATCATTTTGTCCCTAGAATTAGTAATGGTAAAATGGAACTCTCCACTAGGAATCACATTTTTTGTGCACTCCTTTTGGTTGTCTCTTCTTGCCCCATAGCAAGACGCAGTCTCCAATCTGAAAACCATAAATCTTTGCTCTCTCGGTGAAGAGTTCCTCTTCCTAACTTTGGCATGTAGCAGTATGGTCCACTACCATAGCTTGTTATTCTTCTATTTCATTTTAGCACATGTTTTGACTATCAGCATCAAATACCTAACAAACCACTAGCTCAGCATCTCCTTTGGTGTAGAGGAGTTTGACACCTTTGTCTTGAGCAGCCTTCAACTTGAGTAACAAAGATTCATACTCAACAGTGTTGTAACAAATAAGGAACAATATCTCCTTGAGGAGATATCAATATAATCCCAGCTCCTAAATTGGTAGAACAATTGCTACCATTGAATTCCTAGATCTAAACATCATCAGAAACTAATCTTTTATCATATTTTTCTTCATTAGAGTGGGAAGATGCTTTTTCATCTATACTACACCCTACTAACTCTTCTAATGTCTCATTTGAGTCAATTTTTAGATTGTCACCTATAGGACTTTCATCAGCTAAAACATAAACATCCTCTGTGGATAAAAAGTAATTACCCTTGCCTGAAGACTCAAATAGAATCTGAGCTTCAGGTGCTGATGTCTGAGTGACAACATATTTTGCCTCATTTTTAGGGAGTAACCTCTTCATGATGCCTTTGTTCAGGATTCTTGCCTCAGATAGGTCCATGCTTAACTCACCACCAACATCTTTACAAAAAAATTGGCCAAGAAGGATGCCATATGATGCTGGGATGTCGGCCACCGAGATAGTCATCTTGATTCTTTTGTCTGGGAATGATACAAATGCAAATTGGGTATCCTTGATTTGTCCTAGTAGTGGCACTTGTTTTTTCTCCATGGAGAAACATCTCCCAAATGTCTTGGTTAGTGTGAGACTGAGAGATTTTGCAACTTTGGCAGGCATGACATTGTCTGAAGCTCTAGAATCAATGATGCAGTTACTCAACTTGTGATTGTTTATCAATAGGGAAACATAAAAAGGCTCTATTTTGCTAAGGATAATAGGAGTAATGACAAGATTATTTGGAATGGACATGTTCCTTGGGGGATCATGAGTTACCTTTCTAATATCTTGTCCTGTAGGGATGACTTTATTCTTCACACACTCCACCAACCTGTCCAATTACTCAAGGTTGGCTTGTAAATATTCAAACTCAATAATTTGAATTTTGGTCTTCTTGATATGGTCGACTATATCAAATGACTGAAATGGACTAGGAATAGGGAAAGGTAGTTCATATTTTTGGTTTTTAGGGGGGAGGGCTGATCTCAAAGTTGAAGTCAAAGGTGCAAAAATGTTTAGGGTACTTACCTTTCCTGCAATCATTGGGTCCTTTGGCTGGAAAGGTAGAGTGGTTCCCCACTTAGCAATTGAAATTGCAAGTTAAGGTCACTCCCCTATCTTTTCTTTATCAGCTTGCTGGGTTGACTGGTTATTAGACCAGGTGAACATAGCGTATGATCCCTCAACTACTTCACCTTTATTTTTGGGTTCATCCTAGTAATTTAGGAAACTAATGTGGGAGTCACCAACTAATTCTTCTTGGTCTGTTGTAAAGAGATCAATGTCATTTTCTTGATCAAACTTAGGTTGGAAAGAGAAATCATGTTTTGTTTCCAGATATCCAACTGTTGAGTTGGTTGGAGGTGCTTCAAGGGCAAGGTTCCTCTATGGGGGAGGAAGATGATTTGGCTACCCTTGATTCCTAGCAACATTGCCTTGATATGGCCAATTCTAAAATGTCCTCCTTGGCATATCCTGATTAGGAAGAGTAGGCATACCTTGGGCCATTTATCTTTTCAAGGCTAGCAATTCATTTTCTAGCTTTTGCACTATTTGATTTGTGGTGCCTGTAGGTGACTATTCAGAAGATGAAGAAGATTTTCCTCTATTAAGATCTCTCCTTATCTTTCCTACCAAGATAAGGTCATCTTCCACCCTAGTAGCTAAGTCTTGAGCAGCAGTAATGTCTATGTGGCTAGCCTGTCTCAGTAGAAAACTCACTTTAGGCAGTTATGAGTTGATGAAGAAGTATTTGAGATTTTCAAGTGTTGGATAAGTAATTTCAAGAATTTAGTTCCTTAGCTTGTCAATCTTTGCTATGAAATCCCTCATAGGTTCATGAAGTTCCTTCTTCATCTGTGTGAGTTGGGCCATTAAGGCATGTGCATCTTCTACAAGCTTGAACTTGGATTCAAATTTAGCTTTGAGAGTGTCTTAGTTAGTCACTGATCTAGCTTGCAAATGGTAGAACTAGTCTACAGCAGCACCTTTTAGTGTCTCCATGAATATCCTAACTGCTATGTCTTCATACTCCACACCTATCACACCACAGGCTATGCTGAAGGCTGAAATGTGTTCATTGAGATGAATTTTCCCATCACCAAAGAATTTAGGAAAATTCTTCCTTGAACTAGGTGGAAGTTCATGTAGATGTGGATTCAAATTGAGTAGGCTAAATGAGTTACCCTAGGGGCCTTGAACTGCCATGATTTGATTATGAAAAAGAGGGATAACAAATCTAGGTGGCATATGTATGGGCAACACTAGTCTAACAGTAGAAAAAGAAGCTCTACCTTGTGTTGGTGACCTGGTATTGGTAGGAGGAACACTCTTGGATCATTGAACTTGAAGTTGGGGAGGGAATAAGTCAAAATTTCTTTGCTATACCAACTCAAAGATAGGGTCCACAACACCTTGAACTCTCTAGCTTTTGGTATAGTGTGGAGTTCCTAGATTGTGAAACAAAAATGGAAAAGGACTGGTCTTGCTTCAGCTTGAAGCTTGAAGCTTCAAACTGCTTGTCCTTATTTATCTATGGTTTTATAAAATTGTATACCTTTATATAGTCATGTATAGCCTCTAAAAAGTTATAAAAATAAATGTTGCGGAGTTCAAAATTTTAGAGGCCATAACTTTTGATTTGTAACTCCGTTTGAGATCTCATTTGCACCACAATGACCATCTTGGAAAGTAGAATTCATCCATAAATATATATATATGAAATTAGGGATGTTTTAATAAAAATTGTAAACTTATATGGTCATGCATGGCCTCTAAAAATTTATGAATATAAATGATGTAGAGTCCCAAATTTTGAAGGCCATAACTTTTGATCTGTAAATTTGTTTGAATTGTCATTTATAATAAAATGACCATCTCAAAAAATAGAATTCAGACATAAATAACTAAATCCATTTAGGTATATTTTAATAAAATTTTAGACCCATATATGGCTATGTATGGCTTATGAAAATTTCTAAAAATAAAATATGCAGAGTCTAAACTTCCAAAGTCCATAACTTTTGATCTATAACTTTGTTTAAGCTTTCATTTATGCCAAAATAACTATCTCAAAAATCAAATTTTCAGCCATAAATATATCTATCCATTTAGGATGGTGTTGTAGCTTTTAGGACCCTAATATGGTCATGTATGACCTCTAAAAAATTTTGAAAATAAATGATACAGAGTCTAAACTTTTAGAGGCCATAAATTTTGATCTGTAACTTTATTTATGCTCTCATTTACACCAAAATGTCTATCTCAAAAAATAAAATTTAGCCATAAATTAATCTATCTATTTAGGGATATTTTTATAAATTTTCATACCCTTATATGGTCACATATGGATTTTCAAATGTTCAAAAAATAAATTATGAAAAATTCAAGCTCTCAAAGGCCATAACATTTGATTTGTAACTCCATTTGAGTTATCATTTGCACCAAAATGACCATCTCAAAAAATAAAATTCAATTATTAATAGCCTTATCCATTTAGGTATGTTTTCAAAAATTTATGAACCTTATATGGTCATGTATAGCCTCCAATAATTTTTGAAAATAAATGATTCAAAGTCCAAACTTTTGGAGGTCATAACTTTTGATTCATAACTCCATTCATGCTATCATTTACACCAAAATGATCATATTATAAATTACAATTCATTTATAAATATATCTAAATATTTAAATATGTTGGAAGCACAACCACTAAGGGAGTTGAATAAGTGTAAAAAATTGCATTTCAATTCCACTTATGATTAATTAATCATTCAAACTAACATAAGGATATAGCAATGCATAATCCATTATTCATATGAGTATGAAGCAAGAACATAATAATTATGTGGGAAACCCCCATGGGGGATAAAACCCACTAAAAAACATTTTAGACTATAGTCCTATAATTAATGATTCAATATTTATTGAAGAACCAACCCTATAAAGAGCACCAACTCCTCACTAGTCAAGCACCAACTCAGCTAGTTTTTTAGCAAGTACAAACTTTCGAGGTGTATGCAATCATAAATGCATCATGTATATAAATTAATCCTTTCTTAGAGAAGATAGAGAATACCTACACTTTTTATTGGGAATACATTTGTTAAGTAAGATCATGACCAATATAGGGATCCATTAGACCCAATTAGGGGATCACTTATCACAATACACTATGGTAGGAAGGGTTTCAAAGCCTACAATCTAACACAATCATGAAATAACCATAAAATAGTCTTAGATTTAATGTTCACTCTATATCTAATAATAATAAGGTAAATCTAATTTAGTGTACACCAAAACTTATGGCACAAAGTGGGGGTTAAAAACAAAATAAACTAAACTAAACATGTATATAAGACATATACTCACATCAATGTATATGAAATATTAATGCATGAAAGAGAAGCAAAAATGCATTATCTATCTACTCTTATAAATGAGAAATAAATTTAGGAATACTTACCTTGAAGAAAAACCCACTGAGTCTCAATCTCTCCCTTGGCCAAGGTGTTTCACAAGAGATTGTTGTGGTATGTAAGGATAACAAAGACAAATCAGCTCTAGGCTACACAACTTATCTATATATCCAAAAAACTTTTCCATAAGACAAGATTTATATCTCCAAAGAAAGTATGGAGCCTTAAGATTTATTCTTCAATTATAATGGTCAATAGTTAGATATTCATTCACACTTATTCTTCTTTGCTTCTCTATTTTAATATGGTTGGAAATGAACTTGTATATATAGGTATATCTTGACCTAAATATTTATAAATATGTCAGTTGTATAGGGTTGACCAATCAAACCTATATTTTTTTAAAAGTAAATCACTAGGTCTCAAGCTAGGTCAGCTGAAGGGCTAATGAAACTCCAAGTGAAAAATATCTCTAAATAGTACAAGGTTGACCTTGTTAACCCTGTACAGTAATCAAATGTTGAAAACTTTAAAGGGTTGACCTAGTCAACTAAAAGGGGTTCAAGGCAAGAATAAGGAGTATAAATCATAACAAATGACTAGAATGGGTAAGACTACAAAGAATAAGCTTAGGTTAAATGGTTTTAGGAGATAAGTGTGTAGATGGCAAGTGGAAAAAGGGACAACAATATTATTAAGCACCAATGGTCTACCACACCTTTCCTGGTGCACCCCTTATTGCATGCACTTAGAGAGATTGAGACTCAATAGGCTTTTTCAAGATACAAAGTGTTAGTAATCGATAAAATTTATAAAATATTATGTGTATATATGAGGCACCAACCCCCTAGGTGACTCAACACCTACTTAACCACCTAAAAACTTTGATCACCCTTAGACATTTGTTTCTCACTCAATTGATGATGATCCTATTATTTTATTCTTCACACTCTTTTATCTCCTTCAAATAGCCTATTAGGATTCTTTGCTCAATGTAGTAATATAAAATATGAAATTTGGTAACTTGAGTATGGCTAATGACACCCAACCCATAGGTCCATTTTTCTTACTCTCTTGACCCTCTTAGACATGTTTTCATAGTTTCTCAGTCATCTATAGCCTTCCAAACTGAACCCTTACTGACCCAAGATGATCTTTCTATGACAAATCCATTCCCCCAAGTTTTCTTACCTTAGGACAATAGTGCCCAAACTTGGACTACATCGCTAAAACTCAAGGTGTCTTATTTTTGGCATTATTGTCCAAGTGTAAATATATTTAAAATGGTCATATTATTCTGGATTCTTCTCCTAATTTATGTTGGCCTAATGCAGATTCATTTAACCCATGATCATTAAATCCCATATAAAAGTCCATTCAAAGTCCATTTAGAAGGGTTGGCACTCATTTACAAGAGAAAAATAAGAATACAAGCAAGAATACACAAGCACTTTTCCCTATTCTCTAGATACAACTATCCAAAAATATTTCAAGCTTATTCAAACCTTTACACCTATCCCTAATCATTCCAAGTACACCTAGTTTTGTATTTACTTGAATTTTCATCACACTATCACACCAAGAACTTTAATGGGATAACTACACATATCTTGATCCATCCTTAGAGTATTGATATGTAGGTAGCATGCCCACACATGGGGTGTGAATTGCATCTAGCATATCTTTTACACACTAAACCCTTTTTCTTATTTTCCAAAGTTTTATTTAATTGCATAAAATTCACAAGTACATGAAGAATCATATCTACAAGGAGTTTAATTGATAGAGAGGATCTAAAATTTGATACACAATATCACATAGATGTTACAAATAAAACCCCAAAAAATCATATCTCTATGAGTAGTTTAGACAACAATGACAAGACCAAGACTATAACATCAAAAAATAGGGTGTCTTATTTTCAATGGTCTTGTCCAATTAAGAAATGAACTCCAAATATCAATTTGTGATAGTGTCCCAGTCTTGTTCTTCTAGTATCAGACTCTATCTCAGCCATAACAACCCAAAATAAGCTAAGTCATATTTTCTCTCACTCATTACTATTTTTAGAAAAGGTAAAAATATAACTTATTTAAATAAATCAGTGGCTTAATTATTATATATTATTTATTGATTTTATCTACTCAGACCTATTTATTTTTTAGGAATTAAACATCTAATTTTCTAAAAATAATAAATCATTTGGTGAACCCAACTTACTTCAATTTTTTCATAAAAACCTAGAAACCCTAGGGTGAATTCCTAAGCTAATTTTTCCCATAAATTTTTGTCTTGAATATCAAAATAAAAAATTCCTCTCAAATTTTAAAATTTTTTAGTAAATTTTAAAATAAATTTATTTCAAAACTTTATTGCATCAACTAGCTCCCGATAATTTTTCAATCATGTTTTTTAATTTTTAGTTGCATATTAATAAGAAAATCACTTCAAATTTCAAAAATTCATAGTCATTTTCAAAAAAAAAGTCTTAAAACCCTAGTTACATCTACTAGGTCCCATTAAATCAAGCACTTTCCCATAAATTTTTTAAATTTTATTTTACATATTTAACTCAAAAATTCAATTTCAATTTCAAAAATTCATAGTATTTTGCAAAAATATTTTTGAAAAATCCCGAGTTGCATATACTAGCTCCTATTTTTCTTCTTGAGGTATCACCTTACATGTTTTTTTACTTTGTATCCTTTTCATGCAATTTCTAGTTAACTATTTTTAGGATTTTACATTTCCTATATTCAGTATTTTCCTTTTCTGACACTTGGCCTGTAACAAATTATTGCAAAAAATTCAAACACTTCTCAATTTTTTTTCCTACTTTAACAATGGCTCAATACACTAGTTTTGATGAAACTGATAAGAGAAAACTTCAATAAATCTTAACCAGACACCTTGACATGAAAGATGACATGCTTAAAATATTACAAGAGGAACAACAAAGAACAAATAACTATCAATCTTCTCAAACCACAGAGTAACCAATTGAAAATGACAATAAAAGGGAAACTATGTCTCAACAACCCCCTATAGTAGCTGAACCTACCTCTATTCCACCAGTTACAGCTAGTACATCCATATCTCCTGATGTGGCAACCCTTGTGTAAGAGATAAGATCTATTCAATCCAAGGTGCTACATCTTGAGCAAGGTGCCGCTAGACCTACATAAGCTTTGGATTCTTTTACTCTTCTTCATATACCATTGGTATGTCACATTGCTTATACACCCTTGTCACAAGGTTTTATTCAACCTAAGCTTACTCTTTATGATGGCAAGGGTGATCCAGAGACATATTTGATATCTTTTCACATAGCATGCTTGGATTATCTACCAAATGACTAGCTACTTACCAAGTTATTTCCATGGATTCTAAAGGATTATGCTTTACAATGGTTCTATAGTTTACCAAATTAATCACTCAATGCATTTAATCCTTTAGCTAACATGTTATTAGTGTTATTAGCACACTTTAGTATCAACATTAGTGATAAGGTCTCTTATGGACAAATTGTACAATAGAAATAGAAATAGAAATAGAAATCAAATGAGCATATCACAGACTATGCACTTTGATATAAGACCATCTTGGCTAAGATGACTAGCCCTATAGCATAGTAGGAGTTATAATATCTATTAAAATAGATCCTTCTACTAGCATTGCATTAATCTATTATGTTTAAAATATTTTCTTCCTTCACTAAACTATGTCATGCACTAAAGGAAAGAGAAGTAAAACTCATTTCAATAGGCAAACTCAAGTATACAAGCATATCAAACAAAACAAACAAGAGTAATATCAAAGTCTCGTACAAGTTTAAAGTCAATGATAATAAGAATCAAAATCAACCAATAGTCAATCTAGCTTTAAATCCCCCTTAGTGAGTGGTTTTATTCATACCTCTTCAATGTGCATTTACCAAGCTACCAATTTGTCTAGCTAGAGTTTTACAATAGTTATTGGAATGTAATATCATCACTCTCCCTCCTATTTAAGAATTTGACCCAATAAATCCTCTTCCATGTGGATATGATCAACATGCATTTTTTTAGTTTCGTAAGGCACCAAGTGACACTACAAATAAATGTATCAGTTTGATACATAAGAAATAGGACTTGATAGATGAAAACATAATTAATCTTGGCACTCTGGTTGAGCCTCCACAAGAAAATACAACACAAGATAAAGCTCTAAAAATATTCTTAGATCCATTTCCACAAAATTATAAACAAGATAAAGGGGACACATAAGGTGTTCACCACACATACCATGCATACCCTCCACTAGCTACATACCAAACACCTTCAGTTGAGTCACATCCTGTGAGTGGTATGATAAGAGTGTATGAGTCTAGGGTTTTAATTAAATCTTTGATAGACTTCTCAAATCATGTGATTGTTAAAGATAATTCAAATTATAATGCACTCTTATCAGATCACATATTCATAATCAACCCATTCATAGTGTTCTCATTGATAATGGTTCTAGTGTCACCATGTGCAAAATTACATTATTGCAACATTTAGTCTATTCATATCAGGATGTCACTCTAATAGATATAGTTATCAGTAGATTTAGTGTGCACCTATAGAGTTCATTGGGTGAGATTGTACTTCATCTCTAGATTAGGCTAACATATGTGACCACATATTTCACCATAGTTCCTAGTGCAAGAATTTTTGATATGTTGATCACCCATAGATTCACAAAATTTGAGTAGTACCATCATAGTTTATAGATACATGAAATTTATTCACACTAATCAGGTTATTATAGTTGGTGGAGTTCTATATGAATTACCACTCCCCACTTTAGAGCCATCTCTTTTATAGTCACCAGTTATAACTTCTCCACCAATTTTAGTTTCCCCATCAATTTTAGTTCTTCCTTTGGTATAGATTCAAACATAGTTGAGGCATCTATCACTAGTAAAAAGGGTTCATACACCTCCACTACTTTAGGATTTTATATATCTTCTAGCTATAGTATTCACACTAAGAGTAGTGTCATTAAGATCTCGTGTATCTACACATAGAGCTTCTCCTACTTCTAGATGGCTCCATAAGAGACCTATAGTTGCAACCACTTTTTAGAGTCATAGAGGGACCCCATAGTTAGTTTTTATTTAGATCTAGATTATAGAATATTTATAATGCACATAGATTTTAGAATTATAGTTTAGCCTTTCCATCATGCTTCATGATCACACATGATACCTTTGTTTGATATAGGACACCATGACAAGGAGTCTCATCCAAGACTCATTGGTTAGCATCATTTATTCTCAGTATTTCCTATACATAGCTTATTTCAAAAATACAAAAATAATATAAAATTTCAAAATCTAAAAAACATTCAAATATATCAAAAAAATAAAAACATTTCAACTATATCCATCATCCATGATTTGCATTTCTACTACTATGTTAGGACTTATATTTGTTGTTTCATGCTATTGTTTGTCAATTTATCTACATTACCATGCTTTACTTAATATTCTTTGAGTTTGTGTAATGACATCCAAATCCTTGACTGCTTCACTCTACCCATTGAGGGGGCATCCTACTTCTACATTTGAGACACACATCAATATACATACCCACTAGGGGCACCTTCTACATGACTACACCATCCAAGTTATGTCATTCCTACACTATACACTCCAATTTATCATGCTGACGTACATTACTTACTATATTACATAGATTATTATATCAACATTTCACTAGTATTTGGTACTTATGTATCTCTTTAGCATATACCTAGTCTTGTACTAAACATGCCTTGCATACTTTCACTCTTTCCTTGATTAGTTGGATGTGATTCTATCTTTTTAATTATTACATGCTTTCTTTTCTTACTTAGCATAGCTTATTAGATTACATTTCTAGTTCTTTCTTGTCTCTTGTGTGTGCCTTAGGACATTTGCCAATATCATTTACTTCTATTCATGTGTATGTACCTTTGGAAATTTACGAATGTCCCTTACTTGTACTCTTATATGTGCTTGTGGCCCTCATGCCAATATTTTTTATCTATGGTATGTGTATGCGGCATTTAAACATGCCTTATATGTTTGCTTTCTAGTATGATTGACATGTGCACATGTCCCTTGTTTTCTTGGACCCTTGGTCACCCTTGTATGCTTCTTATTTATTGCTTTTTAGGTTTCTTGCTTGATTTATTGTCCTTTTTTGCAATGCCATGATCCATATCATGCATTTATCGTTGCCTTCTTAGATGCCATAATGGACATCATGCTCCATCCCTCCTTGACAACTAATAATTAATAACTAACAAATAACACTTATGATTATAATTCATATTGCACATTCTTTTACATTGTTATATATATCTAAGCATACCTTGTTGATCTAACAATCTCTCAATATAAATATTTCTATATCTCACAATATCTTGTTGATTATCATTGCAATATCATGTATATTTCTAGATTAACACACTTGTAGGGCTTCTTCTTTTGAGGGATATCATTGTAGGGTACTTATTCCTATCCTCAAAAGAGGGGGAAATAAATAAGGGTTTTATCATAGAGATCAGAGCTTCTAGTGGTCAAAACAATAGTTTTTAGAACACTTAGAAAAAACTCTAGACATCAAACTAGATAGAATGGACTAGGTAGACATCAAATAATCTAGAATAGTCATCAAATTTGGCCTTGGATAATAGCACTAAAGTTGGACTACAATGCCAAATAATAGGGTGTCTTATTTTTGGCACTCTTGTCTAGATAGTAGAAAAATCATTTTTTATAAAATTGATAAAAAGGTGAGTTTAATTATAGGTTTATTAGTATAGTATAGTCCAAATTTAGCATGTTTTACTATAGTTTTTGCTTAGAAAATCTAGATATAGGGTGCATCATTCATGGTATGATGTCTCTCACTTCTAGTTTTAGATTAGGAGTTGATATAACTTCCAAATCAAAATCCATATTCTAGACACCAATGATTGGGCACAATGTGCATGACACATGATCCTCCCCCCTCCCCCATTTTTTTTATTTTTTTCCAAGCATTTATTAGTATTTATGTGCCTTACTCTATCTATAGGTGGTTGGCATATTTTTTCAAGTTTGGATTTCATACAAGCTCAACTTATTGAGTACCTAAGTTCTTAAGTTGGCTTCCACATAAGCCTATTGTACTAATTTTAGAGTGGCTTTCATACAAGCCCAATCTCTATCTTTCAAAATGGTCAAGAGTGGCCTAGTTTCTAACATACATGTAGCTTTTCACACCAACATTATCATATTACATTATATTAATGGGATTCAAGAGCCATCTCATATGACATCTACTCCATATTGGTATTACTTCATAGTTTCACATTATGAGGCAATGATGGAACCAAAGGACTAGCTAACCTTTGTTTTCTTAAGCCACCTATTTAGAGGGATTAGACACATAGTCCAAACATTTATTGACATACACAAAATTCATTAGCTTCACTTAGTAGGAAATGATGGAGCCAAAAGGCCTATTTTTACATTCTTGATCCACTTTTAATGAATTAAGAACTTAGCTCCATTCATGATGTTACTTTTGGTACAACATATACCCAGCATAATCCAGCACATAAGAGGTTTTATATTAGTTTATGTACTCAGTGAGGTGTATTCATTCCTTTCTCTTCCTTTTTCTCTTATCTAACTTTTGTATGCTTTTATTTTAGATACATTGTATCTAGTAAGGACTGATTTACTCTATGTTTTTCATTACATATTCACACTTCACACCATGTTTTCTCTATGCATATCCATCATCACATAACTTCATGAGCTTCACCTTTACAATTAAGTTTAGGTATGATTTATTTTTTTCCATTATCCTAGTATTTTACTTTATTGCATCACTAGAATAAAGGAGGGGAAAATATATTCATATAATATGCAAAATTTGGTAACTTGAGTTGGCTAATGACACCCAACCCATAGGTCCATTTTGCTTACTCTCGTAACCCTTTTAGGCATGTTTTCATAGTTTTATAATCATCTATAGCCTTATATACTAAACCGTTATTGACCTACACTAATATTTCCATGACAAATCCATCCCCCTAGGTTTCCTACCCTCAGGACAACAACACCCAAACTTGGACTACAATGCTCAAACTTAGGGTGTCATGTTTTTATCACTATTGTCTAAGTGCAAATTTGGTTCAAATGATCATATTCTCTTGGATATTTATCCTAATTCATGTCAGCCTCACATAAATTAATTTAACCCATGATCATTAAATCCCTTATAAAATGTCATTTAAAGTCTATTTAGAAGGGTTGGCACTCATTTACAAGAGAGAAGCAAGAATACAAGCAAGACTACTCAAGCACTTTTCCCTATTCTCTACATACAACCATCCAATAGTATTTCAAGATTATTTAAACCTTTACACTAGTCCCTAGTCATTGTAAGTACACCCAATTTTATATTTCTCTACATTTTCATCACACTATTGTACCAATAACTTCAATAGAACTACATATATCTTGATCCCTCCTTGGAGTATTGGTATGTAGGCAGTGTGCCCACACATAGGGTGTGAAGTGCATCCAGTGCATCCTTTACACACTAACAACTTTTTCCTATTTTCCAAAGTTATATTTAATTGAATTAAAGATAGAAGTACATAAAGAATCAGATTTACAAGGATTTATATTGATAGTGAAGATCTAAAATTTGGTACATAGGATCACATAGATGTTGTGAATAAAACCCCAAAAAATCATATCTTTGTGAGTAATTTGAAAAATAGAAAAAAGAACAAGACTATAGTTCTATAAAATAGTGTGTCATATTTTTTATGTCCCTATCCAATCAATAAATGAATTCCAAATCTTAGTTTTTGATAGTGTCCCAGTCTTATTCCTTTAGTATCAGACTCTGTCTCAGTTGTAACAACTTGAAATAAGCTAAGTTATGTTTTCTCTCATTCATTATTATTTTTAGAAAAGTAAAAAATAAATCTTGTTTAAATAAATCAATTGCTTAATTATTAAATAATATTTACTAATTTTATCTACTCAAACCTTATTATTTAGGAATGAAACATCTAATTTCCCAAAAATAATAAATCACTCAACTAGCCTTTTTCTTGGTAAAAATAGGTTATATGACCTTTCTTATCATCTATAGAATCACTGATATAACTTAATTACATGTTAAAAACACATTTTATATTGTATTTAATCCTTATACCTAGTTTATAAACTTATATATCATTTGTTCACCTCTTAATTATTCTCAACTAGTCAAATTAGGCATATTAGACCTTCTTATACTTGACTCTTGATGTCACCTACCTTGGTCAGAAAAAAACCTATACATAATTATATCACCCTTTGAATATATAAAAAAAACATTTTCACAAGTTAAACACCCATTAAATAGGTCGGTCACCACTCATAAAAACCAAAACCACTATTAGGCCTAATAGAGACCTAATGCAATTACGCCTTCTCAAAGCACACATTTCACCTTGACCATCTTGGAACATCTTGAGTCTCCAAAAATGGATTAAAACTTCATAAACACTTAAATTATACCTTTTATAATCCCAAATTATTTTACCAACACAATTTATCTCATTTGACTCCTTGAACCATACCATTAAGTTTACTTGTAATTAGGCATTCTCACTACCAGAAAGTCTGCTTTAAATATCTAAAGAATTCAGTCAACTTTGACACATAACCATATCAAAAAATCACATGAATAGAACCTAAATGACCTAAATTTAATCATAATTCTCATTATATTTCACAAAATAGGTAAAAATACCTCAAACTAACTACTTTCATATGCTCAGTTAGATTTGCAAATAGGTCTCAAAAACCCAGTCAAGGACCTTTGACTTTTCACACCTTCATAAGAATTTATAATAAATAAAAATTAATTAAAATGAACCTATAATACATATATAATAAATTTATATTAATTATATTCTTAAAATCTATTCACAATGACTTAGGAACATCATTCTCACTAACACAGAAAATTGCCGGAATGCTCCAAAACATAGTCATTAAAACCTATGTTAAAATTTTTATGAACTTAAAATGGTTTTATTTTATAATTTATAATACTTATAACATATTTAAATAAATATATTAAAATTTTAAATATCAATTATTGGTCTTATAGACCAATCTCATGTCTTCACCCTACATAAACCTCACTGTGTTATATAGGTCATTTTAAGAGTAACTTTTTTCTTGTATATGAGTATCTCCAAATATTACATTCAAAGGAAATATGTGATACAGGTATTAAAAAATAACCCCATTCATTTTTATCCATCCCTAATCTACTAAAATCCATCCCTGATCTCATTCTCACTTTTGCCTAGTTTTCTCACTATCTTCCTCATTAGGCCTTTTTAGCGATAGGCTAACTTTCATGAATAGTTTAACATATTTAAAGTATATAACATAATAAAAAATTAAATTATAATAAAATAAAAGACTCACACATAAACTTCCAATAATTTTCATGCTTTGACCTATTCAACCTTACCTGCTACATCAAAAATTCAAGAAATAAGGGGTTTCTTATAGCTTCCACTCACTCTTCTAATAGACCAATGCCACCTAGAGGTACCTAAGATAGTTTAATAAAACTAAAAATAATCAAAATATTTCAAACAAAGCATTATAAACAATTTTGAATCATATCTTACATATTGGGTCACTATTAGGGTTTTAGAGAGGGTTTAGACTATCTTCCATTATTAACAGTCATTTATAAAGCTTAGGCCCTTAACCCAGAAAAAAATACCAAGAAATTTAAACTAGAAATCTTACCCAAATATCACAAACTAATTATATCCTCATGAAAATGTTACACATGCTAATGATCATAAGAAAATCCTTCTCAGGTCTATAATACCTCATTTTATGCATATAGAAAATCTTAAAACCATATTTCATGCTTTCTCCTTTAGTCTATGACCTCAAACTTGGTCAACACAATTGAAACAAGATCTAACACCTCTATAAATTCTCTCATGATTTATATCACCTTGTAAAATGAACTTTACCCCTCATTAGGACACACTAGGTCTATTTTCACATTAGGCATTGAACTACCAATCACATTTAGACCTTAAACACACTTTGAAACCTCTTGTACTATTCTAAAAAACTCATTATCATATCATAAAACCTCATATAATTCTCTCACACTACCAATATTCTTCTCACAAGCCTCAAAGTGCTCAACTCAACATGCTATTAAGCCTATGCCTTCTCATCAGGTCTCTCAAGTACATGGCTCATGAACTTAACTTCAATAAAAACAAAGATTATAATGAAATCAATGAAAAATACACACATACCTTTTAACACATTCTCAAAAATCTCCCCCTTTATCATTGATGGTAACCACTCATTGATGGCAATCATTTAAAGAAGATTCTCTTACTAGGATACATCTCACCATATAAATCAATCTCCCCATTTGAAATTAATTACAAATCACTACCTATAATAAAAATAAATAAATAGAAATTAAGGATCATATCAAAAAGATCCCCCTATCTCATTACATACCTCGGACATTTTCTTCTTGAAAAACTAATATGACTTCCCCTTTGACCTCATAGCTTGTGCACATTTTTCCTATTATTAGAGATAAATCACCTCCTTATTATCTCCCCTTAACCACTTGAATTTCTTAGTGACTACTAGGAGTAGGAATCACACCCAATTCCTATCTTATATTTTCAAAAGTAGCCTTTGGAAGAGGTTTAGCCAAGATATCTACAATCTGATCCTTAGTAGATATAAATTCAATAATAATACTTTATTCCTAATAAATGATACTTGATAGGAATGTGATTGGTCCTTAAATGTATGTTAGGATTATTTTAAATACTTATGGTATTAGTATTATCACAAAAAGTAGGACTAGGACCATCAAACTCCACTTTGTAGTATTTTAAGGTTTATCTCATCCACAACACCTAAGTGCAACATGAAGATGTTTTAATGTACTCAGTCTCACAAGTAGATAAATCTAGTATAGGTTAATTATTTCTTATCCATGAGACTAGACACTCACCTAAGAAGAAGGCTCCTCCACTAGTGCTCTTTCTATCATCTAGACTCCTAGCCCAATCTACATCTATATAGGCAACTAGATCAACATTCTTTTTCTTTGGGTACCACAATCCATACTCCATATCTCCCATAAGATACCTAAGTATCCTCTTGATTTCTTGTAGATTAATTTCCTTGGGATATGCTTGAAATATTCTCAAAAGACCTACTACTTGCATGATGTCAAGTCAAGAGGTAGTAGTATATAATAAACTCCTAATCATTGATATATATTTTATTTAATTGAATCTTGAAGATTTATCCTCCTTTCTTAGCTTACATCATATAACCATAGGTATACTGACAGCCTTGAAATATTCCATTTCAAACTTATTTAACATCTATTTTATATATTGTCCTATGAAATGAACATACCTTTTTTAGATTGACTGATTTGAAGTCAAAGAAAGAAGGATAATTCTCCAAGTCTAGGCATTTCAAATTTTGACTTCATCACCTCTGCAAAGCTCTTGGTCATGTTCTCACTTTTTCCACCAAAGATTATATCATCCACATATACAACTACTAGCAATGGATTATCATTTTTAGTTTTGATAGATAAGTTACTATCTACAACTCCTCTCTTGAAACCTTGGTCCAGAACATACTTGTCTAGTCTAACATACCAAGCTCTAAGGGCTTGTTTTAGACCATAAAGAGCCTTCTTCAACTTGAAGACATAGTCCTTGTTATCAATCATAATGAAACCTTAAGGTTACTTGATGTACACTTCTTCCTCCAATTTCCCATTTAGGAAAGGTGACTTGACATCCATCAGGTATATTTTGAAGCCTTTAAAACTTGCATAGGAAATAAAAAACCTAATAAAATCTAACCTTACTATAGGAGAAAAGGTTTCCTCAAAGTCTACTCCTTATAATTGAGCATATCCCTTGCATACTAGTCTAGCCTTATTTTTGGTGACTTCTCCATTCTCATTTAACTTGTTTATAAACACCATTTTGTACCAATGACATTTTTGGCTTTAGGTTTAGGTACTAATACCCAAGTCTCATTCTTGTCAATTTGATTTAACTCCTCATTCATGGCATCTATCCAAAACCTATCTTCACTTGCTTCTATATAGTGTAGTATCTTCTTGATTAACATTACTCACCATTCTTCTTATTATTTGTATGCCTACACTTTTGTTTCCAATAATATGAGAATTAGGATGATCCTTTTGAATATACCTAAAAGGACCTTTTGAGTCCTTTTTCTCCTTAATTTCATCTTCATCCTCATCTATTTATATTATTCCTTTCTCATTATTTGATTGAGAATATGATTTCTTTGTCTCATCAATCTTCACATTTATACTTTCTACTATATTTTGCAACCTCTTGTTATAGCACATGTAAGCAGTACTAACTAATGAATATCATAAGAAAATAGCTTCATCAGACCTTGAGTCAAACTTTCCTAAGTCTTCATAATCTCTCTTGATATAACACTTACTTCCAAACACTTTGAAATGTTCAACACTAGTAGGTCTACCATTCCATAATTCATATGGATTCTTATCACCATTGATCTTAATCTATCCTCTATTCAAAGTGTAAACTATAGTACCCATAGATTCTCTCCAATAGCCATCAAAAAACTTTGACTCATTCAACATGGTCCTTGTCATTTCTTAAATAATTATGTTCTTTATTTTAACCACCCCATTCTATTGAGGTGTTATAGTAGCTGAGAGTTATCTTCTTATTCCATTTACCTCATAAAACTCATCAGACTCATTTGACCAAATATCTCCTCCTCTATCAGACCTAAGACACTTGATATTCACATTCATCTCATTTTAAACCAAATCCTTAAAAAATTTGAACTTACCTAGATATTTTGACTTCCCTTTCAAGAATGCTACCCAAGTAATTATTGTGAAGTCATCTATAAGCAACATGAATTAGTTATCATCTTGAATGTTTTGAATCCTTGTAGGACCACATAGGTCAATATGAATTAGTTCTAAAATTTTTGTAGTATAGTATTCTTTAGACTTGAATATCATCCTAGTCTACTTACCATGTTGACATGCCTTGTAAAGAGCATCTGTAGGTTTGGAAATTTTGGGCATGTTCTTCACGGATCTCTTAGAGCTAATCTTGACTAGATTGTCAAAGTTCAAATGACCTAACCTCCTATACCATAGACAACTTTCATCTACCTTGTTCATAAACTAATTTTATTTTATGATCTTGTTCAATACATATAGATTATTATTAGTTATATTGGCTTTGTCAATCAACCTACCTAATTTTTCTCTCCTTATCTCATATCCTTTGTTATGAATATTAAGGTATGTACTTAGGTGCACATTTGAATAACACTTATCAAGTTGTGTTTCAATCCATCTACATACAATACATTTTTTATCTTAGTCTTCCCATTATCCAAGCTCAAATCACCTTTGCCAACTATATTAATAGATGTGTTATCTCCAAATCTCACTGATCCTATGGCATTATTATTCAAAGTGATGAATTTGCTCTTATCTCCTATCATGTGATTTGAACAAGCACTATCTATGTACTAATTTAAATCTTCATTTTGAGTATGAAATGTAGTTTGGGATATCATAGATTCTTCTCCTCTATATTCTTGGTTCTCCTTCATCTACCTATAGAGTCTAATTTTTGGATCCATTCTTTAGTATGATGACTATTAAATTAATAATTTTAGGAATATTGGTGTATTATTCCTAATTTAGTTAAAGGGTTTGAGTAGTAAAATTAGTAAATAAATATGCAATAATTAAGATACTAATTTATGTAAACTATATTGTAATTTTTATCTTTCTAAAAATAGTAATAAGAGATGGAAAAGAAGACTTAGCTAGAAACTGACTGATATAGCTAAGATAGAAGCTATAATTCACTATGCAAGACTGGAACACTATAAAAAAATAAGATTTTAACCTCATTTTATGATTGGATAGGAGCACCAAAACTAGATAGAAGTGGAAATGACACTATAGTCCATCTATGTCATTATTATCCTAAGGATCTAAGCTTTTTGGGTTTTGTTTACTAGGTTTGTTTGACCTTATTCATGAATTTTTGATAGTTGGGATTTTATAGAGCTCATTATAGGGTGGATTTTCTCTTCAAACCCTATGTTCTATTATGCTTTGACTAATTTTGAGAAAGAGTGGGGGGGGAGGGGGGGTGCAGGGGTTTGTGTGTGTAAGATTCACTAGATGTGGATTCATATCCCTTATGTGGCATGTTGCCTACATACCAATACTCCAAAAAGGGATCAAACCATATGTAGTTATCTCACCTGATGTGCTTTGCATAATTATGTGTATGAAGATGAAAAATGTTAAACTAGATGTGCTTTAGGTGGCTATGGACTAGTATAAGGATTTAAATAATCTTGTAAGTGTGTTGGTTGGCTGTATGCAAAGAATAGGGAAGATTGCTTGAGTAGTCTTACTTGTATTCTTTCTTGCTTAGTGATAATTGTCAATCCTTTCTAAATGATCTTTGAATGGGATTTTATAAGGATCTATTGGTCATGGGTTGAATGTGCTTGCATTAGGATGATAAGGATAAGGATGGGGAATAATAATAAACTCACCACTAGGGCCAAAAATACACATGGATAATAGTGCCAAAAGTAGACAAGAGTGGCATTGGTACTATAGTCCTATCCTGAGTAGATGAGACCTAGGAGGATGGATATATCATGGAAAGAGAGGTCTAGCTCAGCTAAGATCAAGTTTGGAAGGCTGCTAATGATTGAAAATTAGTAAAAAGATTCATATAAATGTTATGAGAGAAAGCAAGAGGGACCTAAGGGGTGGGTGTCATTAGCCATGCTCAAGTTACCAATTTTTGCATTTTATATGACTACATTCCCCCCCTTTTTTCTAAAGATGTAGCAAAGTGAAATACTAGGATAAAGGAAAAACAAAAAGTGTACCTAAACTTACCCATAAGGGTGAATCTCATAAAGTTGTGTGATAATAGGTGTGCATAGAGAGAGAATGTTATAAAGTGCAAATATGAAATAAAAATAAAGAGTAGATTAGTTCTTATTAGATACACTATATCTAAAATAAGAATGTATAAGGCTGGGTAAGAAAGAGGAAGAGAAAGGAATGATTACACCTCACTGGGTACGTGGATTAATACAAAACCTATTGTGATGCTGAGTGATGTTGAGTAATGCTAAATGTGTGCTAAACTAAGAGTAATATCTTGAATGGAGCTGAGTGCTCAATTCCTTTATAATGGCTCAATAATGCAAAGGCTAACCCTTTAGATCCATCAACACCCACTAAGTAAAGATAGTTTATCATGTGTGTGTTGGTTGATGTTTGGACTATGTGTCTAATCCTTATGCATAGTTGGCTCAAGAATACAAAGGCTAGTTAGTCCTTTGGCTCCATCATTGCCCCATGAAGTGAAGCATGAACTAATACTAGTATGAAATTTGTGTCATATGAGATGGATCCTAAAGCCCATGAATGATCTATAATCTAACAATGATGGCATGGATAAATGAATGTATGCTAAAAATTATGCCACTCTTAGCCACTCCAAAAGATGGAGATTAGGCTAGTAGGAAAGCCACTTTGAATTGGTGTACTAAGCTTGTATAAAATCCACTTGAGAACTTAAGAACTTAGGAAGTTAGGCTTGTATGAAATCCATCCCAAAATTATGCCATTGACCTATAGATGAAATAAGTCACACAACTGCTACGAATGTCTAGGTCATGGTTAACTTAGAAAGAAAATAAAAAAAATGTGTTGCACACATTTCCCCTTATCACTAGTGTTTGAAACATGGATTCTAATCTAGAAGTCATATCAACTATTGTATCTAAAACTAAAAGTGAGAGCCATCATGCCATGCATGATTCCCCCTACATCTGGATTCTCTAAGTGAAAGTGTACTAAAAACTATTCATTTTGAATTATTTTGGCTGTGTAAAACTATAGTTGAACCTACCTTTCTACCTACTTTTGGAAAGTCTAGTTTTTTTATTTGGATAGGAGTGCCAAAAATAGACACTAGTGATAATAGTACTATAGTCTAAATTGGGAGCTATTGTCCTAGGCCAAATCTGATGACTATTCTAATATTCTCACTATTTGCCTGGTCTATTTTGATTGTTTTGATGTCTGGTTGTTGTTTTAGGTGTGTTGAATGTTTTTTTGTTTACCATTAGAAGCTCTGATCTCTGTGATAAAACCCTTGTTTGTTTCCCCCTCTTCTAAATTTAGGAATGAATACCTTGCAATGATTGCCCTAAAAAAAATATCCCTCTAAGTGTGTTATGTTGTAAAGATACATGATATAACAATGATAATCAATAAGATATCTCAAGATATAGCATGATTTATATTGAGAGATTGTTAGATTAATAGGGGTATACCTAGATAGATATAACAGTGTAATAACATGTGCAATGTACTAAACTAGAAATGAAATTCTAGTTAGTTTTTAGTTAGAGGGATAGAGCATGATGTCCATCATGGCATTTGAGAGATAAAATTAATGCATGATTTAGTTCATGGCATTGCAAACAATTGATAATTAATCAAGTAACAAGTACATAAGGCAAGAAGCAAGAAGCATATAAGAGTGGCCAAGGGTCTAAGAAAATAAGGGACATGGGCACATCACTCAAACTAGAAAGTGGGCATACAAGACATGTTCAAATGTTTCATACACATATAAGTGAAATAAGCAAGGTTAGCGTGGAAGCTACAATCACATATAAGAGTACAGACAAAAGACATTGGAAAATTTACTGAAGCACACACATGAATAAAAGCAAAGGACATTGGAAAATGTCGTAAGACACATACAAGAGACAAAAAAGAACTAAGAAATGTAATCACATCAAGCTACACTAAGTAAAAAAATAAATAATGTAATAACTAAAATATAATCACATCTACGTAATCAAATCAAGAGGGAAAGTATGCAAGACATGTTAGTACAAGACTAGGTATGTGCTAAGAAATACACAAGTGTTATATACTAGTGAGTATCAATAAAGTAATATGTGTAAGCTAGTAAGTAATGAATATAAATATGATAAATAGAGTGTGTGGTGTAGGAATGACATAACCTAGATGGTGTAGTCATGTAAAATATTCCCCCAGTGGGTATGTATATCGATGTATGTCTTGATGTAGAAGTAGGATGGCCCCTTAATGGGTAGAGTGAAGCAATCAAAGAGCTAGATGTCACTACACACTCAAAGAAGATCAAGTGAATCATGTTAATGTAGATAAATTTGACAAGCAATAGCATAGAACAACAAATGTAAGTCTAACATGATAGTATAAACGTAAAGCATGGATCATGCATACAATCAAAATATTTTTGGTGTTTTTGAATTATTTTCATGTTTTTGTATTTTGAACTATTTGAATGTTTTTAAATTTTTGAATGTTGTATTATTATTTTTATTTTGAATATGTTATGAATTATGTATAATCAATTATATGAATAATATTTACAATAATTTGAAGAGAAGCTATATACAAACATTGGAAAAATAAAGCTATATGCAAGCATATGAATAAAGCAATATGTACATGATGATATAAAAGACTAGGCTAGAGGGGGTAAAGGTTCCAAGGATGGAGCTCACTGGAGATGGAGATGGAGGAAGGGATCATGACCATTACAAATTCCTCAAGATCATCATCATATGTTGTAGAAGATATGTACATGGTGTCATCTTCATAAAGGCAAACTAAAGGTTGCTCTGGTGGTGGAGATGCTAATTTTTCTTTGGGACATTTAGTTCTGATTGCTTTGGTGGAAGTGGAGAAGCTAGTGCTAGTGGTTCTATAATTTTAATAATACCCTAAACCTATAGTTTATCCAATCAATACTATAAATATATACACAAGTTTGTATCATGGTCTGTGATCCTATGAAAAATATAAAATAGGTGACCATCCTACTATGATAATCTGCTAATAGATCTATGTTGTACTATAGGTAATGTGATTAATCTATGATCAAGTAACATTTGTAACATAATCTATGGTTGGTGTTGTGTGTTGCCTACCTAAATCTAAATGGCTGGCTCTATATCTATATAGGTAACCATGTGAACTATATGTGCCAAGTGATCTATCTATGGCCATGAATGTGGAGTATATCCTAAGAGTGTAGTGAGAAGTGCTAAGAGTGATGTAAGATGTCTAATGAGAGATCTAGAGTCATCTTGGTACTCTCCTAGGCCAATTGGTGTGAAGCTCAACCCACATAAATAGTCATTTATGAGTGTGGGTGTCGTATCATCATATGAAGAAGCCTAAGAATTTATATCAACATCATGTACATATGGTAACTAAGAATTTACCACAAGGGCTAATTATGATATGGGAGTCTCGTCAACTATAGTAGTATAAGATAATGGTGATATGAGGGTGTCTATAACTAATGGAGTAATTATATCTTTATAATCAACTGGTATTGTTATAACTACTATCATGGAATGTATAACTATAATGGGTGTAGGAATCGTGACTGGTGGAGTAGCTAGAATGATTGAGGCTATTATGACTGGCTAAATATTTGGAGATAAGGGCACAACTATAAGTATAGGAGTGTGAGAATTTATAGTCTCTTTAAACTCATATGTATGTATCTAATCAATAAAAATTCAATGAGGTGGTGCTTAAACTATGATATGACATGTCCCATCTGGTGAAATAGTCAAAGATGACTATAATTTGACAATATTTAAATGGCTAGTTATCTACTAGACATGTGTATAGGTATCATTCATGGAGAAACTTAACACATTGATGAAGAGTATAAGGAACTACCCCCATAGTGTGTATCTAAGATCATATGAGTAAAATATTATAATGAAGAGGACCTGACATGACTTCGAACTATGTGGAAAGGGTTTTGGGTCCTACCATGATGTCCAAAGCAATGGTGTCCAATGTCTACTATGGTATATCATCAAATATTTGAATGTTCTTATAGGATTTTTCATGGAGGCCATGTTTATGCCCATGGTCTATAAGAATTAAGTTTAAAACCACTATCAACTAGAACTCTCTTAATGTTGCTAGTTCTGACTTGAGCTTGTATGAATAGTGGTAAGTTTTGATCAATTACCATCTGAGATGGCATGTCATCATGATAAAAAATTATAACATCTTCTATAGTTTTAAGCTTTTTAACCACTGACGCAAAATAAGAAGGCTCTAAATCAATGGGAATAGAAGTTTGAGTGCCTGATAGAGAATGCCCTTGAACACATTAGCTTTTTGAAGTAGTTCTAACATGGAAATCTTAGCTGGTGTGTTTTTCAAATAATCAATAATAACATATGCCTTTTTTGGATCTGCATATATGGGTGGTTTAGGCTTGGGATGCAAAGGAATAGGAGGGTGATGGGGCTCTTGACTAGGTGGAGGAGGCATTGTGACACATTGAGTAACAACTCTAACCAAATTATCTATTATTTATATATGACTAGTAATAGCTACAGGAGGAGAGTGAAGATAATTGATAGGTCAAGGTGGTGGAAGGATAAAGGGTGTCAATTGGGATCTTTATCGATGGGTAGTGACCTATGGAAGGGTAAAATGGACCATGAAACATGACTCAACATAGGATAGAGGCTCCAATGGAGGTGATGCAAAAGATATATTAACATGTTTGATAATAACTTTCTTAACTTCATCCCATATAATGAAAAATAAGCATGAAATACAAATAATGAAGCTTTATACTAACATATGATAGACTTCATCATTAATATACATAATAAGACCAAGTATGGTCTCCTTATTATTTGCAAAAAATATAAGAAAAATTGTAAATAAGTGAGATCGATTTTTGAAATCTGATTTTAGAATGTAAGGTGATACTTCAAGAAGTAAATAGGAACTGTTACATTTATAATTAGGGTTTTGAAAGATAATTATTTGAATAATTTACTATGAAAATTTGATTTTAAAAGTGAATTTCTAAGTTAGATATGCAAGTAAAAACTTAAAAATTTATTGGAAAATTTGTGATTTAACAGGACCTAGTGTATGCAACTAGAGTTTTGAAAAATAAATGTTTTTGAAAATTACTATTGAATTTTGAAATTTGAGGTGAATTTTTGATTTAATATTTTAGTAAAAAATTAAAAATTTATTGGAAAATTATTGGGAAAATACTAGGACCTAGTATGGACAACTAGGGTTTCAAAGAAAAATTATTTTAAAATTACTATGAAATTTTAAAATTTAAAGCTAATTTTTAATTTTAATATGTAGGTAAAAAATTAGAAAAATATATGAAAAATTAGTAAGAAATTTACCCTATATTTTATAGGGTTTTTATGCGTAAATGAAGTAAGGTTCACCAAATGAATTAATAATTTTAGAAATAGTGGTGTATTATTCTTAATTTAGTTAAAGGGTCTAAGTAATAAAATTAGTAAACAAATATTTAATAATTAATATACTAATTTGTGTAAACTAGGTTGCATCTTGACCTTTATAAAAATAGTAATAAGAGATATAAAAGAAGACTTAGTTGGAAACTAACTAATATGGCTAAGATAAAGGCTAGAATACACTATGCAGGACTGGAACACTATTACAAACTAAGATCTAAAATTCATTTTGTGATTGGATAAGAGTGTTGAAATTGGATAAGAGTGCCACTGATGTTTTAGTCTACCTTTTCCACTATCATTTTAAGGATCTAATATTTTTGGGTTTTGTTCATCAGGTCTATGTGACACTGTGCATGAAGTTTTGGTAGCTGGAAGTCTATAGAGCCTCTTATAGAGTAGATTTTCTCTTCAAACCCTATGTTCCATTGTGCTTTGACTAATTTCAAGAAAGATGGGGGTTAGTGTGTGTAAGATTCACTAGACATGGATCCACACCCCTTGTGTGGGCATGTTACCTACATACCAATACTTTGAAGAGGGATCAAGCCATATGTAGTTCTCCCACTAGATGGGTTTTGTGAAATTGTGTGTATGAAGATGTAGAATGTTAAATCACATGTGCTTTAGGTGGCTAGGGACTAGTATAAGTATTTTAATAAGCTTGTAATTGTGTTGGCTGATTATATGCAAAGAATAAGGAAGATTTCTTGAGTAGTGTTGCTTGTATTCTTGCTTACTTAGTGATAATTACCAACCCTTTCCAAATGATCTTGGAATGGGATTTTATAAGGATATATTGGTCATGGGTTGAATGTTCTCATATTAGGCCAATAAGGAGAAGGATGGGGAATCAAAATAAACTAATTGTTGTGGCCAGAAATTCACTTGGACAATAGTGTTGAAAGTGGACAAAAGTGGCATTGGTGATATAGTCCTAGTGTGGAAATATTGTCCTAAGTATACATGACCTAAGGGGATGGATCTATCCTAGAAAGAGGGGTCTGGCTTAGCTGAGATGAAGTTTGGAAGGCTAGGGATGACTGAGAATCAATGAAAAGATTCCTATGAAGGTCATGAGAGTAAGCAAGAGGGATTAAGTGTTGGGTGTCTATAACCATGCTCAACTTACCATTTTTTTCATTTTATATGACTAAAAATACCTATCTTCTTAACTTGAATAGTCTTTCTCATAGATTTTATCTTACATTCTCTCACAATATGTCCTCTTTGGTTGTAGTTATAACACATAATTCTACTTTTCTATCCATAGTCAACAACTCTATGTCCAAACTAACCACAAGAGAAATAATAACCATTAAAATAATTGACATAATTTGATTGTTTAAATTCATCTATATTTTGATGATCATTGGATGATACACCACTACCTTTGATATCCTTTAATAAAACAAAAACCTTATTGGCTTGTTGATGACTGACTTCAAACTTGACCACTTCTACATAGGTCTTTATTCTACCAGCTTTATCACTCCTTGATAGATCATCAACTTTTGGAAACTGGCTCTCCTTTAACTCATATTATTATTATTTAAAACCAAGACCTATCATATCACGAAAGGACCTCTGACTATCTAAAATATTGTTAAGCTTTCTAGTACTCTCCGTAAATATATAATATGTCTTTATCTTGATTGCATTTTGCTCAACTTGTGCCTCAAATTTATTTACTTTCATTTTAATTTGGGTAAATTATTCCATATGATTCTTCTCTTTTTAACAACACTGACAAGATATTTCAATGACTATGGATAGATCTGCATTGTAATCATAACAAACACTTTCATTATCATAATCCATACTTGTGCTCCAAAAATATCCCTTAGAATATTAGGTATGCACAAGGGACCTTGATATGATACATATTATTAGATTAAAAAACAATAATATTTGGGGTGAATTAGTGTACAAACTTTTCTTTCAATTCCACTTATCATTCATTAATCATTCAAACTAACATAAGGATATAACAATACATAATCAATCATTCATATGAGCATGAAGCAGGAACATAACACAAGAACATAAGATCTATGTGGTAAACCATCATGTGGGTTAAAATAAACTAAAAAAAATCTTATAATATAGTCCTATAATTAATTAATCAAGATCTATTGAGGCACCAACCCCATAAAGAGCACTAACCCCTCACTAGTCAAGCATCAACTCAACTAGTCCTTTAACAAGTACTAACTTGTAAGGGGGCACCAAACCTCTAGGTGAACCATCAAGAAATCATCAAACTATAATATTTGATCACCTTTAGACACATATTTATCACTCAACTAATGATTATCCCCTTCTTTTATTCTTCACACTCTTATATCTCCTTCAAATAGCCTATTAGGCCTCTTTACTTAACTAGCCCTTTTCTTGGTAGAATTAGGTCATATGACATTTATAATATAACTAAATTACATTTTAAAAACACCTTTATGATGGTATTGAATCCCTATACCTGGTTTATAAATTGCTATATCATTCGTTAACCTCTCAATTATTCTCAACTAGTCAAATTATTCTTATACTTGACTCTTGCTTTCACCCACCTTAGTAAAAAACAAACATATCCATACTTGGATCACCATTGCAATAGATTAAAAAAAAATCACAAGTGAAACATCCACTACATTTTTTAGTCACCACTCATAAAGACCAAAACCACCATTAGGCCTAATAGAGACATAATGCAATTAGGCCTTCTCAAAGCATGCATTTCACCTTGACCACCTTGGAAAATATTGAGTCTCAAAAAATGGATGAAACACTTCATAAATTATTTAGTTATACCCTTTATAATCTCATTTTATGTTCCCAAAACCATTTATATCATTTCACTCCTTGAACCACACCATTAGGTCTACTCGTAACTAAGCCTTCTCATTACTAGAAAATCTACTTTGAATATCTAAAGCATAAACTCAAATTTTCCACATAACCATATCAAAAAATCACATGGATATAACATATATGACCTTAGGTTCATCATCATGTTTATTATATTTTACAAAATATGGCAAAAGACCTCAAACTGACCACTTCCATATGCTCACTCATATCTGTAAACATGCCTCAAAAGCCCAGTCAAGGACCTTTGAATTTTCACACCTTCATATGAGTTTATCATCAATAAAAATAAATTATAATTAACCTATGATACCTATATAACAACTTAATATTAATTATATTCTTCAATTCTATGCATATTGACTCAAGAACACCATTCTCACTAACACATAAAACTACCTAAATGCTCCAAATCACAATCATGGAAAACAAAACTTGGAACACCTATGTGAAAACTTTTATGAAATTATAATGGGTTTATATTATCCTTAAACATATTTATAACATCTTAAATAAATATATTACAAGTTTCAATATTAATATTGGTCTTACAAACCAATCTCATGTCTTCACCCTACACGACCTCATTATGTTAGATAGGTCACTTTGAGAGTAGCTTTTTTCTTGTATATGAGCATATCCAAATATTATATTCAAATTTTATATGTGATATAGGTATTTAAAATTAACCCCATTCATTTGGATCCATCCATAATCCAATGTAACCCATCCCTAATCTCATTCTCACTTCTACCTGGTTTGGTCACTATCTTCCTCATTAGGCCTTTTTAGTGATAGGCTAACTTACATGACCAATTTAACATATTTTAAGTCTACAAAATCAATCATAAACTTACATGATCATAAAATACAAGACTCACTTATCATCCTCTAATTATTTTCATCCTTAGACCTAGTCAACCTTGCCTATTACATCAAAAATCCAAGAAATAAAGGGTTTACTATAGCTTCAATTCACTCTTCTAATAGACCAACGACACTTGGAGGTACTTGGGAGATTTTAATACACCATTAAATCATCAAACTATGTCAACCAACCATTATGATCACTTTTTAATCATATCTTCCATATCATGTAACTATTAGGGTTTTAGAGAGGGTTTAGACTATCTTCCATTCTTAACAATCACTCATAAAGCTTAAACCCTCAACTTATAAACAAATTATAGTAAATTTAATCTATTACCCTTCCCCATCTACCATGAACTACTTGGATCCTCATTAAAAATTTGTAATTCTAATGAGCATAAGAAAATCATTCTCAAGTCTGTAATACCTCATTCTATGCACACAAAAAACCTCAAAACCACATTTCATGATTTCTACCTTAGTATATGACCTTAAAATCTGTAAAAAAACTTGAATAAACCTATCACATCTTTGAAAATTCTATCATGACCTTTTACATCTTGGAAAATAAACTTGACCCCTCATTAGGCCACACTAGGTCTCTTTTCACATTAGGCCTTAAACTACTAGTCACACTTAGACTTTGAACACACCTTTAAACCTCTTGTACTAGTATAAAAACCTCATTATCATATCACACCACCTTGTACCATGTTGACACACTACCAATCCTCTTCTCACATGCCTCAAACTTCTTACCTCAACATGTTACTAGGCCTATGCCTTCTCACTAGGTCTATCAAGTACATAGCTCATGAAATCAACTTTAAAAACAACAAAGATAACTTAGAATGACATAAATGATAAATCCATACATACCTTATAACACCTTATCAATAAAATATGTTTTCAAAACTTTTCAAACCATGGTCACATATAGCCTTTTAAATGTTTAGAAAATTAATGATGTGGAATCCAAGCTCTCAGAGTCCATAATGTTTGATCCTTAACACTATTTGAGCTCTTATTTATTCCAAAATAACTATCTTGAAAATCATAATTCAACTATTGATAGATATATCCCTTTAGGTATATTTTAAAAACTTTTTAAACCTTGAGTAGGCCACATATGGCCTCTAAAATATTTTGAAAATAAATGATGTAGAGTCTAAAGTTTTAGAGTCCATAATTTTTGATTTGGAACTTTGATCTCTCATGTATGCCTAAATAACCATCTCAGAAAGTAAAATTTATCAATAAAGACCATCTCTATTTAGGAAAGTTTTCTTAACTTTTTAGAGCCTCAAATAGTCACATACTGCCTCTATTTATTTAGGGATGTTTTTAGAACTCTTCATAGCCTTAAATGGTCATGTATGGCCTCTAAAAAGTTCTAAAAGAAAAGATAAAAAGTCCAAACTTTTAGAGGCCATAAAATTTGATTTATAACCCCATTTTTGACATCTCATTTATGCCAAAATGACCATCTCATAAAGTAAAATTCAGCTATAAACAACACTATCCATTTAGGTATGTTTTTAAGAATTTTGAGGCCCTCATATGGTCATGTTTATCATTTAATTTTTTTTTTGAAAATAAATGATGTAGAGTCCAAACTTCTAAAGGCCATAACTATTTATCTGTAACTTTATTTGAGCTTTAGTTTGTGCCAAAATGACCATAACTATTTAGATATTTTTTTATAACTTTTTAGACTTTTAAATTGTCATGTATGGCCTCTAAAAAGTTCAAAAAAGAAATGATGTGGATTCCAAAATTTTGGAGGCCATAATTTTTTTATCTTTAACTCAATTTGAGATCTCGTTTGCATCAAAAAAATTTATAGGAAAGTACAATTCAACAATAAATAACTCTATCCATTCAGATTTTTTTAGTACTTTTCAAAACCTTATATGGTCATCTATGGTCACCAAAAAGTTTTAAAAATAAATATCATGAAGACCAAAATTTATAGAAGCCATAACTATTGTTATATAACTTTGTTTGATCTCTCATTTATACCAAAACCATCATCTTAGAAAGTATAATTTATCCATAAATAGATCTATCCATTTACGGATGTTTTCATAATTTTTTTAACCTTTAACTGGCCATGTATGATGTTTGAAAAGTTTTTAAAACAAACTATGTGGAGTCCAAACTTATGGAGGCCATAATATCTGATTTGTAACTCTATTTGAGATCTCATTTATCCCAAAATGATCATATCAAAAATTAAAATTCATCCATAAATAACAATATTGATTTAATAATGTTCTCAAAACTTTTATGAATCTTAGATTTTCATGTATGGCCTTTGAAATGCTCTGAAAATAAATGATGTGGAGTCAAAAAGTTTAAAACTTTTGAAGGCCACAACTTTTTATTCTTGACTTTGTTTGAGCTCTCATTTGCACCAAAATGACCATCTAAGTAAAATTTAGTAATAAATATATTTATCTATTTATTAACGTTTTCAAAAAAAAGTTAGACCCTTAGATGGTCATGTATGGCATCTAAAATTTTGTGAAAACAAATGATATAGAATCTAAACTTATGGAGGATAAAATTTTTAATCCATAACTTTGTTTGAGATTTTATTTAAACCAAATTAACTCTTTCAAAAATTACAATTCAACCATAAACATATCTACCAATTTTTGGGTGTTTTTAAAACTTTTATTACCTTTAATGGTCATGTATGACTCTGAAAAGTTTTAAAAAACAAATGACATGAAGTCCAAACTTCCAGAGGCCATAAATTTTGATTCGTAACTTTGTTTGAGTTATTATTTACACCAAAATTACCATCTCAAAAATTATAATTTATACATAAATATATCTATCTATTTAGGGATGCTTTATAACTTTTCATACCCTCATATGATTGTATATGCCCTCTAAAAAGTTTGGAAAATAAATGATGCAAAGTCCAAACTTCTAGAATCCATAATTGTTGATTTGTAACTCTGTTTGAGCTCACATTTGGGCCAAAATGACCATATTTAAAATTTTAATTCAACCATAAATATCATGTATGACCTATGAAAACTTATGGTTGTGTATGACCTCTAAACATTTATGGTCACACAATCTATTTATGGATGTTTTTATAACTTTTTAAACCCTCATATGGTCATGTATGACCTTAGAAAAGTTATGAAAATAAATGATACATATTCAAAACTATCAAAGGCCATAAATTTTTATTTGTAACTCTATTTGAACTTTCATTTAAACTAAAATGATTATCTAAGAGATTAAAATTTATCCATATACAAATCTATCCATTTAGAGATATTTTCAAAACTTTTTAGACCTTATATGGTCATGTCTAACTTTTTAAAATATCTAAAAAAAAATTATGTGGAATCCAAATTTATAAAGACCATGAGCAATAACTTTGTTTGAACTCTCTTTTTTGCCAAAATGACCATCTCAAAAAATATAATTCAGCCATAAACACCTCTATCCATTTAGGAATGTTTTCAAATCTTTTTCAACCATTAAACAGTCATTTATGGCCTTTGATTTTTTTTTTTAAAATAATTGATGTAGAGTCCAAACTTCTAGAGGCTATACCTTTTAATCTAAACTTTGTTTGAGCTCTTATCTATCCCAAACCAACCATCTCAAAAAGTATAATTTATCCATGAATAGCTTTATTTATTTATGAATGTCTTCAAAACTTTTAATAACCTTAGAAGGTCTTGTATGGCCCCTAAAAAGTTTTGAAAATAAATGATGCAAAGTCCAAACTTCTATAAGCCATAAATTTTGATAGGTAATATTGTTTTAGTTATTTTTTACACCAATACAACCATATTTGAAATTATAATTAAGCCATAAATACCTCTATTCATTTAAGTATGTTGTTGAGAACTTTTTAGACCCTTATATGGTCACACATGATACAGAGTCTATTTGAGCTCTAGTTTACACCAAAATTATTGTCGTAGAAAGTAGAACTCAGTGATAAATAGATATATGCACTTATGGATGTTTTCAAAGCTATTATGACCCTTAGATGGTCATGTATGGCTCTAAGAAGTTTTAAAAACAAAATATGTAGAGTCTAAACTTATAGAGACTAAAACTATTGATTTGTAACTTTGTTTGAGCTCTCTTTTATTCTAAAATGACCATCTTAGAAAGTTTAATTTAGCCACAAATAGCTCTATCCATTTTGATTTTTTTAAAACTTATCAAGAACTCATATATTCATGTATGGCCTCTAAAAATTTATGAAAACAAATGATGTGAAGTCTAAACTTTTGAAATCCATAACTTTTAATTTGTAATTCTATTTGAGCTATTGTTTATGAAAAAATGACTATCTTAAGATGTACGATTCAACCATATAGAGATCTATCCATTCATAGATAATTTTTAGAATTTTTTATAACCTTATATGGTCATGCATGGCTTCCAAAAAGTTATAAAAATAAATGATGCAGAGTTTCAAATTCTTGATGCCTTAACTTTTGATCTATAACTCTGTTTGAGCTCTAATTTTCCCTAAAACAATTATCTCATAAAGTTCAATTCAATTATAAACAAACATATCTATTTAGGTATGATTTTAAAAAAAAATTGACCCTTGGAGTGTCATGTATATCCTTTAAGTAGAGTCCAAACTTATAAAGACCATAACTTATGATCTATAACTCTATTTGAGCTCTCATTATGCCAAAATGACCATCTCAAAAAGTATAATTCAACCATAAATATCTCTATCCATTTAAAGATAATTTTAAAAAATATATGAACCTTATATGGTCATATATATCCTCTAAAAAAGTTTTTAAAATAAATGATGAGGTTTCAAAAAGTTTAGAAGTTTTAGAGGCCATATCTTTTGATCTGTAACTCTGTTTGAGCTCTAATTTACACAAAAATGATCATCTCAAAAAGTAGAATTTATAAATAAATAGATATATCAATTTAGGGATGGTTTTATACATTTTAATACCCTCACATGACTACCTATGGCCTTTGAAATGTTTTTAAAATAAATGGTATGTAGTCTAAACTTTTGGAGACCATAACTTATGATCTGTATCTTTTTTTGAGCTCTCATTTACACAAAAATGATTGTACAATTTAGCCATAAATATATATATCCATTTTGGGATGTTTGCATAAATTTTTAGACCCTAAAATGGTCATGTAAAACCTCTAAAAAGTTCTAAAAATAAAGGATGCAGAGTCCAAATTTTTGGAGGCCATAACTTTTGATTCGTAACTATGTTTGATCTCTCATTTGTGCCAAAATGACCATATAAGAATAATTAAACCATGAATAACTATATATATTTAGGAATTTTTTTATACATTTTAAGAAACTTAGAATTTCACATATGACCTTTTAAATTTTTTAAAAATAAATGATGTAGATTCCAATCTTCTAAAGGTCTTAACTTTTGATCCGTAGCTCTATTTGAGCTCTCATTTACAACAAAATGACCCTACGAGAAAGTATAATTCATCCATACATATTTATATCCATTTAGAGATTATTTTAAGGAATTTTTAGAACCTTATATATTATGTATGCTCTCTAAAAGTTATAAAAATAAATGACATGGAGTCCAAACTTCTGTAAGCTATAAATTTTGATCCATAAATTTATTTGAGCTCTCATTTATGCCAAAACAATCATCTCAAAAAATAAAATTCAGCCATATATATCCATATCCATTTTTGGATGTTTTTATAACTTTTTATACCTATATGTGGTCACATATGGCTTTCAAAAATTTCATAAAATAAATAATGTGGCATCCAATCTTCCTAAGGCCATAACTTTTAATTCGTAACTTTATTTGAGCTCTCATTTGCTTCAAAACAACCATCTCAAAAATTACAATTTTGCCATATATAGATCTATCCTTTTATGGATGTTTTTAGAATATTTTAGACCCTTAGATGGTCATGTATGGACACTAAAGATTTTTGAAAATAAATGATGTAGAGTCCCAACTTTTAGAGGCCATAAATTTCAGTCTAAAACTCCATTTGAGATCTCTTTTATTCTAAAACTACCATAATAGAAATTAAAATTCATCCATAAATAGAACTTTCCCTTTAGGGATATTTTAAGTAATTTTAAGACCCTTAGATGGTCACGTATGGCCTCTAAAAATAAATGATGCATATTCCAAACTTTTATAGGCCATAACTTTTGATTCATAACTCCATTTGAACTCTTGTTTGCACCAAAACAACAAACCTCAAAAAATAAAATTAAGCTATAAATAACTTTATCCATTTAGAGATATTTAAAACTTTTCAAACCCTTAGGTAATCATGTATATCTTTTAAAAAGTTTTGAATACAAATTCTATGGAGTATAAACTTATGAAGGCCATATCTTCTAATCCATAACTCTATTTGAGCTCTCATGTATGCCAAAAAAACTATCTCATAAAGTACAATTCAACCATAAATAAAATTTTATATTTAGGGATGTTTTCAAAACTTTTAAAACCATTAAATGTTCATGTATGGCCTCTGTAAAGTTCTAAAAACAAATGATGCAGAGGTCATAACTTTTGATCCGTAACTCTATTTGAGATCTTGTTTGTGCCAAAATGACCATCTTAGAAAGTAAATTTTGGACATAAATAGTTATATCCATTTAATAATGTTTTAAAAACTTTTTTGAAATCTTAGATGGTCATGTATGGCCTCTAAAAACTTTTGAAAATAAATGATGTAGAGTAAAAACTTCTAGAAGCCATAACTTTTGATCTGTAACTCTGTTTGAGCTCTCATTTACACCAAAACTACTATTTAAAAAATTATAGTTCAACCATAAATAAATCTATCCATTTAGGGATGTTGTTGATAACTTTTTGGACTCTTAGATGGTCACATATTGTCTCTAAGGTTTTTTGAAAATAAATGGTGTGGATTCCAAACTTTTAGAGGCCATAACTTTTGATTTATAACATCATTTGAGTTCTTGTTTATGCCAAAGAAATCATCTCAAAAAGTAAAATTTAGTCATAAATAAATCTATCCATTTAGAGATGTTTTTATAACTTTCAAGACTCTTATATGGTAATTTATGGCCTTTAAAATGTTCTAAAAATAAATGATGCAGAGTCCAAACTTTTAGAGGACATAAATTTTAATTCATAACCCTGTTTGAGAACTCATTTATCCCAAAATGATCATCTCAAAAAGTAAAACTAAGTCATAGATATATCTATACACTTAAGGATATTTATAGAGATTTTATGACCCTTATATGGTCACATATAGCCTCTAAAATATTTTGAAAATAAATAATTTAGAGTCTCAATTTTTAGAGGCCATAACTATTGATCTATAACTTCATTTGAGTTGTCAATCATGCCAAAATAGTCATTTTAGAAAGTTCAATTCAGCCATCAATAGATCTATCTCATTATTTATGTTTTCAAAGCTTTTCAAACCCATGTATGTTCATATATGGCTTTGAAAAATTATGAAAACAAATGATGCAGAGCCCAAACTTCTTGAGGCCATAAATTTTTACTTGTAACTTTATTTGAGCTCTTGTTTGCACCAAAATGACTTTATCATAAATTAAAATTAAACCATATAGATCTCTATCCATTTATAAATGTTTTAAAAAAAATCAAACCTTCAGGTAGTCACCTATGGCTTTCAAAAAGTTTTGAAAATAAATGATGTAGATTTCAAACTGATGAGCATTATATATAGCTCATTATATCTCATATAAATAGTCCATAAGTGTTGCATCTTGGTTATATATTGAATTAAATCTAATATTTAAGGTCTCATCTAAGTAGGAAATGAGTGAAAGTATATTTTATTTGTATGTGATACATTGTTGATTCTCTATCTTGTTATTTGTATCTAAATTGGATGAAATGAGTATAGTTTTGCATATATAGATACATCTCTATGGTGGGATTGTTTTGAGAAGTCATCAATAAATTTGGAAACAATTTTAAAGACTCATCATAGAACACAGGAGCTATGAATGTGTATTTTTAAAGCTCTAAATATCTTCTAGGCAGCTCTAAATATGTTCTGATGAAGCTCTAAATACCTATCTATCCATGCTCTAAAGATTCCTTATTACACTTTGAAGATGCCCATCTATAATCTACATATTGATATAGAGACTCCAAATATATCTACTATACATATATAATTATTCCCTCTTTAGATATATTCTTTTAGACATTACTATTCATAGTAATAGTCTAAAATGATTTGGATATAAATATATTTATATTTTGTAAATCTAAACATAATATCTTTAGATATAAGTCAGTTATACTTGATCTATTGTTAGTTGAACTAGTTCTAACACCTCCTATAAGCATGAGATCTGATTCTTAAATCTTCTATTTTGAATAAGTAGATTTTTCTATTTAGATTACCAAATTTTCTATTATGAGAGTGGTCATTGAGATGTGCTTTAAGTAAATCTATCTTTATCATTCTATAGTAATAGATAATATAGAGAAAAGAAACATTCAAGTGTAATTTTATAGTAAAATTTAGAACATCTATATATATTCCTTTTGATAATGAATTATTAATAAACTACAACATTATATTCCACTACTCAGTTAAATCTGGTCCTATTCTAAGGAAGGAACAAGGGCCTACTTCTCTCTAAAGTTAGGACAATTGGTATTTTTAGTTTATAGTTTAAAAGTGTATTTTTTTTTATACATGTATATTTCATTTTACTACAAGTGTGATTTTCCTTTTAATGTAAAGTGTGTTTCTTTTAATGTAAGTGTGATTTCATTAAATGTAAGTTTGTTTCAATCAAATGCAAGTGAGTTTACTTTATGCAAAGTGTGTCTTTCAATTCTCATTAAATTTAATAAGAAAGTGTGTTAACTCATCTCCATATTCAGAATCTATCAAGAAGTAGTTTAGGTGATAGTAGGAATTCATAATTTACACATTATGAAATACAACACTATCCTACCTAGTTAGGAAATTCAAGTGAGGACACTGTAGTGTCTTATGGAAGATGTTTAAGTTTGAGATGTTGATGGTGTGAACCGAAGAATATTTTAAACTAATGTTATAAGGGATATTTAGTTAGCAAAACTTTATAAATTTACCTTTTCTTCAACATATGATTAGAATATTATTTTCTAGCCCTAGGATTTAGACATCAATAATAGATTAAACACCTCCCAAATATTGAACTATTAACTCAAATATCCAACATCTCATTGCATATAGCCTTGGACATTGGCCCTATTAGAAAATGACACCAATCCATTAATTAGTTAAATGAAAGGTATAAAGACAACCTATCATTTTTGGTGCCATTATCAGTGAATCTTAATCAATAATTAATAATTGCTAGTGAGATCCTATATTAGAGTTATACAAAGGAAATTTAAAAACATTCATATACCCTAAAAATACAAAAACGATCAAGGACTCCTTAGATTTATGAACCACTTAAAATATTATCAAGGATGGTTTATCTCTAAAGACTCCCAAATAAGAGAAGAGAAGATTTTATCCTTGCAAGAAAGATCAGGTAGTGATAGAAAGGTAACTAAAATCCATAAACAAAATTTTATTGATTCTTCTAGAAAAGGTTCATCTTCACAAACAAATCCTATAAGAAGAATTATATTTAGGGAATCTTCTCCCATAAGAAGAATTGATCATAATAATCCCCTTTTTGGAATAGTTAAATGTGGTCCACAAGCTCTAAAAGAAGAAGATCTAATCACCAATGAAGATTCTCCTCCATTGAGAACCCAAGAAGGTAACTTGAATTAGATTGATAACAATAGTTGGGTAGAAAATATGGAAGATGATCATGCACATTTAAAAAACCTTGATAAGCAGCCTCAATAGGATACAATTTTTTCCTATCCAATCATCTTAGGTCCTAATGACATAACCTCCATGAAAAATATCTCACCGTCTATTTTACCAACTTTTAGAGGTAAATCCTTAGAGGATCCAGATCAGTTCCTCTTTAAATTTTAGGTTCTCTACCACACATATGATTATGTCACTAACAATTAGAATTTGAATTTATTTCCATATATACTTAAGGATGTAGCCATGATATGATGCATGGGCCTTGAGGGTAAATCTATAATTACTTGGGAAGAAATGGAAATTTAATTTCTTGATAAATATCAAGATTATTGTAGAGTTAGAGAATGAAAAGAAGATTTTTTCAAGATAAAACAAAATGAAGATGAAACCTTAGAAGATTAACTTGATAAGTTTATATTTTCCCATAAATTGAGTAGTTACCAACTCATAGAGGAGGTCATTAAGACAATCTTTCTTAAAGTCCTAGATGATGATGCACATGATGCTTTAAACCTAATGGGAAAGGGTAATATTGACAAGTTAACCTTTCATCAGATTTTAGCATTATATACTAACTATTCTAGGAAAAGACCTAGCATAAGGAAATCATGGTTAAGAAAATCATTTGAAGTTGGCCAATCAATGGAAGAATTTGCTAATTTCAAAACAAATATTCTAGTATAATTAATGACCATATTAGATGGTCTCAAAGTAAAGGCCAATGCCACTAACATTGAATAATTATCAATATATTGTCCCAAATTTAGGCTTAAATACATGGTAAAAGATTATCTTTTAGATAAAATAGAGGTATGTGGTATTTGTGACCTAGACCATGACACCAATAACTAAAATCAGCTTCTTACTATGAGAAACAAAGTAAAACAAATAGTACATATAGTTGAAGAAGTGAACTAGTACTCCTAACCTCAAAATCAATTTGGTCCAAGATTTTCCCTTATCCATGGATGACACAATGGGCTCGACAAGTCACACCACAAATGTGGGGACCACCACCACAACCACAACCATGTGGTACTCATGAATGGATTCCATAGATGTGGGGGATTCCTCAAAATCCTTCATAACCTTGGGTAAAATAACAAAACCAACAACCACATTGGATACAATATGATGATCATTTCATATATCTCATCACATATATACAAATTATCCATAAAATGTTTCCTTTGGTTACATATTGCATTGAATTTAATAATTAAGGCCTTATCTAAGTAAGAAATAAATGCAATTTATCCTTAATTTTTATGCAATTAATTATTGAGTCTTTACCTTGTTATTCTGTCTAACTTAGATGAATAACATAGTATTGAGTATAAAAACACATCCCAATGGTGGGGTAATTTTGAGAAAATATCATATAGTTTTGGCAACTCTTTTTGGATATAATTTTGAGGATTCAATGAATGAGATCTAAATATATAATTCTCTAAAGATGCTCTAAAGGTGATTTGAAGATACTCTGAAGGTACTTCAAAAACATATATAGGTTGATCTAAAGGCATCTAGGCATGCTCTAAAGACTTGTATAGAGTGATTTGAAGACCCATATAGGATGCTTTGAAGACACCTAAGAGGCATGCTCTGAAGACATATAACTAGATCCTATTGATCAAGATAATGATTCTAAAATATATATATTATATAAAATAAGATTTATATATTTAGATGTCTTATTTTAGACATTACCATTCATGGTAATGTCCTAAAATAATTTTGATATATTTGTACTTCTAGTTTGTAAAACTAAATAAGTATCTTCGGATATATGTTAGTTATTTTTTATCTATAGTTAGATGAGTCAATTCTAACACCTTCCTAGAAGTATGGCATTTGATTCCTAGATTGTCTATATTTTGAATAAGAAAATTTGGGTATTTAGATCACCAAGATTTTATACTCTATGAATATATGTTGAGATGTGTTTAAATACATATCTCTTTCTCATTCCAGATAGTTAGAAGAAGTTAGAAAAGTTAGTAGTTGGTAAATTAAAGTTAGAAATTAAAAGAAGCATTTCATATCTATATATGTTCCTTTGAATGAAATTAATTTTTGAATTTATTTTTATTACTAAGTAAAGTAGTTCCTATTTTGAGGAAGAAGCAAGGGCCCACTTCTCTCTAAGGATCAAGACAAATTGTATTTTTAGTTTATGATTTAGAAGTATTACTATTTAAAACCCAAATAACACCTTGCTTAAAGGCCTAATAGATTCAGCTCTAAAAATCCTTCACACCAAGACTAACATTGGAATGATCTAAGGTGTGGGACACCTAAATTCATACTAGACCTATAAATTTTGATGAGGCTAGATCCTTTGATGTATCACTTTGCTCTCTACTACTAAAACCTACTATGTAATTTTGGGTGAAAAGGGGGAAGAAGGAAACTAAAAGGGAAATATATTTTATTATTGGTAATACACCCATATTATAGGTTCATACACTCTTTTTGAGCTCTTAAAACATTGATCACACAAGAAAATGATTGAATATACAACCCCAAATGACTCATATGCATCAGTATTTCATGTATAAGTTTTATCATTTAATCAAAGCCTAAGGTAAATGATGGAGTATACTTGATTCAAGGAACTAACCAACCAATTTAATCCATTGTTATCTTAATCAAATGACATTAAACACTAGACATGACTTTCATAAGCTAACATACTAGTAACTACATGAGATCAGTACCTGACAAGGGAGAAAATAATGTCATAACATAAACACACTATACCAACATAATTAAATATTAAAATAGTCTTGTATTCATCACAAAAGGTTACAAAAATGAATCTTGGTAGAGTCAGATCATGCCCAAGAGAGGGATTGATCTCAAAAATAGTTGAAAAGCCTACTATATAGAAGCATAGAATAGAGAAATCCAAGAGATTGGCATAAAATATGGAAGAGAAGGTCAACTTCACTTCATTTTTAGTCAAACTCTTTTTATAAATTCATATTTTTAAAGTCTTTAATAAAACTCCTTTTATTTAAAATCTCACATGGAACTCATTTTGGCATTAGAAAAAGAGGTCAGCCCATCCCTGACTTGTCAAAGATTCCTTTCATGTTTGATATGCCAAAACTTGGATTTTAACTCCATTTAAACTGATTTTAAGTCATTTTAAAGTCACTCCTTGCATGAAAATTAAAGAATATGCATGAAACTGGTCAACTAATCAATTGGAGATGATTTAGTTGTTTAAGACTAGTTAACTCCACTCTAACCTTTCCTTACATGATTTGGAACTTGAAGGTTGTAAATTTAATGATATATAAATTTTAAAATAAGATAAGTTTCATTTATATTCCTCATAAACTCTTTGTTTAGTCCCTTCAATGATAATACTCTTTTTTTGTTTGATCAAATAGGCCAAATAGCCCTTTAGGCTAACTTTTGTACTTGAAATGCATTATAAATTGAATTAATATCATTAAAACTACATAAAAATGATATTATTATCCCTATAACAACTCCTTACACCATAAGATAGGTGATTTTGATGAAAAACTCTTGCCACTTAGTCACCATGGTTGACTAGGCCAATTTTGCCTATTTTTCGTGCAGACTAGTTGTTTTGAAGGAGATGGTAGGGGAATTTCCAAGAATATTTTTAACCATATAAATATTTTATGATGAATAAAAAGTCTTAATATTCAATATCCATGAATTGGATTCATGTAAACTACCTTGTACCTCGTTTTTTCATGCTTTTTTATCCAAAAAACCTAATTTCTACCTTTATCCATAAATATCCAGACATAAATTTATATTTATGGAATCATCTATTATTTTAATTAATTTTTTAATAGGTTTTATATTTATCCATGAGGTTTTGATGGTAATAAAATCCACTTTTGTCAAAACTAGTCACTATGAGGGTTTGGGAGGGTTTTAAAGTGGAATCTTGTTAATGATGATTCATGAAGTACAAAATTTAAAATCCAAAATTATTAAAACTAATTTTTATTATACTTTCCCCCTCAAAATCATTTAAAATATTGGGTTCCCATGCAAAATATATGAGAAGATATCATGTGAAGGAACTCTACTTAGAGGGTTTTTCTTGAATTTTGGATTGCCTACACTCTTAGTGATTGTTCATAAAGCACATACACTAAAAAAAGATAAATTTTTCATTAATTATAGTTTCATAGGGGTCGTAAAATCATTCTAAGATAATTTTTCCAAAATATTTACGTGGTGAAAGATATGAGCATCTGATCCGATGGCTTGGAAGGGTATATGGAACTAAAGAATTTAAATCTATCCTCATAGATTAAAATGACTCTTATTTTACTTATCCATACCTAAAATAATCATCACATAACCTGTAAAATACCATAAAACACTCTTCAAGTGTTATCTTGCTTGATAAGTCAAAAAATGCCTTTTGTCCTATAAACCTACTTTCTTGATTTAGCTTGTATGGGCATGGATTGCATATGATTTTGAGTTTAAAAATTATTTTAAGGTGACATAAATATTTATTATCATCCCATAATTATTTTAAAACTTTTAATAAGATTAGAAACCTTATTATCACCTACATGCACCTAAGAACATTGCCTGCTCCAATGGTGCTAGTGAATGGACATGTATGTGACTGTGTAAAAATAGTGATCACTTCCACTCATTAAATGGTATTCAAAATGATATGTAATATTACTCAAGTCTTGATTATTATTTGTACCAAAATTCAAGTCCTAATTCTATGTAGATTCCAGAAATCTCAAAATTACCTCTTATGCATGGTTTGAGCATGTGACTGACTATGTATATGCATATTACAAGTGTTTTCATAAGTAATGAAGGTATCTAGGATCAATTACACATTAATATAGTACCTTTAATTCATATTACCTCACTTTAAATCATCATCCACCCCTCTCTCTGTCATGTTTACTCTTTATCTTGAATTTTCTTGACCTTATCCTTTTAAAGACTCCTCCTCAAGAGTTATGTATAATGATAAAGTAAAGTCATCTACATGGAGATAGATGAAGTTTAAAGGATAAATTTGAGGTGTTTATCATGATACTCACCCTCATTTAGTGATAAAATACCTCTTATAACACTTATAACTTTCCTTTCATGCCACTTCTTGATTGTTAACTTAATTTAGACTCCAAAATATATCTTATTATGTACAAAAAATGCACCTTCATGTCATTCTTTGTTGTGATCTTGTTTTTGAAAAATGTTTTTAGGATGAAAAAAAACCACCTGGCCTATATAGAATGTTTTCATGAATCTCTCTTTGTAAAGTGATCTTGAGATTACAGTTTGCCTATTATGACAGTGCAGGAGTTTAGCCTTTGTATATCCTAAGGTTGAAACCTAACTGTGGGTTATTTGGGAAACCTTCCATTTATCCTTTTATCTCTCTCTTAAACATGAAACCTTATAGTAAACCATTGTGTTCTCTTTCCCCCTTGCCTAGAAGCTATGCCTTCTTGACAATCATGACTATCTTGGGACTCCCTTTGACTATCTTAAGAGATCTTACATGATTGTAAGTAAACCTTGATGTGGTTTATTGATCACTAAAAACATGTCTTTAAGACTTCTTAAAATCATGGATTCATCTCATACCCCATTTTCTCATAACATTCCACCATGGATTATGCACTGAAATCTTGCTACTAATTATAGTCGTGTAAAATGTGAAATTGTACAACTTTAGTATGGCTAAAATACCTAATCCATAGGTCCTCCTGTTGGCTCACACAACCCTTCTAGGATACTTCTTTCACTGATTCCTAGTCATCCAAAGATTTTTAGACTTAGTCCTTTCAAACACAAGTAGCCCTTTCAGGCCTAGATCCATCCCCCCACATCTTATCCCTTTAGGACAATAGTGCCCAAATAGGATAGGCAAACTAGAACCCAGGGTGTCTTGTTTTTAGTGTTGTTTTCCAAGTTCACTTTTACTCCAATAATCAGATTCTTCTGATTCCTTATCTTTTTCCCTATCAGCCTCATATGAATTCATTTAACCCATGATCATTAGTTTCCCTATAAAAGGCCATTCAAAGTCCATTTAGAAGGGTTGACACTCATTTTCAAGAGAGATATAAGAGTACAAGTAATTACAGTCAATCACTCATCCTTATTCTTTGTATACAACCTTCTAATATTATTCAAAGCCTACTTAAGTCATTGAACTAGTCCTTAGCCAACTGAAACGTATCCAATTTCACATTCTAGTTACATTAATCATACACAAATTACACTAAGTACATCAATGGGAGAACTACATTACCTTGATCCCTCTTCAGAGTATTGGTATGTAGGTAGCATGCCCACACATGGGGTGTGAAGTGCATATAGCTTATCATTTACACACTAAACCCTTCTCTTTCTTTCTCAAGTTTGCATTCAATTTCAAGCACCAGGAGCTCCTAAGAGTTTTAAATATTAAAACAAGCACACAATGATCTCTATGAGGTTCTAGACCTTGAAATTTCAATGACAAGGTAACACAGGCATTTTGAATAAAACCCAATAATATTTTAGCTTTAGGACAACAACATCAAAATAGGACTACAATGCCAAATAGTAGGGTGTCATATTTCTAGTGCTCTTATCTAATCAGTAAACAAAGTACAAAGACCTATTTCTAACTGTTTCTTAGTTTCACTCCTCTACTATCAAACCTTATCTCAGTCTAGATCAACCATAATAAGCTAAGTTCTATTCTCTCTCACTTCCTACTATATTTAGAAAAGGTAAAAGTATAATATATTTACACAAATTAGTAGGTTAATAAAAGCATATTTATTTACTAATTTAAATTGTTGAGCCCATTTATTATTTAGGAATATAACTCAAATATTCTAAAAATAGCAAAACATTTGGTGACCCTGACTTACTTTGAATTTTTGCATAAAAACCCTAAAAATGCTAGGGATAATTATTTCTATTTTTTTGGCAATATTTTCTTGATTTTTTCTAAATTTAAAAATAAAAAAACTAAAAATTAATTGAAATATTTTCAATAAATTTGTCCAAACCCCAATCTACACATACTAGGTTCTATTTATATACAAACACTTTCAAACCACTAGGAAAAATATATTTCTAATTTTAGAAATATTTTTAGAATTTTCCTAAATTGTTAATGCTAAGTTCTACAAGTTCATAACAATTTTTTCAAATTAATATACTAATTTCAAAAAAAAAAAATCAAATCCTAGTTGCATGTACTAGCTCCTTTCTACTTCTTGAGGTATCACCTGACATGTATAGCCAAATTGAAAAAATGATGCTTAGTTATTTCCAAATTCTTCTTACATGTATTATAAATAACAAAGAAACTGTAATGGGCCCTATCATGTACATGAATGATAAATTCTATCATATGTTAGTAAAAAAATTCATTCTCTACATTTCATTCTTATTTATCATTATATGGGATGATGTTAAGTAATTTGTTCTTAAAAATATTAATCCATCTCTTGCATCACCTCCCTTGGAAACTCTCCCCTATACTGAGTCATGTTGCATTGCCAAAGATCCCAATTGACACCTTTTGTTCCTTTGCCTCCTCAACCCATCAATTATATTTTATCTCCTCTCATAATAACTATAACTCCTATATGGATAGCAGATAATGTGATTAGAGCTATTAATCGATGTGCTTCTATGCCTCCTCTACCTACCTAAGAGCCCCATCACCCTACTATTCCAACCTATCCTAGGCTCAACCAACTAGCATAGGTATATTCGCATATGGCATATGACATTATTGATCAGTTGAGAAACACTCCAACAAAAATTTCCATGTTAGAACTACTTTAAAAAAATAATGTATTCAAGGACATTCTTTATTAGGTACTCACTTAGACTTCTATGCCTCTTGATTTAGAACCTTCTTATTTTGTATCAGTGGTCGATTATCTAAAAGCTATAGAAGATGTAATTTCTTTTGATGGTGAGGACATGCCTTCTCATATGGTTATTGATCAAAATTTGCAACTATTCATATGAGTACAAGTCAAAACCAATGCAATTAAGAGAGTTCTCATTGATAGTGGTTCCAAATTTAATTTATGTAATATCACATTCTTACAGGCCATGGGTATAGATTTGGCATCAATGCAAAAAACATATAAGAACATCTGATCTTTTGATGATATACCATGATAGACCTTGGGTACTATTACTTTGGATATCATGGTGGGACCAAAAACCCTCTCCACATAGTTCTAGGTCGTGCTAGGTCTTCTCTATTATAATATTTTACTTGGATGACCTTGGATACATAACTTGGGTGTTATTCCTTCCACTCTCCATTGATGTATTAAATTTCTCCATGAGGGATATTTATACACATGTCTGATAGGCAACTAACCATTCATATATTATCAACTTACAGAGTCATATTTGACTATTTCACTAGATGGGACACCATATCTCATAGTAAAACCACCACTTTATAGCATTTCTCTTGATCAGATACATACATATGAAGTTGGAGAGACTAGAACTTCCCACACTACTTCACTTATAGTTATACCATCAGTACCAACTCTTTCACTAGCTATAATAGCTTCTACCATTTTAGTTACTCCATTAATCATAGATTAGACACCAATTACACATCTACCATCACTAACAACATCACCAATAGTTATAGTAGATTCCATAGTTACTCTACTAGCTATAGATATTTTAGTAGTAGTAACATCTTCTACTACTATAGCTGATGAGACTCTTATATCATAGTTACCCCTTGTGGTAAATTTTGAGTTACCATATGTACATGATGTTGATATAGATTCACAAGCTTCTTTAGATGATGATATGACACCCACACTTATAGATGATTATTTATGTGGATTGAATTTTATAGCAGTCAGCCTAAGAGAGTATTGAAATGACTCTAGAACTCTCATACCACATCCTATAGTGATTTTAGCATCTTGCACTACACTCTCAAGACATCCTCCACATTTATGACCATAGTCAGCTCACTTGGCACATATAGTTCACATGGTTAACTCTATGAATATAGATAGATCTAGTTATTCAGATTTAGGTAGGCAACACACATAATAAACCACAATTTATTTTATAGATATTACTTAATCATGGATTGACCACATTACATATAGTATGACATAGATCCATCAATAGATTATCAAATTAGGATGATTACCCATTTTGTACCATTTATAAGATTACATGCCATGATATAAAATCATGCATAACCTTATAGTAGAGATTGAATAAACTATAAGATCAAGGTATTATTCAAATTATAACACCACTAGCAGCACCAACTCCACCACTTCCACTGAAGTCACTTACCAGTAGGGCTAAAAATATAAGAATAGAATCGACATCTCTACCACCAAAGCAACCCTTAATTTACCTTCAACATGATGACATCAGAACACAACATTTGAAACATATGATGATTCTTATGATGATAATCTTGATGTATTTGATGGTGGCTGAGATCATTTCCTCCATTTTCATCCCTAGCAGGCTTCATCTTTGGATCCCTTCCTGCCACCAGCTTAGTCTTTTATATTATGGTGTATATACTTGTACATAATTTCTTTCTAGAATTGATTGTACATATTATCTCTTGCTTGATTGTACATAGTTCAAATATTGTCAAAAATACAAAAATAATATAGAACTTCAAAATACAAAAAACATTCAAAAAAATTGTAAAAGCACCAAAAACATTTTTTAATTGTATGCATCATCCATGTTTACATTACTACTATCATGATAGGACTTACATTTTTTGTTTCATGCCATTGTATGTCAATTTATCTACATTACCATGCTTCACTTGATCTTTTTTTAGTGTGTACAGTGACAGCCAGCTATTTGATTACTTCATTTTACCCATTGAGGGGGCATTCCTACTTCTACATTCAATACATACATTGATATACACACCCACTAGGGGCATATTTTACATGACTACACCATATAGGTTATGTAATTCCTACACTACACACTCTAAGTTATCATACTGATGCACATTCCTTACTAGATTACACAGATTACTACATTGGAATTTCACTAGTCCCTATCACTTATGTATCTCTTAGAATATACCTAGTATTATACTACACATATTTTGCATACTTTCACATTTTCTTTGATTAGTTAGATGTGTTTGTATCTTTCAGTTCTTACGCTTGCTTTCATTTATTTCTTAGCATAGCTTATGTGATTACATTTCTAGTTCCTACTTGTCTTCTAATTGTGCCTTAAGACATATAACAATGTCCTTTACCTCTATTCATGTGTGTACCTTAGGAAATTTGCTAATTCCCTTTACTTGTACTTTTATATGTGTCTATGGCCCTTTTTCCAACTTTGCTTGTTCACTTGTATGTGTATGTGGCATTTGAACATGCCTTGTATGTTTTCTTTCTAGTTTGAGGGAGATGTCCCTATGTATTTTTTTTGTATGGTCCCTTGGCCACCCTTGTATGATTATTAATTCATACAATTGTTTGCTCCTCATTATGTGAAATTCCATGATTCTAATCATGCATTTATCTTGCTTCTTGGAGGCCTTGATGGATATCATGCTCCATTCCTCAATGATTACTAACAAAATAATAACTAAAAACTAATATCTAACATTACCAATTTAGTTCAGTATCATGCACATGATCTTACATTGTTATACACACACACACACACACACACACACACACACACACACACACACACACACACACACACACACACACACACACACACACACACACACACACACACACACACACACACACATATTCATACCCCTATTGATTTAACAATCTATCAATTCAAATATTTCTATATTTTGAAATATCTTGTCAAATATTCAATGCTATATCTTGTATCTATACAGATTAACACACTTGCAGGGATATTTTTCTTTTGCGGGTAGTCATGGTAGGTTTATCATTCCTACCCTTAGAAGAGGGACATCAAATAAGGGTTTTTCACAAAGATCAAACCTTCTAATAGTCTAAATAACAACATTCAAAACACTTATTATAGAATCTAGAGGTCAAACCAGTCAAACTAGAGTACAAAAATAGTGATAATCTCATATTAATAGTTAGTTTTCACACTAAAAAATAGTGTCAAAAATGGATAGTAGTGTTAAAAAAAAGTGTGCAAATTTTTTTTCACTCCTGTCTAAGTAATAAAACACTTAGAGCTTCAAAAAGTAGGCAAAAAATTTAGTTCAGGGATAGTTTTTATACTTTTAGATCAGTCAGAATCAGGTATTTTAGCACAGTTTTCTTAGAGAATCTAAATACAGATGGGTCATCATGTGCAACATGATGGTTCTTTATCTTAGTTCAGATTAGGTATTTGGTATAACTTCTATATTACAATCCATGTTTTAGATATTAGTGATTGGGGGCGATGTGCATGGCATATTGATCCTTTTTTCTTTCCAAGTTCAGTTTATTCTAGGCATTCTTAGAAGTTGCATGCCTTACTCTATCTGGAGGTGGTTGGCATCAAATTTGATTTAAAATTTCATACAATTTATCTTTATAAGTACTTAAGTTCTTGATTTGGCTTTCATATAAGCATTTTTCATCAGTTTTAGAGAGGCTTTCATACAAGCCCAACCTCTGTCTTTCAAAATGGCTAAGAGTGGCCTAGTTTCCAACACACATTTAGGCTATCCATGCCACATTGTTATATTTCCAACACATCCATGGGATACAAAAACCATCTCATATGGCATCTATTCTATACTAGTATCACTTCATAGCTTCACTTCTAGGGCAACAATGGATCCAAAGTTCTAGCTAACCTTTATATTCTTGAGTACCTATTCTGAGGGATTGGACACATAGTCTAGATAGTGATTAGCACACACATGATTCATTAAATTCACATAGTTGGTGAATATGGATACAAAGGGCCAACCTTTACATTATTAAGCCACTTTCTATGGAATTAAGCACTCAACTCCATTTATGATATTACTCTTGATTCAACACACACTCAGCATCATCTAGCACATTCCAACATCACAACAAGTTTTGTATTAGTTCACATACTCAGTGAGGTGTATTCATTCCTTTCTTTTCCTCTTACTTAGATCTTGTACATTCTTATTTTAGATATAGTGTATCTAGTAAGAACTAATCTACTTTATGTTTTCATTACAAATTCATAATTCATAGTGTGCTCTCTCTATGCATAGCCAACATCACATAGCTTCATGAGCTTCACCCTTACATGTAAGTTAAGGTATGCTTCTTATTTCCCTTTATCCTAATATTTCACTTTTCTACATCACTAGAATAAAGAAGGGGAAAATTTAGTCATGTAAAATATGAAATTGTACAACTTCAATATGGCTAAGACACCTAATCCATAGGTCCTCATGTTGGCTCACACAAATCTTCTAGGATACTTATTTCAATGATTCTTAGTCATATAAAGCTTTTCAAACTTATCCCTTTAAGACCCAAATAGATGTTTTAGGCCTATATCCATCCCCCTAGGTCTCTTACCCTTAGGAAAATAGTGCCCAAATAAGATAGGAGCACTATAACCCAATGTGTCCTATTTTTAGTGTTATTTTCCAAGTTCACTTTTGCCTCCAACGGTCGAATTCTTCTAGTTCCTTAGCTTTTTCCCTATTGGGATCACATGAATTCATTTAACCCATGATCATTATTTTCCCTATAAAAGGTCATTTAAAGTCCATTTAGAAGGTTGGCACTCATTTTCAAAAGAGACACAAAAATACAAGCAAGTACACTCAATCAATCCTCCCTATTCTTTACATACAACCTTTTAATATTATTTAAAGCCTTCCCAAGTCATTTCACTAGTCCCTCGCTAGCTAAAACACATCTAATTTTTCATTCTATTTACATTAATCATACACAAATTATACCAAACACTTCAATGGGAGAACTAGATTAGCTTGATCCCTCTTCATAGTATTGGTATGTAAGTAGCATGCCCACATACAAGGTGTGAAGTTTATCTAGTGTATCCTTTAAAAACTAACCCCTTCTCTCTCTTTCCCAAGTTTGAATTCAAGCACCAAGAGCTCTTAATATTTTTAAATATTAAAATAGGCACATAATGAGCTATGTGAGGTCCTAAACACTAAAATTCTAGTGACAAAGTAACACAAGCATTCTAAATAAAACCCAAAAAGCTTTTAACCTTAGGACAATAGTACCAAAATAAGACTACAACACTAAATAATAGGGTGTTTTATTTTTGGTTCTCCTATCTAATGAAGAAATGAAGTCTAGAGACCTATTTCTAACCATTTCTCAATTTTGCTCCTCTAGTATCAGACCTTGTCTCAGTCCAGATCAGTCAGAATAAACTAAGTTCTAATCTCTCTCACTTCTTACTATACTTAGAAAAGGTAAAAGTAAAATCTATTTACACAAATTAGTAGGTTAATAAAAGCATTTTTATTTATTGATTCACATTGCTCAACCCCTTTATTATTTAGGAATATAACTCTAATATTTTGAAAATAAAAAAACACTAACCTTTGAAAATAGGCTTGAGTTTCTTAGAGGGTTGTAGGTGTAGGTCTTTGGTTTGACCTAACATTAGCTTGGTGTTTGGATTCCCTCCATTTCATGATAACCTATAACTCTATTTCTTTCTTTATATGTTCAAACCTTTGATGTACATACAATTTTGATTCACCTATTTGATTTCAACCTTCATTGCTAACTAGTTATAAGTGTCATCTTAGGTTTATATGTGCCTTATAAGGTGAAAGGACTATATAAATAGGTATTAAAATCCTTTTTCATGGTTTATAAACCATCTCAACATTGTTACTCACATGAACTAATCTCTAAAAACAAACCTTACCATCATACTCCATGGATATGACTATGTAACTTACTTATTAGTCCTTGTACAGACTGAGAATAGGGTCCTTTATGTGTTTGGAGAGTGTGGAAAGCATAAGGTACCTTTGATTGTTTATCCATTTATCATGATGGTTTATAAACACAAAAACCTCCTTGGAAAGCTTAAAACCTTTGAAGCATACTTAAGGCATCATTCACCTTCTTGACTACTTGATAAATGTGTTTAGTGAATGTAGATGCATTTTTATGGACAATGAAGAGGCTTAAAGGTGTTTGGAGATTGAAAAGAGTAATAATATGTGTAAACCTCCTCAATTTATCAAATGGTATCATGAATAAACCTTATAAATTACTTGAAATGATGGTTGTCTTTAGGATTATTGATAACTAGTCTACTTTTTTATTGTGGCACCACTCCTAGGTTTGCTTATAAGTCCTTATTCTCCTTTCAAAGCCTACAAAATCTTGATCTTGTATCACTCTTTTTCCCCTTTCTTAAAATCCACTTCATACCATCATATTATCATTTGATATTCTAAATAGTCTTAATAGGCCTTAAGACTCTTCCAAAACCTCTACTTGTTGAAGGTACACTTAAGTACAAGCTTGTAGGTATACTTGTTGCCACTTGACTACCTAATGATGGTTTGGGGTAATGACTGAAGATAATCATGAACAAGAATCATTCCACTATTTTTCAACTTTACTCACACCTTAATACCATGAGATCACTCTCCAAAAGTTATACCCTTACCTAACTGAGGAATGATTTTATTATGCCATATTTGTACAGATAGTAAGTTGACCCTAAGGGAGCTTTAAGAAGTTTTTTAAAACTATAATATATCTTTGAGGGTTTTATATCATGATGAATCTCCTAGCAGCTTCAAAATCTCTTGAAGGCCTTAATCATGCAAGACTCCCTTTAAGTCATTTTCTAACATGGTCTACCTACTTGGTTGTAGGTGTCTTCTATGTGAGTTATATATATGTGCATTTTTTATTCTTTAGCCTTATAATACCTTGATCTCATGTTGTCCTTAATCCATCTTAGTGAAATAAATTATCCTCATATAAGTAGCCTCATCTCCATTTTGATAGGCCTTAAAGTTGCCAAGACCTTGACCAACTAAGTTTTGACCCCAGTCAATCTTGTAGGTGTCCTTTCAAAACCATAGGCTTCATTTGGTGATTTGATCCTTCATAAGTTGAGTTAAAGCTAAAATAATAATAGGGATTAAGATCCTTTGAAAACTCCATCAACATTCATGTCTTAATGACATATCAACATCACAAGGATTGTGACCTTCATCAAATAAAGATGGTTATTTATGATTGTATTATATGGATAATGAGTGAATTATTATCCCTAAGGGAGGTGATTAAACATGATCATGCCATTATTCCATTTAATCCTAACACTTGAGATAATTATCCAACCTCTTTCATGTGATATGGGGATGACTGTAGAGATGCCTTCTTGGTATATATAACTTTCATCTTATATAATCAGGACAACCCTCACTATTATTGCCTCCTTAAGTGATGGATGATTTTATTGAGGTGAGTGGGAGGGGTGGAGACATTAATGGAAGATGAAACCATGGATGGAAGGTGGAAAAAAGTCTTGAAAATAATGGGAAATGGCTATGTATGGTAGTGATATGGGGATGAACAACATAGAGGTGAGAAAGAGCACTTGTGAATAGGACAAAGGTAAACTGAAGGGTTATATGGAAGCATAGACCATATTATACCTGATATACTAGTTTGGAGGCCATTATAGGAGGGTAATAAGCTGAAATTGAAACCTAGGGCAATGTTAAGAACCTTAAAATATGCAAAGAAACCTTAAAGTTTGCTAAATTAGCTTTCTTGAGATGCTTTGAGAGCATAGAAATGGTCTTATTGACATGAATTTTAGAGATATTATAATAATTTTACTTAGATAACATAAAAAACATGAACGAGACCTTGAAAACACAAATTCAAGAAAATTTGAGGCTGTCCTCTCCCTCCATGACCGTACAATTCACTTTTAAAGCTCATAGAGTGCAGAATTGAACTCCTCTTGCCAAAGATCATTTTTTTGACCCTCACAAATGTGAAAAGGACATAGATAATGGAATTGAAAGGTATATTATGTTCTTAATAAGCTCCACAAATTGTACTTTTCTTGAAATGATTCCCTCATGAGGAGAACTTGTGGAAAACCGGTTACCTTCCTAGTTCCAGAGGGTGGATAATTCAATTCAAGTTACTCCATGAGTAATCCCTTTTATTCCACTTTATTTTCAACAAAATTTATATTTGTAACTACACTTTGCAAATTGTACCATCATGAAACCTGTAGGCATATCACTATGTGCAAAATTTCCAATTACCTATAGTAGACTAGTTTAGGGTCTATATTGCATATTAAAGCCATTAAATTCTTCATGGACCTATTTCATACCATATTATCCCTTTTCCTAAGCTTAGATGTATGGAATTCCATATAATTTCATACCTTACCTTTAAAAATGGAAAAAAAACCTTTTCTTAGCCTTTTATTAAAAATTAAGCCTTCCACCACAAGGTTACTTGATGAAGGAGGAAAACCATGAGTCAATTGCATGATAAAACAAATATTGGATTTTTTTTGGTGCTTTTGGAGGTTTATTTTGGCATGTGGAAGCCCAAAATTGGATTTTTGGCTTAAAAATGCATCAAAGCACCTTTTTATAGTATGAAACTTTGGACTTAGGATAATATCATGAATATGAAAGTATCTCAAGTTATAATTAATACTTTTAATTATTTTTGTGATCAATTTTGACATTTTAAGACAAGGAATTGTCTTTTTAGGCCTAGAATACATAGTTTGACCAGCTTATAGAGGCTATTGATAGGACTGGGAAAAGATTTAAATTATAAGGGGTTGGTATTTGGCCTTGACATGACAAATTACCAACATTTTTAGTGACTCAAAGGGTTTGACTAGACTACTAGTCAAAAGAACTCACCAAATTCCATGTGATAATGGTAAACTAAAACATAACAACTTTGACATGATGATTGTTGGGAATGGCAAAGAGACTCTTTTAGGATTAGTAACATGTTTTTTTATTGTGACACAATAAGACTGAAGGGAAACATCAACTAAATTAAGAAGCAATGACAACTAACCTAAGGAAATAGGAAAACAAGACAAGCACAACAAAAGGAAAATAGATTGTTACCTATTTTATTCACTTATTGAAAAAAATCAAACCTAGAATAACTAACCTAAAGTGGAAAGCTTCCCTCTAGGGTCAAATGGAAAGTTATTTGGTTCACCATATAATTTCTAGAGGTACAATCACTGAGAAGGGGCGGGGGGGGTAAATCAGTGATGCAAGATATTTGAAACTTTAATTGTAATTCTTTTAGACTCTTAATCAATGACCACAAGCATTCATAAAGCATACAAGATGTTCATAATAATGAATAAGCAAGATGATGTAAGATCATACATATAATATAAGATCTATGTGGGAAACACTCTTGGGGAATAAAACACACTCTCAATCTTGTAAACACATGAACTACTTATCCTATAATATGATCACAAACATGATACCTTTTAGTGAAACACCCACTTCATAAGGAAGACCTACCCATAAGTATGAACAATAACCCACTTTTTCTATATGTTAAACACCCACACAATACCTATGAAATCAATAGCTCCAAAACTCTCATTGTAAATCAATTTGATTTGAGAAATAACATACAACACCTCTCTCTTAACTCATCACACACTCAAACTTACTCATATAAGCAATGCATCTAAAAACACCCTTTTGGATATCTCTAAGCTTCTTCACTCATATTATATCACTCTATACTTTAGTCCATCTATTGAGCATACTCCCTTTGATCTCTTTCCTTCATCTCTATGTTCTACTCTCTCAAGTCTTCCACACTCAAGATTAGAAACCATTGCCTTGGTCTCCACTATTTATATAGTCTTCATGAATATTAACATCTTGGTTGGCCATAAGGCTTGCCTTCACCATTAATACATCTACAAATCTCAATACCATCTTCATAGGCTAGCTATAACATCTATGGGTCACACTTAAGCAATTATACCTTTCAATTAGGCCTTATTATCTCTTATAGGTCTCATGGAGACCTATTCACACATTTAACACTCCATCAAGCAAATAAGGAACATATGATCAATCTCAAAAACTTGAGTCCACTCTATATGACCCTTAAGACATCTTTAGATGATTGATCCCACCAAAACATCCTTATGTTAGACCACAATTACTTGAATAATATTATGTACATAATAACACCATGAACGAACAAATAGTCAACTTTTAAGCCTTTGTTTATAATGAATATATATTGTTAAAACCTCTAAAATCCACATATATGATACTCATTAAGTACACAACACTTTATAATAGTTAGAGCATTTTGAAACATCAAAATACTAACAAGACCAATTCAAATATCCCTCTCAGGTCACATATAGAACATGATAAAATACACAATCAACTTTAGAGATTAATAAATTTGACTATAAAAACATTCAAAATTTATAACTAGGTTTTCTAGATGCACCTTGGAGTCTTATACAATTTTTCCTTTAACACCATGATCAAATTTTGCACATATCAAAAGTTATAGCTCAAAAATTATAGACTAGTTTTCCCTTGAAAATATAAATATTTAAATTCTAACGGTCACTATACAAACACTAAACATCAATCCATTTAATTTCATATCATTTTTCCTGTTAACTATGGATAAATATGCACCATCAATTTCCTCTGGTTAGCTTGATCATTATCTTAAAATGCTCACCATTAAATCTATATCTAAACACTCAAGATTGCACCACTTGGTAGCACTACATGCCTTCTACACATTTGAATTTTAACTTAACCTGCATGCTTGATATTTGTTAGTACAAACTTCCACAAATCATTCATCTACTATCAATTCAACAAGATAGTGACACTTATCACTAGTGTGTGCATTCTTTTATATTTTGACTAAATACGCACCATTAGATAAAGTCTGACAAGATCATACACATCATTGGATTATTATCCAATATGATGAAATTATCATTGTTATATCTTGATTTTATTAACACTCACCATTGGATATAACTAGATAAAATGACCTTAGAGTTTAACGTAGTTAAACTTGATGGTCTTTAGCCCATCACAATCTATAAAAGCAACTTTGAAGGTTTATAACTTTAGCTAGAAATCACTTCAAGAGTCCAAATTTACAAGGTACCTTCTTGGCACTATAGACAACATCTACATGAAATCCTTTGACCTTATTTTATTTTCTTAAACCATGTATTAAATGCACAAACTTGCTAGTTCATTCATATCTACATGACATGTAGTGATGGTCTAGTTTTTCCTAAGCTAGAAGATGCATGTTTCTCATTCCAAATGAACAAGTAACATACCAAAGCTTCACCAAGACATATATGGATGCCTCAAAACATATTATTTGTCCTTATATACCTATAAATGTGTCATATCTTCTCCAACATATCAAATACAACTTCTTTATAATTAATGCATTAGTATATCATGTTCTCTTGGACATCAATGACAACATAAAATCAATGATTATGTTTAAAAATATCCCCTTTTGTCATAAATGCCAAAACACCCTCAGAATGATGATTTCTTATTTGAATTGAGCTCCTTCATTCTAATCTTTCTCCTCCTTTGACATTAATGACAAAGGGTCTCTTCCTCAACATGCCAACAATTATTCCTCAATAATATGTATGCATTCAATTACTATTTAAGATGCTCAGGATACACACATACTTTTAGGCAAATGAATCAATTTCTCCCCATTTTGTATTCACCAATATTAACTTGGACTTCTTTGATCCTTAGACCTAACAAAGTGCTCACAAAGCTTAGAAATCTCCCCCTAACATTATGCACATATTTTCAAGTGTATCAAACTATTAAAGTTATCTCCCCTAACTCCATGCTCTATCTTAAAAATATAATATTAAATAAATCTTCTCAATGATCAAGGTTTACTAGCAATACTTCAAATAATATGTATCTCATAGCAACAAAACAATTTCCCTTTATCCTCTTTAAGCCACCATAATTTAGAACCTTTTATAAAACATTATGATGAAACATTCACACAACTTATCATATATAGATCTTTGAGACCTTATTCATGATAACAATAATATGAAAACACATTATACCTTATTCATGATAACAATAATATGAAAACACATTCTCATCCTACTCAAAATGACCTTTTAATGATTCATAGACAAGGATATGACTCCCAAGCTTTGTCTTATATACTCAAATGTGGCCTTTATCAATGGTTTAGTCATAATGTTTATAAGTTGTTATTTTATAGACACATATTCCAATTTAAAATTTTGATTACTTACTTGTTCTCTTAATAAATGATATCTAATAGGAATGTTCTTGGTTTTTGAGTGCATAACAAAATTATTGGAGATACTAGTTGCACTAGTATTATCACAATAGATAGGACAAGGTCCATTTTTTCTTACCTTATAATCTTCCAAGATTTGTTTCAGCCACATGGCTTGAGTAAAACATGAGGAAATAACTATATACTCATATTCTTTAGTGGATAGGGATAATGAGGCTTTTTTTTTACTTATCCAAGATAATAGGCATTCACTCAAGAAGAAAACACAACCATTGATGCTTTTCCTATCATCCACACAAACAGCCCAATTTACATCAATATATGTCTTTAGAGTGAATTATTTGCTCTTGGGATACCATAACCCATATTATATGGTTCCCTTAGGATACGTTAAAATACTTTTGACTAATTTTAAGTGAGATTCTCTAGAATCATCTTGAAACCTGCCAACAAGTCCTACTACTTGCATGATGTCAGGTCTAGAGGTAGTAGAGTATAAAATACTTCTAATCATGGATCTATAAAAGGTTTTATCAAAATTTGGTGAGTCATATTGATTACTCATCTTGAAACCTATAATCACTGGTATACTCATTGGCTTAAACTCCATATCAAATTTCCTTAGCATATTATTAATGTATTTAGCTTTTGAAATGAATATCCCTACATCTAGTTGGTTAATTTTCAATCCTAAAAAGAATGAAAGATCCCCTAACATATACATTTTAAAATCAATCTTCATAGCATCTAAAAACTCTCTAATCCTGTTTTCATTATCAAAACTAAATATTATGTCATCAACATAAACTACTACTAGTAATTAATGAGTGCCATCTATCTTGATATATAAATTACTATCAACTATCCCTCTTTTGAAGCATTAGCTCAATAGATACTTGTCTAATTTATCATACCAAGCTCTAGGAGCTTGTTTAAGACCATATAAATCATTCTTTTGTTTGTAAACATGGTTATGATTACTTATCATTAAAAAACTTTTAGGTGGCTCAGTATAAACTTCTTCATCTAAGTTAACATTCAAAAATGCATATTTCACATCCATTTGGTAAACCTTGAAACATATGAAGATTGCATATGATAGAAAGATTCTAATTTCTTCCATTCTATCCATTTGGCTCAATATAGGAATAAATGTCTCATCAAAATCTATCCCTTAAACTTGAGCATATCCTTTACACACTAGTCTAGCCTTATTTCTTGTGACCTCTCCATTCTCATTCATCTTATTTATGAAAACCCACTTAGTTCATATCACATATTTGTCTTTTTTCTTGGGAACCAAATACCATGTTTCATTTTTTACTATTTTATAAAGTTCCTCCTCTATGGCACATGTCCAATTGTTATCTTTTCTAGCTTATAATAAAGTTTTGGGTCCAATATTGGATAACAACACTATGTCTTATTGATTCATATTGATCAACCTTCTCCTCCTCATCTAAAAACTACCATTCACATCTCCAATAACTTGGGAAACTGGAAGATCCTTCTATATTCTCCTAAAAGGGGATTTAGTATCATGTCTTACTTCTTCCTCTTCATCATTTTATTGATCAAGTATGCTTTCATTATTTAAAATAACATCCTCAGTAGTGTCAGGAGTTTACAAGTTGGGCTTCTTGATGTCACCTACCTCTTCAACTCTCACATTTGAGATTTCAATAACTTTGTGGAGTCTCTTATTGAAACACTTATAAGCATAACTTATGGAATAATAACCCAAGAAGATGCCCTCATCAAATCTTGAGTCAAATTTTCCAATATTTTCTTCATATCTCTTGATAAAACAGTTGCTCCCAAACACTCTAAAGTGTTTGACATTAGCTACCATAATTTTCCATATCTCACATGGAGTTGATTTACCATTTTATCTAACTTGGAATATATTTAAGATATAAATATAAATATTGGCAGCCTCTTCCCAAAAACCATTTGAAAGTTTGGAATCTTAAAGCATGGTTCTAGTCATCTCTTAGATAGTTCTATTTTTTCTCCCAACTACCTCATTCTATTGAGGTGTCCTAGAAGTAGAATATTGTCTTCTAATTCCTTGTTCCTCAAAAAATTCATCAAACTCATAAGACCAAAATTCACCTCCTCTATCTGATCTTACACACTTGATTCTTGATCCTTTTTCATTTTCAAAAAAGAGCTGTGAATGCTTTCAATTTTCTAAAATCTTTTGATTTTTCTTTATGAAAAAATATCCAAGTCATTCTAGTGAAGTCATCAATTAATAACATAAAGTAGTTATTATGTTGAATGCCTTGAGTTCTCATAGGTTCATAAAGGTCTATATGGATCAACTTCAATGGTACAATAGTATAATGTTTGTTAGATTTGTATCTTATTTTGACTTTCTTTCTATGAAAGCATGCCTTATAGAGAGTATGAGGAATCTTAGTGATTTTAGGCATATGCCTCACTAGTCATTTTTAACTAATCCTTATTAAATTATCAAAGTTTAAATGTTCAAGTCGTTTATTCCAAATCTAACTTTCCTCTAACTGATTCATGAAGTATTTTTCTTTATTGGACTCATAGAATAGATATAAGTTGTTATATACCTTGTGAATGTTTACAACTAATTTTTCGGATTTAGAATTTCTCACTTCACACCCTTTGTCATGAAAAGTCATAACATTTTCTTGTTTACACATTTGGCTAACACTTATAAGACTATGTTTCAAAAAATTTACATATAGAACATTTTTAGTTCTAGTATGACCATTATCCAAACTTAGAGAGCCTTTCCCAACTATGTTAACAGAGTTGTTATCACCAAAATTTACTAAACCTAAATTATGTTTCTTGAGAAAAGTAAACTTACTCTTGTCTCATGTCATATGACTTGAGAATCCATTGTCTATGTACCATTTCTTGTTTTCATCCTCTTGAACATGTAGGGAAAATTGTACAAACATGGATTTTTCATTGTAATCTTGCTCTTTCTTTCTTTGAATCTTGGTTTTGTCTTTCTTGAACCATTTGATGGTGTCAAAAAATTGAAATTCCTTCTTCCAAAAGTCCCTTTTATAATACTTGGCTATATGTCCTTGTTGATTGTAGTTATAGTAGAGAACCTCATTTCTTCTCCTTGGAGAGTAACTATAGTCCTTATATATGTGACCATATTCATTACAAGTATAATAGTGTGCATTGAAAACATAACTATAGGTATTCATGTTAATTTCCCCTTTAGCTTGATCATTAAGACCCCAAGACATCTCATCCATAGATTCTCTTATAGAGCTAGATTTTACTTGTCTTTAGATAAAATAGCATCAATATAAGTCATAAATTTACCTTCAAATTGATCCATTCTTTGATTCAAATTTTTATCACCCATAACCTATAATTTTTTAATTATTTCTTCTATTATTCTTTTTTATGTCTTCACACTATCAATGATTGCAAGCAACTCATGATATATAGAGGAAGTCAGGTCTGAATTTGGACTTCCTTCTATGTTATTCAATCTTTCAAGCTTTTATTTTAGACATCTATTTTCTTCCCTTGAACATTTGAGTTTTGATCAAGCACATATTAGTTAACCTTAAAGATAAATCTCAGCCTCTTTGTCCTAAATTATACCTATGATCACCTTCAAGAGGTTAAAATTTTAATGAAGGTCATGCTCTGATACCAATTATTGGAAGTACAATCACTAGGGGGTTAAATCAATGATGCACTATATTTCAAACTTTAATTAATTTTTTTTCAAACTCTTAATCAATGACCACAAGAATTCATAAAACATATAATAAGTTCATAATAATGAATAATAAATATGATGTAAGATCACACACATAACACAAGATCTATGTGGGAAAGCCTCTTGGGGAATAAAACCCACTCTCAAGCCTATAAACACATGGACTAATTGTCTTATAAGATGATCACAAACATGAGAACTTTTAGTGAAGCACCCACTTCATAAGGATCACAGACCCCTAAGTATGAACAAGCACCCACTTGTTATAGATGTTGAGCACCCACACAATACTTATGAAATCAACAATTCTATAACTTTATTATAGATCGATTTGATTAGATAAATAATGTACAACACCTTTCTCTCAACTCATCACACACTCAAACTTTTTAATATAATAAATGCATCTAAAACACCCTTTTAGATCTCTCTAAGCTTCTTTACTCATTTTATATCTACTCTATACTTTATTCCATCCACTGATCACACTCATGATCTCTTTCCTTCATCTCTATATTTTGCTCTCTCAATTCTTCCACACTCAAGACTAGAAATCATTGCCTTGGTCTCCACTATATATAAAATCTTCATGAGTATTAAATTCTTAGTTAGCCATAAGACTTACTATCACCATTAATACATTTACAAAGATCAATACCATCCTCATAGGTTGGCCATAGCATCTATGGGTCACACTTAAGTAGCTACACCTTTCAATTAGGCCTTAGTAGCTCTAATAGGTCACATGGAGACCTATTCACCCATTTAGCACTCCATCAATCAAATCAAGAACATATGATCAATCTCAAAGACTTGATTCCACCCCATATGACCCCTAAAACATCTTCAAGTTATTTTTCCCACCAAAACATCCTTCACTAGAGCACAATTTCTTGAACAATATTTTGTACATAGTAGCACCATGAACAAATAAATAGTCAACTTCCAAGCCTTTGTTAATATCGAATATAGATTGGTCAAACATCCAATATCCACATAGATGATCCTCATTGAGTATACAAAACTTTCCAATATTTATATCATTTTTAAACATCAAAATACTAATAAGACCAAATCAAATATCCTTTTTGAGTCACATGTAGAACATAACAAAACACACAATCAACTTTGGAGCTTAATAAATTTGATTTTGTTATCATTAAGATTTTCTAACTAGGTTTTCTAGGTGTTCTTTAGAGTCCTCTATAAATTTTCCTTTTACATCATGACCAAATTCTACATATATCAAAATTTATAGCTCAAAAATTATAGACTAGTTTTCCTTCACAAATTCAAATATTTAAATTCCAACGATCACTATACAAACACTAAACATTGATCACTTTACTTTCATCTCATGCTTCCTAGAAAATTTGTATAAATATGTACCATCCATCTCCTATGATTATCTTAATCATTATCTAACAACGCTCACCATTAGATCTAGATCAGAACACCTGAGATTATGCCACTTGGTAGCACTATGTGCCAAATGCACATTTGAATTTTGAATCAAACCTCACAATTGATCTCTATCAGTACAAACATCCATAAACCATTGATCTAATTTTAACTCAATGAGATAGTGACACTTGTCACTAGTACATGAAATCTTAGATAATTTGGCATTTTGACTAAATACACACCATTAGATCAAGTCTAACAAGATCATATTCACCATTGGATTATTATCCAGTCTGATGAAATGCTATCTAACTAGTTAAAATGACCTCAAACTTCAATGTAGTTAAACTTGATGGTCTCTGGCCCATCATAGTTTACAAGAACAACTTTGAAGATTTATAACTTGAGTTATAAGAACTTCAAGAGTCTAAATTTTTAGGGTACCTTCTTAGTACTATAGACAACATCTCCATGAAATCCTTTAACTTTAATTGAATTTTTAAGACATTGTATTAAATGCATAAATGTGTTGGTTCATTCATATTTACATGATGTATAGTGATGGTCTATATTCTCTTAAGTTAGAATATGCATGTTTCTCATTCCAAATGATCAAGTGACATACCAAAGCTTCACCAAGACATTTATGGATGCCTTAGAAAATCTTCTTTATCCTTATAAACCTACAAATGTGTCATATCTTCTCCAAGCTATTAAATACAACTTATTTATCATTAATACATTAGTAACTCATTCTCTCTTTGACATAAGTGACAACCTAACATCAATGCTCATGATAAAAAATAACCTTAAAGCATAATTACTTCATTTTAAGGGTTTATTCTTACAAATAGAAGTAATTATATGTTCATGTCTTCTAGATGATGTAGTTGGGCTTCCTAATTCCATTCTCAGGTGCTTGGATTTAAGATATAAATCCCTGACCTAATCATATTATTCCCAAATTCTTATTTCTTGTATTAATAATGTTAACTCTACCTCATTCATAAGTTGATCATGATTTGACATATTCTCATTCAATGATTGTACTACCAATTCAACTAGTATGCTTAGATTGGTGTCTTCATTATGCTCCATCTGAGGTAATGCTTGTTGAGATATTCAACTTTTTGGTAGGGATTAAAACATGGATACAATATATTATTAATTTCTTATTGATGATTAGCTAAAATATTACTCTTTGTAAGACATTCTTCAATCTCCATATGAGGTGGAGATAGACTATCAAACTTTGAACAAAAACCCTCCAAGTCATCCCAAAAGGCTATTTCATCATGATCAACTAAAAATATATGGAGTTCATTAGTATTATTACTATTTGAAACATGTTGATCACATATTTATAACCTTTTTATGGAGTTATATGAAAGTTATTGATTTTTTGCACTTGTTTCATCTTCATCTTCAATAAAGAATGGCATCTCATCTATCCACTCAAGCTCCAACTCATCTTGATTTGGGATATCTAAAATAATATTGTCTTCTTGAAGCTACAAAACATTGGTGGGATTCTCAGATGAATTATCATGTTGTAGTATCTCATCATCCAAGTATACCATCTTAAGTTTTTCAATTTCAATCAAGAAATCATGGTATAGCTACTGCCAATGATCATCTTCTTTAGGAATATCCTCCATCTCAGCAATGATTTTATGTGAGTTATCTTCATGGCTACCTTCTAAATAAATATTTATTTTTACTTCATCTATATAAACTAATGTAATCTCTTGAAAAACCTCTTACAACTCATTTTGTTTGGCATCATGGAAAATTGAATCATGTTTGTCCTTGCTGTTAGGGTGTGGAGCTAAAAGCTTCACCAAGGAGTAGACTTAAATAGGTTCGGGTCTACACAGACACCGGTGTCAGTCAGGAGTGACCGACGTCGATCAGTTGCAGTTACAGAGGCACCGACGTCGGCAATAGGGTCAGCCAGCGACGGTCACAAGCGAACAGGCAGGAACCGACGTCGGTTACCTGCGTGTCCAGAAAGCTATTTCCGTGGACAGAAGTGAGTGTTTGCATGATAAGTTTGAGTCGTGGACTCAAGCTTGCGTCTCTATTATTAGCATTACTATTTTTAGAGCCCTTGTTGAAGAGGCTTAACTGTCTATTGTAAGAGCATGCTCAAGTTTCCTATTTCTATATGTAGGAAAGATCTTAGCTTAGAATGTTGAAGAGTAGAATGTATCAGTAATAGTAGAACATTGTGAATGTTTGAAGGACAGTACTGAGTTGCATCAATCCAGGTTGTTGGATTTGATTGTACTTAAGAGAGAGCTCTTGAGGAATAGAGATCTAGTGAGAGATCTTGTGTGCATCTGAGAGAGGTGTGGAAGAACAAAGTTTCTTCAATTGTATTCCTATTGTAAAGAGTTTCAATACAAGTTTTCAGGGTGTTTTCTTGTATATCTTGTTCTGTGCTATTTATCATTTTAGTTACTTATCTATCTAATTTATTTCTGTGTTTATTGCTGTCACAATTGTAATCTATTGTTGGTTTGATCCCCCAACAAGTGGTATCAGAGCCTGGTTACAGGTTCAGAGCTTGATATTTGGTATCAAAGTTTAGGTTCACTAACAGGTGGTTCAGATCTGTGTAGTGTGTGTGGATTACAAGTTGCTCACAGGAGTTTCTGTAGGGATTTCTGTTTGAGTGGGAGAAGCAATGGCAGAAGAAAGTAAGTTGAGAATGGAAAAGTTTAATGGCAAGAACTACCAACATTGGAGAATGCAGATAGAGGACTATCTGTATCAGAAGGATCTTTACTTACCGTTAGGTGGGATAGCAAAGAAGCCCAAGGACATGGAGGATGAAGAATGGGAAGTTCTTGACAGAAAGGCTCTTGGGTCTATAAGACTGAGTCTGGCCTCCACTGTGATATCTAATTTGTCACAGGCAAAAACAACGGTAGAGTTGATGACTATGTTAGCAAATATGTATGAAAAACCCTCAGCTTCAAATAAGGTATATCTTATGAAGCAGTTATTTAATTTGCATATGAATGAAGGTGGATCTGTTTCTACTCATCTGAATGATTTCAATGGTATTGTGAATCAATTAAGCTCAGTAAATATAGTGTTTGATGATGAGATAAAAGCTCTTTTAATATTATGTTCTTTGCCTGAAAGCTGGCATGGCTTAGTAATGGCAGTTTCTAATACTGCATCTGCATCAAATATTTTGAAAGTAGAGGATGTTGTTAGTGTTATCTTGAATGAGGAAATACACAAGAAAAGCACAGAAGAGACATCTGGGAACGCTTTAAGTTTTGAGAGCAGGGGAAGGCAAAAAGAAAAGAGCAAGAGGAGATCAAGATCTAAGTCTAAGGGGAAAGGCAGATCTAAATCCAGAAATGGCAGGAAGCCACAATGCTGGAACTGTGGAAAGATGGGGCACATAAGCAGAGATTGTTGGTCAAAGCCTAAGGAGGACAATCAACACGAAGGAAAGGAAGAAGCCAAGATTGCAGGTATTGCACAGGATGCTTTAATTTTCTCTCTGCATAATAATATAGAGTCTTGGGTATTAGATTCTGGTGCATCTTTCCATGCTACCCCTAATAGAGAATATTTCAGTGACTATATCCATGGAGATTTTGGAATAGTGTACTTAGGGGATGATGAGCCTTGTAAGATTACTAGCAAAGGTAAAGTGCACCTGAAGATGTAGAATGGCAACACATGGGTGTTGAGAGATGTGATGCATGTTCCTAGTTTGAAGAGAAATTTGATTTCTGTAGGTAAGCTAGGTGATGAGGGTTGTACAGTAACTCTCACAGCAGATTCTTGGAAGGTGACCAAGGGTGCACTCGTTATGGCCAAAGGTAAGAGAGAAGGTACTCTCTATTTGTGTAATTGTGTTATTAACCAATCTCCTTCACTTTTATCTACTTCAGATGTGGATGCTAAATTGTGGCACTCAAGGCTTGGCCACATGAGTGAGAAGGGGATGTCAATTCTTAAGTCTAAAGGTATGCTTTCAGATTTGAAAAGTATGGATCTAGAATTTTGTGAGCATTGTGTATTTGGAAAATAGAAAAGGGTTAGTTTTCTCAAGACTGGGTCTACTAAGAAAAGGTAGAAGTTGCAACTTGTTCACACAGACGTGTGGGGACTGGCTCAGGTAGCCTCTATTGGCGGATCACGGTACTATGTTACATTCATAGATGATGCCACAAGAAAGGTATGGATCTACTGTATTAAAAAGAAATCTGATGTTTTTGAGACTTTTAAGATTTGGAAAGCTATGGTTGAGAATGAAATAGGCAAAAGATTAAAGTGCTTGAGATCTGATAATGGCGGTGAGTTCTGCAGTCTGAAGTTTAACTGGTATTGTTACACTCACAAAATTCGAAGGTAAAGGATGGTTCCAAGGACACCTCAGTAGAATGGTACTGCTGAAAGGATGAATAGAACTATCATGGAGCATGCAAGATGTATGAGATTGCATGCAGGGTTACCCTTAGAGTTTTGGGCAGAAGCAGTTGACACCGCAGTGTACCTGATTAACAGAGGACCCTCTACAGCTCTGGATGGTGGAATTCCAGAAGAGGCATGGACAGGTAAAAAGGTCGATCTCTCATATCTCAAATTTTTTTGTTGTGAAGCCTTTGTGCACATAGATAAGGAAAATAGAAAGAAGCTTGATGCTAAGTCTATGAGGTGCACGTTTATAAGCTATGGCTCAGATGATTTTGGTTTCAGATTTTGGAATCTAGGAACTAACAAGGTAATCAGGAGTCGTGATATTGTTTTCAATGAAAGAGTGATGTACAGTGATCAGATAAGGAAGCTAGATCAATCTAGGCAAAGCAATAGTGAATTGGATGAAGTTATGGTCCAAAATGAGCTCGCAAGAAAAAGAAATAATCACTTGCAGGAAAACACAGAGACCGACGTCGACAGGTTAAGAACCGGCGTCGGCAGTACAGAAACTGATGTCGGTCATACAGAGACCAACGTTGGCAGACCAAGCATCGAGGTCAGTCAGGCAGAACTGACGTCGGCTAGTGACAGGTCTACAGGTGGTTGAGGTCGGTCACTGTCAGAAAATTTGGGTGGATAGATTATTGAGAATGAGTCCAAGACACCCATCAGGAGGTCTGAAAGGGTAAGTAAGCCTCCAATTAGATATTCTCCTTCCTTATATTATTTATTGCTAACCGATGGTGGAGAACCAGAGAGTTTTGAAGAAGCATTACAGGTGGAGTCCAGGAGTAAGTGGGAGCGTGGCATGGTTGAGGAGATGGAGTCCTTAAGAGAGAACCAAACATGGGATTTGGTCGAATTGCCAGCTGGTAAGAGAACACTGAAGAATAGATGGACCTACAGGTTGAAGGAAAGTGAGGATGGACAAATGAGATATAAGGCCAGATTAGTAGTGAAATGATTTGCATAAAAGCCAGGTATTGACTTTGGTGAGATTTTTTCTCCTGTTGTTAAGATGACTTCAATAAGGGTTGTATTGTCTTTGGTTGCTTTTGAGGATTTGCATCTCGAGCAGCTAGATGTTAAGACAGCGTTTCTTCATGGAGATTTGGATGAGGAAATCTATATGGAACAGCCAGAAGGATTTGAGGTCAAGGGTAAGGAGAAGTTTGTGTGCAGGTTGAAGAAAAGCTTGTATGGCCTCAAGCAAGCTCCAAGGCAATGGTACTTAAAATTTGACAGGTTTATGACTGAGCATGGCTACAGTAGGTGTCAATCAGACCATTGTGTGTATTTCAAGAGATTTGATAATAGTAGATATATTATTCTATTGTTGTATGTAGATGACATGCTAGTTTCAGGGTCTCACATGCAGGATATCTCAGAGCTTAAGGTGAAATTAGCTCAAATGTTTGCTATGAAGGATTTGGGAGCAGCGAAGAAAATCCTTGGCATGAGCATTAGGAGAGACAGGAAAAATCACAGGTTGATATTGTCTCAAGAAGATTATGTGAACAAGGTGTTGGAGAGGTTTAATATGCAGGATGCAAAACCGGTAAGTACACCTATGGCTGGACATTTTTAATTGAGTAAAGAATAATGTCCTAATTCACATGAAGAGGTAGAGTACATGAGTAAGGTTCTATATTATTTCACAGTAGGAAGTTTGATGTATGCAATGGTGTGTACTAGACCAGATATTGCCCAAGCAGTGGGAGTTGTAAGTAAGTATATGGCTAATCCAGGTAAGGAACATTGGAAGGCAGTTCAATGGATCCTTAGATATCTGAGAGGAACCAGCAGCAAGCATTTGTGCTATGGAGGTTCAGATACTTCTCTACATGGTTATGTAGATTTAGATATGGCAGGTGATTTGGATGGCAGGAGGAGCACTACAGGTTATGTTTTTACTGTAGGTGGAACGGTGGTTAGCTGGATATCTAAGTTACAGAAGGTTATAGCCTTGTCAACTACAGAAGCAGAATACATTGCAGCCACAGAAGCTAGCAAGGAGATGATATGGATGACACGGTTCATGGAAGAGCTTGGAAGGGAGCATGGGAGTTGTAGATTGTATAGTGACAGTCAGAGTGCAATCCATTTAGCTAAGAACTCAGCTTTTCACTCAAGAACCAAGCACATACAGCTAAGGTACCACTTCATACGGCAGGTATTAGAAGATGGTGAGTTGAAGCTGGAGAAAATCCATACAGACAAGAATCCTGCTGATATGCTAACAAAGCCAGTTATGAAGGAGAAGTTGAATCTTCATTCAACTTCTATTGGTCTTCATGATTGAGTTGAAGATGGAGGAGCTAGAAGATGTTGCTGTACAGGTTGGTGCAACTGGTTTATCTCCAAGTGGGAGATTGTTAGGGTATGGAGCTAAAAGCTTCACCAAGGAGCAGACTTAAATAGGTTCGGGTCTACACAGACACCGGTGTCGGTCAGGAGTGACCGACGTCAGTCAGTTGCAGTTACAGAGGCACCGACGTTGGCAATAGGGTTGGCCGGTGATGGTCATAGGTGAACAGGCAGGAACCGATGTCGGTTACCTGCGTGTCTAGAAAGCTATTTCCGTGGATAGAAGCGAGTGTTTGCATGATAAGTTTGAGTTGTGGACTCAAGCTTGCGTCTCTATTATTAGCATTACTATTTTTAGAGCCCTTGTTGAAGAGGCTTAACTGTCTATTGTAAGAGCATGCTCAAGTTTCCTATTTCTATATGTAGGAAAGATCTTCTTAGCTTAGAATGTTGAAGAGTAGAATGTATCAGTAATAGTAGAACATTGTGAATGTTTGAAGGACAGTACTGAGTTGCATCAATCTAGGTTGTTGGATTTGATTGTACTTAAGAGAGAGCTCTTGAGGAATAGAGATCTAGTGAGAGATCTTGTGTGCATCTGAGAGAGGTGTGGAAGAATGAAGTTTCTTCAATTGTATTCCTATTGTAAAGAGTTTCAATACAAGTTTTCAGGGTGTTTTCTTGTATATCTTGTTCTGTGTTATTTATCATTTCAGTTACTTATCTATCTAATTTATTTTCACGTTTATTGCTATCACAATTGTAATCTATTGTTGGTTTGATCCCCCAACACTTGCCCAATGGTGTCTCAATAATAATTTCTTCTTCTTGATCACTAAAATCACCTTTATTTTCTATCTCCTTACCTTCATATTCTTTACTTGCATAAAAAATGAGAGGTTCTTACTCTGAGATTAGCATGGTTGACCCCTAAAATTACTCAATAAGATGAGATATATCTAATGGTACTTCCATGGATGTTTGATTTTGCTCATGAGACTCATCAACCTGCACACCATCACCTCCTCTTTTTACTGTGTATTTACCTAAATGGATTTCCATGATGGGAAGGCTTTAGGATTTTGAGGAAGAAGGGGTGAGGACTTAATGATATTGATAGTGACTTCAAGATTGTTGTTTTCAACATTTGGGATTATGCTTGGCTACAATATTTGATTCTAGGTTGGAAAATTGGGTTTAAGAGCCTCTGGTATTGAAAATATTATAGCTTGAGGTATAATTGGGATAATTTCTTGTTGAGATGGACTTGTAATCCATGGATATTGATATTATATATTAGGAGGTATTAACATTTTAAACTAAGATTGATTACCTTATTTCTCTTATTTTTAGGCTAATATTTCTTCAATAATCATTTGGTTTACCCTCTTCATTTCCTCCATCTCATCAGGAAAATTTAGAGAGTTTTGGAAGGGTTGTTGATTTTGGAATGGATATGTCTCATTTGGGTGAGGATGAGATGCATATGGATTATATTGGAACTATTCATAAAGATATTGTTGGCTAGATTTGGCCCACATAAAGATATTTTACCTAAAAATGGCTTGAATAGAGGAGCAAATTTTTAGATGGGATGAGTGGTCCAAAGATCACGTGTCACTTGAAAAGCCTTTGAAACACTTTAATTAAACTTAAAGTGTAGTTTATCAAATTTTGAGGAAGAAAGTTCTCATGGTGATCAATGTAAGAAGGATCATGGAACAAGTTTGCATATGCCTTGAGAGATCATTGAAGCTTTCAAGGATCAGGCAAAAATTCATAGCTCAAGATTTGAAGAGCTAGACCATCATAAATATTTCATGTAGGAATGGATAGGTTAGCTCACTTGTATATTTTATAAATATTCTCAAGATGTTACCAAGGTCAAAAGGTTGTAAGGAAATGATACTCTTCATGTTGAGATCTTACTCTAAAAAAATAATGTCTTGATGAGATTTCTATCTCAAGATCTAAGCCTTCAAAGATTAACTTGAAAGATGAGATCTACACACGAACATCAAGTTTGAGCCCCAATAAATAACCATTTAAATTAAGAAAAATCCTTAGATTTTCATGTAGACATTAATGAAAGTCAAGTGGATGTTAAATGATGGGTATGTAAACATCAAAATTAAGCTCAACAATTAATTATTTGATGTTTAAAGATTGATGGTTGCATAGATATCAATGATGGTCATGTGGACATAAAATGATGGGCATGTAAACATCAATTTTTGACCTTGTGAAATAGTTGTTTGGATTCAAAATAATCATATCAATGATTATCATTAAATCATATTGAAGATCTAATGGTGCATGGTACCTGATAGAGTTAGTGGGCCCAGGTAGATCTATGGCTAAAGGACATTTATACCAAGAAGATTGATAGTGTGAGATGGGTCAAGGGGTAAATAGGCTTGAGTCAACATTGATAGCCAATGAGTGAAGGTGAGCCTAAGAACTTTTTTATTGGAGGATGAAGAAGTAGTTTTCAACCTGAGCAAAGTAAATATAAAGGATGCAAGCTTGAATAGGATCTAGGTCAAACTAGAGGATGCCATGAAGGTAGACACATTAGATAAAGGGTCTCCTCACCCCAAGTAGATAAATGACATAAATTCAAAATCAAACATGATTTGGATAACTATGAATAGACCTTATAAAGCAATATAATGCCATTACATCTCTATACATACTTTTGAGAGATTCTAGGTGTAAGTTTCACATCTCATTAAGGTTCAAAAGATCCTATCCCATGGATCTACATTTGCAATCATATCTATATGAAAACGAATAGGATGATTGGTTTTCATCCATAAAATATCTACATTCGGGATATAGAAGCAATGATAAAATGGTGACTATGTAAGGAATGTCAAAAAGAACAACATAAGCAAGCTCAAGTAACTGTCTAGTAATGTGGAAAATATCAAGCATGATCAAGGAAGATAGTGAAGGGTATTAATTATAAGGAGCTTGAGAGAGATTCGTATAATAGTGGAGATTGCTTTTTATAGCTAAGTCTTGATAGTCACATTCTCTATTAGACCAAAAAAGGATACAATGACATTAATGCATGGGAAATCTTTAGGAGGATTGTAGTGGTGATTGCTCTAAGTGGAATTGGGCTCATCAATGACCTCCTTCAGTTCTAAATTTTCTCTCTTTAACATTATTTCTTCCTATAAATACTGGTTTTGAGTTCTTGATTGGGATCCCTCTGTTAGGTATAGAAAACCTTGGCTAAAATCACTTTGTAACCTCTCTGAAGTAATATAATATAAGCTCAGATTATATCTAATGTTAAGTGTGCTCTATTGAAGTTTGATTTATAGAGTGTATGTTATATATTCATCATCTCTAGGTTCTTCATGTACCTTACTTTAAGATTGTTAATTTTTTATAGGTTATATGAAGTGTTAGCTAGTAAAGTTTCCCTTAAAGTGTCATAAGTCCATACTATCTTGCATAGACCTATTTATTTTCATCCTTCAATTTATAAGCCTTTGTGTAGCCTTAATACAAAATATTCATGTTTGGAACTATGTCACATAAATCTGATCAATCCTTATTCCTATTGTATTCAATAGTAGTCATAAAAGTGTCTAAGCTGATAGTGGATCATTAAGCATTGGTGCATCACCACACTGAAAGTAGGGTTTCATTCATAAATTATCTCCCCTTTTCACCATAATAGATTAATTTTTAAGAAGAGAGACTCAAACTATAATATCTAAGGAGATAGCCTCATTAAAAATCCTACAGATCTGTCTTACTATTAGGTAGAACATAGCCTATTGTCATTCCCATGTTGGACTAAATTTGGGTAGAGCTTTGCTCAAATAGGGTGAAACTATAACCTCTAATAGATTTGAATGATGGAATCCTCCTCTATAGGCTACCATGGCTTATAAAATCATGAAGATAAATAAAATTATGTATATAAATATGCCTTTTAACTTGAGATAAGGTCAACATGAGTACTTGAAATTGCTTTTAAAGATGAATTATGTTGTAATATTTTACTCCAATGGTTGAATTTGAGTCCCACCGAGCATGCCAAAAATGTTAACAACCAAGTTAGCACCCTACTTGAAGGACTAATATATTTGGCTATAAAACTCCTTCACACCTAGGCTAACATTGGAATGATCTGAGAACTCAAACCAAACCTCTAGATTTTGTTGAGGCTAGATCCTCTTATGTATTATTTTTATCACTACTACTGAAACCTATTATGTATTTTGGGGTGAAAGGGGGAAGCAGGAATTTGAAAGGGAAATATATTCTACTATTGGTTATACACCTATATTGCTAGTTCATACACTCTATTTGAGCTCCTAAAACACTAATAAAACAAGCAAATGATTATATATACAACCCCAAATGACTCTTATGAATCAATATTTCATGTATAAGTTTTATCAATTGATCAAAGCTTGAGTAAAATGATTGAATAGGCTTGATGCTTCTTATAGATAATACCTTATATTCATATTCTCCATCATGCCAAAAAAGGATACAATGACATTAATGTAGGGGAAAGATAAATGAGGATTGTAGTGTTGATTATTTTGAGTGGAATTGGGCTCATCAATGACCCCCTTCAATGCCAAATTTTCTCTCTCTAACCTTCTTTGTTCCTATAAATACTAGTTTTGAGTTCTTGATTGGGATCCCTCAACTGGGTATAATAAACCTCTACTAAAATCACTTTGTCAACTCTTTGAAGCAATATAAGACAAGTTTAGATTCTAATAATGTTAAGTATGCTCTATTAAATTTTGATTTATAGAGTGTATGTTGTTTATTCATCATCTATAGGTCCTTCATGTACCTTACTTTAAGACTTAGTTTCTTGCAGGTTGTGTGAAGTGTTAGATAGTGAATTTTCCATTGAAGTGTCATAAGTCCATAGTGTTTTGCATAGACCTATTTATTTCCATCCTTTAAGTTACATGCCTCTTTGTAGCCTTCATATAAAATATTCATGTTTAGAACTATGTCACATAATCTGATCAATCCTTATCCCCATTATATTCATTAGTGGTCATAGAAGTGTTTAAGCTGATAGTGGATCATTGAGCATTAGTGTATCACCACACTTAAAGTAGTTTTTCATTCATGCATTCTCTCCCATTTTCACCCCAATAGATTAAGTTTTAAGAAGAGATACTCAAACTATCATATCTAAGGATATAGCCTCATTAAAAATCCTAAAGGTCTAACCCAATATTAGGTAGCCCATAGCCTAGGGTCATTCCCATGTTGGACTAAGTTTGGGTAGAGGACCTAAACAATCCTTTGCTCAGCTAGGGTGAAACCAAAAACCTCCAACAATTTATGGCACACCTGGTGGGACCCATTCTCTTTATCATATCCAAAGTTTGGAGTTGTGAAGAAGTATTTGTAGTAGAGGAAGCATCCACCATCATTAGAAGCTGAAGATCCTCCAAGTTATAGAGTTAATAGCATCATTCAAATAGCCCTCTCATGCCAAAGGTTACTATAAGGTAAATTAGTAAGGGTATCCCTTTTGAATTCATTGAGCTACCTTCTACTTCATATAAAAGAGTAAGATTCAATAGGAGAGGTCCTTATCCCCAAAATAAATATTCATCTCCTAGTCATCCTATCATCTTAAGCAATGAAACCCTCATTGTGCAAATGGTAAGAATGTAATATTTTGTACCCTTCAATGGTGGCATCCCCCTTAACCTTCAGCAATATGATGACATCCTTGATACCTCTTTGAAGAGTCTATCATGCTTTATAGGAGAGAACTCCACCACCTTTTTAGAGCACATTGTTAACATCACAAACCTTTGTATAATACATCACATTACATAAGAAAATGTATCCACGAGACTACTAGCCACATCCTTGAAAGACAAATCCCTGTAATGGTATAGGGGTCTATCTCCTGCATCAATCAATACATGGGATGATTTTGGTGAGTGTCTATGTAAACATTTTGAAGATAGAAGTGACCATGTGTCACTTTTTGAACATCTCACCTCAATCAAGAGAGCATCCAAAGAATATATGGTTGATTTTAACTTTAGATTTCAAAAGACTTGGGATAGGATCCCCATCATAATTAATCCCACACCTAACTATGCTTTTCTTTATTATTTAAGAGTATTAAATTTAGACATTTCAATCATGATTTAATCCATGGGTGGGATGACTCTGCATGGGGCTTATGAGATAGCTATAAGGGTAGAAAATTATTTGATACAAGTACGTAAAGTCATGCCAAGATATCTCATGCCACTTTTTCTTGATCTCTAGCTAATCCCACCTACCTTTACTCCATTTCCCACTGCAAATAATCAAACTCAACCTGATGATAGTCAAGTGGATAAATTTTCAAGGATTGAGAGCTCATTGAAGGCACAAAATAATAAGTTAGTGGCTTTACAGAGATAGAAGCAAACTTCATAAGGCCATTGAAAGTCCATTCTAACATCAATACCCTATTCAATCATATAATAGACCCCCTTATCCATCAAATAAACAATTCTAATGCTAAATCACTTGAGATAGATCTTATAATAGATACAACCCAATAATGATTAGTAGCTCAAGAACCTTGGTCCCCACACAAAACAACCTCACACAAGAGGGTCAATGGCAGTCAAGAGAGTATTCTAATGAGATGGTAATAGTTATAAGTGGATAAATGCATCAAGATCCTAGTTGGTATCATGTTACTTCATTCCAAGGCTATGACATAATGCCTTCTCCACCATAAGGCCCTCTAATGCATGAAGATAACATACCTACATTGACACCATTGAAAGCTTAGATTCAAAAAAAATCAAACATGGGTAAGGAACCATCTAACACCATGTGCATAAAATTTCAAGAAGGGGAGAATATATTTGATCATGTAGTAGTAAACATGGGGAAAACTACTCAAAGTAGATGAACTAGTTGTAACCCATATAAGGGCTAAGAGGAGGATGTTGAAAGATAATTTGGGGTAACCTAAGGCTTCTTCAACACCTTTACAAGTTAGTCAGCATCTTACCTCTTCTAATGTAATTACTAAAGCCCCTAAAACTTAGCCAATACCTAAACATCATGGATAATAGTATAAGTCTCCTTTTTTTCCTCATGTCACTCAAGTTCCAAGTGATACTTATACTTCCAAAGTGTATTTTAATGGTACTAGTTATCTTTTAAATATTATGGATCATATGAAAAAGGCTAATGCAACTATGTCTATGTATGATGCCCTATCTATTTATAGATAAAAATAAATTCTTCAGCAAGAGCTCTCCAAGCTTTCTCATGTGAATGAGATAGCTGATAAGGTGAACACTATTTTTACAAATAGTATTCACCTATCTAAATTCAAGTTCTTAATCAAGTCCTAGTCAAGGTCAAACTCATAGTGTTTTTCATTCACCTAAGGTTGTCAAGCCCCCTCCTTTCTATTTTTATTCATCATAGGGCACTATTTAGTGCACAATTATATGATAGATTTGCGTGCTTTAACCTTAGTTATGCCTAAATCCATATTAGATAATATTGAGCTTAAGTATGTGCCTAATGAAAAGGGTGTTATCTAATTAGATGGTTCCACCACCAAAATAGTAGGTATAATGAAAGATCTTAAGGTCAAATTGGTAGCTTTCTAAAATCATGTCATCAATTAGGATGTAATGGTTGTAGACCACCCCCATATTTTTCCCTATGCCTATCTAGGGACTTTACTACAAAAATTGGGGGTTATTTATCCTCTGACTAGTCATACATGGTTTTTAGGACTAGATATGTGACTAGGGTCACTATTAGGTCATAACCTATCCCTAGATTCCACCTAGAGCCTTACATGCCTAACCTTATAAACATCAATTGTACCATTTTTGAAGAGGATGAAGATGTTAATGAACAAGAGCCTCATGACCATTGAAGGCATTATATACTTGTACATGGATGAATGGACAACTGAAAATCATGTATTTTACCCCTATAGTAATATTGAGGAAGTAGATTTAAGGGTGTATTATATGCATGAGGAAAGTACTAATATACCTTGCCTAACTAACACCACTCAAGAGGCAAATGATCTATAGACCTTATTATTTGATGGCCAAAGGTAAAATAATGGTAGTGGATCTAGAGTCATGTTGGTTTCACTCTCATATCAGAAAAATTATTTATCTATAATATTTCAATTTAGTTTCACTTTAAACACTGCTGAAATGACGATCTTTAACATGGTTTGTAAGAGGCAATAAGAAGAGGTGTCAAATATTTTCAAGTCAAGGGTTATAGTGAGATTATTGTGTAATAAGTGAGAGGCATAAGTTTAGTCAAAAAACACCATTTGAAATATTACAACACCATGTGTGGGATCTCATATAGGACTTCTTTGCATTCAACATACAATCCATACAAAGAGATGCACATCAACATACAGATAGGCTTGTAGCCATTGGGGATCGGTATGAGGTTATGGAAGGAGTCAAAGACAACTAGAGTCAATACAAGATCAATTTCATATTCAAGCCATTAGTACCTAGCAACAAGGTGAGTTGGTAGGTGTTTGATAATGATGACCAAATTACATGTTTTTTAATGTAGGAGGCAAAATTCTACCATAAAAATCAAAATAAATTCCAACATCAATATAATGACCAGATAGTGTAGGTAAGATCTAAAAATATACCTAAGGGTATTCTAACATTATAAATAATTTTCAATTAAGATTACCAAGTGATCAGAGGCAAGGCATGTATCATATCCAAGGAGGAACATTATAAATAGATAGAAATACTCAAGGATAAATTTTTGAGGTTAAGAAAGATTAACACATCAAAAGAGAGAGCTACATTTTTTGCCTTATGTTAAGAATTATTTGATGTATTTACATGGGAATACAAGGATTTAAAGAGTTTTGATCCTAAACTTAAACAACATACCATTGAACTAGAAAGAAATGCAAAGCTAGTTAGGCATAAATAAAGGCATGTCAACCCAAAAGTGGAGGAATTGATGAGAAGAGAGTTATTTAAGTTGATTAAGTCAAGAATAATATTCCCAATTAAACATTCATCATGGGTGGAAAACCTTGTGTCAGTGAGGAAGAATAAATGGAAATGTGTTTATGTGTTGACTTTAGGAACCTCAATAAAGTGTCCCTAAAATATCATTACCCACTACCTTCAATAGAAAAGATTCTTTAAAAGGTGGCAAGTTCTCATATATTCTCATTTCTTGATGGTTACTTTGGTTATAATCAGATCATGGTCAAAGAATAAGATAGGCATAAGACAACCTTCACCACAAAGTGGGGAACCTATGCATATATGAAAATGCACTTTGAACTATCCAATACTAGAGAAACTTTATAGAGGGTAATGGATGTTGCTTTTGAAGTTTTGATCAATGACATGGTGATCATCTACCTAAATGACATCATTGTTTTCTCAAAGGACCCAGCTGATCACATTACTCACTTGAGGTTAGTATTTGAAAGATGTAAAGGATTTGGTGTGTCATTAAATCCTAAAAATATATATATTTAGTGTCCATGAGGGTAGGTTAGTAGGCCATGTAGTATCCAAGGATGGTTTTTCCATATACCTTGAAATATTTGATTCCATATTATCCTTACCCTTACCAAAGTATAAGAAGGGTTTGTAGAGCTTCTTAGGGAAGATTAATTTTATAAGAAGATTTATCCTAAGCTTTGTAGAACTAGTCAAGCCTCTTATTCACATGTTAATAAAGGGAAAGGAGTTTACGTGGACCAAAGAAGGTAAGAGGAGTTTTGAGGAAATCAAGGAGGCCATATCTTATGCCCCTAAACTTATTAATATTTATTTTAAAAAATAATTATACTTGTATGCCTTCTCTACATTAGATGCATTCTCTATTATGTTGATGCAATAGAATGAGCAAGGTTTGGAACAACCTGTTGCTTTATTTAACCAGGCCTTATAAGGGTATGAGGATAAGTATAGATTTGTATAAAAACATGTTATTTTATTTGTAAGAGGTTTTAATAAATTTAGGCACATGGTCTCCAATAGTAAAATCATCCTCATGGTGGTACACCCAATTATTAAAGAGTTTATACTCAACAGAGACCTCAATGAGAAAAGAGATGGATGGGTGACAAGGTGCATGGAGTATGACCTTAAAGTTAGAGTTAAAAATCTTATAAGGGGTAGAGGATTATGTTAACATCTTGCATCATAATTAAATCAAGATAAAGATCAAGTTTTGGTAGTCCATGATAGCCAATAGGTAGCTATAGATATCACACCTTTTAGTTAGACACATGATATATTTAGATTCCTCGAGTTAGGCCAATTTCCTATGGTATTAGATAAATCCAAGAGAAGAAACTTTAGGTTGTAAATCATATCTTATATCCTAATAGCTAGAGTAATTTTTAAGGGAGACATAGGATGCATGCTTCTGAGGTGTGTAAATTCATGCTAAATAGACACGCTACTTGAGTAGTTCCATGATGGTCTAGCTAGTGGGCACTTTTTTGCCAATACCATAGCCTCCAAGATAATTACATCTGGTTAATTTTGGCCCATAATGTTTAGAGATGTACCATTTTGGGTAAGGAAATTTTTGAAAAGTGCAATGTTTATTGTCAAGTAGAAACTAGTTGCCCTTCCCTTGAAACCCATAGAAGTAGAACAACCTTTCATGAAATGGGGCTTAGATTTCATAGGGATGATACACCCCCTTTAATTAAAGGACATAATGGATCATCATAGCTACATACTACTTTACAAGTTGGGTTGAAGTAATTGCCCTCAAGGAAGCTAATGAAGATTCTATCTTGGACTTTTATGATAACCTTGTAACCAGATTTGGTGTGCCTTCTACAATTATTTCTAAAAATGCATTAGCCTTTAGTAGCAACAATATTTATGAGAGGGTTATTTCACATGTAATTTATCTAAAGGTATCATATAACTATTACCCATAGGGTAATGGACTAGTAGAGTCCAATAATAAGAACTTGTTGAGGATTATCAGGAGAACTATGGAAGATAGTTAGAGGAAGTGACATACTAGACTAAGGACTACCCTAAGAAGGTTATTAGACACTCCCCATACCTTCTTATCTTTGGGAAAGAATCCAAACTTCTTATATCTCTTTAAATTCCTAAATTAGAGCTTGCACATCAACTTGAGCTCTTAGAGGATGATGCCATGTAGATAAGACTAAATGAGTTAAGATAGTTGGAGGAGACAAGGGACACTACCATGCACATTATGTAGTCTTACCAAAACCAAGTGAAGAGGTCATCTGATAAGAGATCTTCCTCAAATACATTTCAACAAGGTGATATAGTCCTCAAATGGGATGAGGACTATGCAAAATTAGGGAAACACTCCAAGTTTGATAGTCTTTGGAGTAGACCTTATGTTATCATAGGTTGTAAAGAGAGCAATGCTTTTGAGATTGATAGGTTAAATGGAGAGAGCCTTCCTATCCTTTTCAATGGGAGGTATCTTAAATTTTTCTACTAATGTTATTTCATGATCTTTGTACATAGGTAGATAGGTATATCTTTACATCTAAGTGTTCTTACACATTGCTCTATTTATTGTCTTTTCTTTATTTGGGTTGTTGTTTGGTGTGTTTTGTCACTTACTTGTTATTTGTGTATCTCCCTTTAATTCAAGGTGTTTTCAAGAGTCAAGTGGAGTCCTTTTGTAAATGATTCTTCATTTGTCTAGTTATCATGAGCAATCTTGATGAAGTTTTAGGTTACATGACTAGCAAGCTGGTCAAGCTAGCTAAGCTGCTAGAAATGTTAGTTAGATTTTGCCCACATAAATATATTTTACCTAGAAATGTCTTGAATATATGAGTAAAGTTTTGGATGGAATGAATGGTTTAAAGATCACATGTATATTTAAAATCCTTTGAAATACTTTAAGTAAACTTAAAGTGTATTTTGTCAAATTTTGAAGAAGTATGTTTTCATGGTGATCAATGCATGCATATGCCTTAGGAGATCATTGGAGCTTTCAAGGATTAGACAAAATTTCATATTTCAAGCTTTGAAGAGCTAAACCATCATCAAGATTTCACGTAGGAATGGATGGGTCATCTCACTTATATATTTATATGTAAAAAATCCTTAGATGTTCACATATATTTTAATGATGGTCATGTGGACATCAAATGATGGGTGTGTAGATTTCAAAATATAGCTCAATAATTAATCATTTGGTGTTAAAATATTGATGGTCACATAGATGTTAATGATGATCATGTAGATGTCAAATGATGAGCATGTAGACATAAATTTTAGGCCTCATGAAATATTCATTTAAATTTAAAAGAGGATATCAATGGTTGACATTCAATCATATCAAAGATCTAATGATGCATGGCACCTGATAGATTTAGTGGGCCCAAGAAGATATATGAATCCCAGACATTCATGCCAATTAGATCAATAGTGAGAGATGGGTTAAGGGGTCAATAGGCATGAATAAACATTGATATTTAATGAGTGAAGGCAAGCCTAGGATATTTTTCGTTGGAGGTTGAAGAAGCACTTTTTGACCTGGGCAAAGTAAATACAAAGGAACTAATCTTGAATAGGATCCATGTCAAACTAGAGGATGCCATGAAGGTAGACACAATAGACAAAGGGTCTCACCACCCCAAGTAGGTAAATGACATAAATTCAAGATTAAACATGATCTGGATAACTAGGAGCAGACCCTACAAAGCCATCTAACACCATTAAATATTTTTAAATATTTTTGAGAGCTTTTAGGCATAAGTTTGACATCTCATTTAATTTAAAGAGATCGTATCCCATGGATCTACATTTTTAATCATATTTATATGAAAAATAATGAAATGATTGGTTTTCATCCATAGAAGATCTAAATTCAAGATATAAAAGTAATGACAAAATGGTGACTATGCAAGGAATGTCAAAAATAACATCATGATCAAGCTCAAGTAGCTACTTGGTAATGTAAAAAATATCAAGCATAATCAAAGAATATAGTAAAGGGAATTAATGTTGAGGAGATCAAGAGAGACTCATATATTGGTGGGGATTGCTTCCTATAACTAAGACTTGATATTCATACTCTCCATCATGCCAAAAATGGATATAGTGACATTAATCTAGGGGAAAGATTGAGGATGATTGTAATGGTAATTTTTGTGAGTGGAATTGGGCTCATCAATGACCCCCTTCAATTCCAAATTTTATCTCTCTAACCTTTTTTATTCCTATAAATACTAGCTTTGAGTTCTTGATTGGGATCCCTCAACTGGGTATAACAAACCTCTAATAAAATCACTTTGTCAACTATTTGAAGCAATATAAGATAAGTTTAGATTCTATCTAATGTTAAGTGTGCTCTATTCAAGTTTGATTTACAGAGTGTATGTTTTTTATTCATCATCTGTAGGTCTTTCATGTATCTTACATTAAGAATATTAGTTTCTTGTACGTTGTGTGAAGTGTCATAATTCCTTAGTGTCTTACATAGACCTATTTATTTTCATCCTTCAAGTTATAGGCCTTTGTGTAGCTTTCATAAAAAATATTCATGTTTGAAACTATGTCACACAATTTGATCAATCCTTGTTCCCATTGTATTCAATAGTAGTCATAAAAGTTTCTAAGCTAATAGTGGATCATTAAGCATTGGTGTATCACCACACTTAAATTAAGTTTTCATTCATGAATTATCTCCCATTTTAAACCTAATAGATTAATTTTTAATAAGAGAGACTCAAACTATAATATCTAAGGAGCTAGCCTCATTAAAAATCCTAGAGGTCTGACCCAATATTAGGTAGACCATAACCTAGTGTCATTCCCATGTTGGACTAGGTTTGGGTAGAGCTTTGTTCAAATAGGGTGCAACTAGAGCCTCTAATAGAGATGAATCATGGAATAATCCTCTATAATCTACCATGGCCTAGAAAATAATGAAGATAACTAAAATTATGTACAAAAATATGCCTTTTACCTTGAGATAAGGTCCACATGAGTACTTGAAATTGATTTTGAAGATGAATTATGCTAAAAAATTATACTCCAATGGCTGAATTTGAGTCCCACAAAGAATGAAAAAACTATTAGCACCCCAATTATCACCCTAATTAAAGGATTGATATATTTGGTTCTAAATATCCTTCACACCTAGACTAACATTGGAATGATCTAAGGTGTGGAACACCTAAACTCAAACAAGACCTCTAGATTTTGATGAGGCTAGATCCTTTGATGTATCATTTTGATCACTACTAATAAAACCTATTATGTATTTTTGGGTGAAATTGGGAATAAGGAAATTGAAATGGAAATCTATTCTACTATTGGTGATACACCTATATTGGTAGTTCATACACTCTATTTGAGCTCCTAAAACACTAATAAGACAAGCAAATGATTGAATCTACAACCCAAAATGACTCTTATGAATAAATATTTCATGTATAAGTTTTATAAATTAGCCAAATCTTGAGGGAAATAATGGAATAGGCCTGATGTAAGGCACTAACTAGCTAATTAAATCCATTGTTAGCTCAATCAAATGACATTAAACACTGAACATGACCTACATAAGCGAACACAATAGTAACTAGGTGAGATCAAGACCTGACAAGGGAGAAAATACTACCACATGTTTAAATAAAATAACATAAACACACTATACTAGTATAATTAAATCTTAAAATAGTATTTCATTCATCTCAAAAGTTTACAAAACTCAATCTTGGCAAAGTTAGATCATGCCCAAGAGAGGGATCGATCTCAAAAATGGCCTAAAAGCCTACATATATAGAAGTGTAGAATAGATAAATCCAAGAAATTATAATAAAATATGGAAGATAAGTTCAACTTCACTTAATTTCTAGTCAAACAATTTTTACAAATTCATATTAAAGTCTTCAATAAAACTCCTTTTGTTGAAAATCTCGCATGGAACTCATTTTGGCATTGGAAAAAGAGGTGGGCCCATCCTTAAATTTTTTAAGCTTCCTTGAATGTTTGATACACCAAAAATTATATTTTAACTCCATTTTAATTGAGTTTAATTAATTTTAAAGTCCCTCCTTGCATGAAAATTAAGGAATATGCATGAAAATGGTCAACTAGTCAATTAGAGATGATTTGGCAGTTCAAGACTAGTTAACTCTACTCTAGCCTTTCCTTGCATGATTTGACACATGAATTTTATAAATTTAATTATGTATACATTTTAAAATAAGATAAGTGGCATGTAAATTTGTCATGAACTCTTTGTTTAGTCCCTTTAACACCAATACTCTTTTCTTGTTTGATCAAATATGCCAAATAGGCCTAGTAAGCTAACTTATGTACTTTAACTCCATTATAACCTAAATGAGAATCATGAAACATAAAAAAACAATTATATTAGACTTTTGAAAACTCCTCACACCATAAATATGTTATTTTGATGAAGAAACTCTTGCCACTTAGTCACCATGGTTGACTAGGCTAATTTTGCCTCATTTTCTTGTAGACTAGCTATTTTATAGGAGATGGTAGGGGAAATTATAGGAATATTTTTAAACTTATTAAGATTTTAGGATTAATACAAGACTCAGGATTCAACATCAATGAATTGGATTCATGTAAACTATCTTTCACCTCACTTTTCATGCTTTTTTATCCAAAACACCTAATGTATGCCTTGATTAGTAAATATTCATACATCAAATTGGAATTTTTGTAATAATATATAAGTTTAATTTATGTTTTAATATTTTTAAGGTCTATCCATGATGTTTTTATGTTAATAAAATCCACTTTTCTCAAAACTAGTCACTATGAGGGTTTGGGAGGGTTTTAGAGTTGAATCTTATTAATGATGATTCATGAAGCAAAGACCTCCAAATTCAAACTTATTTCCATGAATTTTTATTATAATTACCCCCTAAGAATCCTTAAAAATATTAGGTTACCATGCAAAATATATGAGAAGATATCATGTGAAGGAAATCTACCTGTAGGGTTTTGCTTGCATTCTGAACTGCTTACGCTCTTAGCAATTGTTCATAAATAATAGTACCTTAACCAAAATTAATTATTAATTAATTATAATTTAATATGTATCATAAAATAATTATAAGATATTTTGGCTAAACTCTTCACGTTGTGAAAGATACAAGCATTTGATCAAGTGGCTTAAAAGGTTATCTAGAATTACATAATTTGAATTTCTCCTCATGGGACATTTAAAATTCCATTAAAACACTATGAAAGTGTCATCTTTCTTGATAAGTCAAAAAATACATTTTGGCCTATAGGCTTGTTTACTTGATTTAGCCTGTAGAGACAAGGCTTTCATATTATTTAGAGTTTTAACACTATATTAAGGTGTTATGAAGATTTATTATCATCCTAAAATTATTTTAATACATTAAAATGAGATTTTAAACCTCTATAGTGCATGTATGCATCCAAAAACATTACCTCCTCCAATGGTTCTAGTGAATGGACATGTAGGGGACCGTATAAAAATAGTGAGTAATTCCACTCATGTAATGGTATTTAAAATGATATGGAATATTCCTCAAGTTTTTATGATGTTTTGTACCAAATTTCAAGTCAAAATTCCATGTTTAGATGCCAAAAGCTCAAAAATCTCTCAAAATTACCTCTTATATATGGTCTGAACATGTGATTGACTATGTAGATGCATATTAAAGATGTTTTAATCATTAATGAAGATATCTATGATTAGTTTAATATTCATTTAATACATTTAATTTATATAATCTCACTTTAAATCAACATCCACCCCTCTCTCTAGCATGTTTACTCTTTAGCTTGAATGTTCTTGACCTTACCCTTTCAAACACTCCTCAAGAACTATGTATAATGATATAATACAGTCATCTAGGTGGAGATAGATGAGGTTTAAAGGATAAATTTGAGATTTTTTCATGATTCTCACCCTCATTTAGTGATAAAAGACATCTTATAACACTTAGAACTTTCCGTTCATGCCACTTCTTGATTCTTAATTTGCTTTAGACTCCAAACTCTATCCTATTCCATACAACAAATGCACCTTCACGTAAATATTTGTTGTTATATTTTGTTGTAAAAAGGTATTTATGATGACAAAAAACCACTTGGCCTATATATAATTTCATCATGAATCTCTCTTTGCAAAAGTGACCTTGAGTTTACATTTTACCTATAATGACCTTGAGTTTAGCCTTTCTATGGCTATAGGTATGCATCCTAAGGTTGAAACATGATTTTAGGTTGTTTGGGAAACCCTACATTTTTCCTTTCATCTCTCTCTTAAACATGAAACCTTATATGAAACCACTATGTCCTCATTCCTCCTTACCTAGAATTTATGCTTTCTTGACTGTCATGACTATCTTCAGACTCCCTTTGACTATTTAAGATCTCTTACATAGATGTAAGTGAACATTAAGGTGGTTTATTGATCACTAAAAATATGTATTTAGGCCTTATTAAAATCATGGATTCATCTCATACCCCACCACTCTCATGAAATCCCATTTTCTCATAACATTCCACCATGGATTGTGCACCAAACTCTTGCTACTAACCTTTGAAAATAGGCCTCATTTTATTAGAGGGTTGTAGGTGTAGGTCTTTGGTTTGACTTAATATTAGCTTATTATTTGGAGTCTTTCCATTTCATAATGACCTATAACTATGTTTCCTTAAAATTTTCAAACCTTTAATGTGCATACAAGTGTGATTCACCTATTTGATTACATCCTTCATTGCTAGTTGTAGGTGCCATCTTAGGGTTATATATGCCTTATGAGGTGAACAGAATTTAAAAATAGGTGTTAGAATTATTTTTCATTATTTATAAACCATCTCAACATTTTTACTCTCATTAACTAGTCTCTAAACACAAACTTACCATCATATTCCATGGATATGACTATGTAACTTGCTTATTAGCCCTTGTACAAACTGAGAACAGGGTCCTTTTTATGTTAGGAGAGTTTAGAAAGCATAAGGTCCCTTTGATTATTTATCCCTCTATCATGATGTTTTATAAACACAAAACCCTCCTTATAAATCTTAAAACCCTTGAAGCACACTTAAGCCATCATTCGCCTTCTTGATTGCTTAATAACTATGTTTGGTGGTTGTAGATGCATCTATACTAATTTTGAATAGGGATGAAGGTGTCTAGATCTTTAAAAGAGTGATAAGAGGTGTAAACCTCATCAAATTATCAAATATCATCATTAATAAACCTTATAACTTCCTTAAAATGATGGTTGTCTTTAAGATTCTTGAGAACTAGTCTATGTTTTTGTTGTAACACTACTCCTAGGGATGGTTGTATATATTAATTCTCCTTTCAAATCCTAGAATACCCTAATATTGTGTTTCTCTTTGTCTCCTTTCTTATCATCCACTTCATACCATCATTTTATGCATTTGATCTTCCAAATAGTCTCTTTTTAGTCTTAATAGGCCTTAAGACTCTTCCAAAATCCCTACCTACTAAAGGTACCCTTAAGTATAAGCCTATAGGTATACTTTATTATACCTAACTACATAATAATGGTTTGGTTCATGATTGAATCTAATCATGAACAAGAATCATTCCACTATTTTAAAACTTTACTCACACCTTCATACCATGAGATCACTCTCTAAAAGCTATACCCTTACCTAGCTGAGGATGATTGTATTGTGTCATATTTATATAGACAATAAGTTAACCCTAAGGGAAATTTATGAAATTTTACCAACCTACAAAGTGTCTTTAATGGTTTTATATCATGATTACTCTTGTAGCAACTTCAAATATCTCTTGAAGGCCTTAATTATGCAAAACTCCCTTGAAGTCATTTTCTAACATGATCCACATACTTGGCTATAGGTGTCTTATATGTGAGTTAGTTGTAGGTGCATTTATTCTTATTTATCCTTGCAAGACCTTGATATTGTGTTTTCCTTAATCCATCTCAATGAAATAAATTATCCTCATATAACTAGCCTCATCTCCATTTTAATAGGCCTTGAAATTGTGAAGACCTTGACCAACTAAGTTTTGACCCCAATCAAGCCTGTAGGTGTCCTTAAGTAGCTATAGGATTCCTTTGGTGATTGGATCCTTCATAAGTTTATTCAAAACTGAAACAATAAGAGGGATTAAGATCTTTTAAAACCTCCATCAACATTCATGTCTTAATGACATATTAACATCACATTGACCATGACCTTCATAAAATGAAAATGACTATTTATGAATATATTATAAGGATAATGAGTGAGTTTTTATCCTTAAGGGACATCACTAAACATGATCATGCCATTATCCCATTCAATCCTAAAACTTGAGCTATTTTTCAACCTCTTTTATGTGATCACCCTGACCTCAAAGTTCTCAATGCAATAACTTCATGAAAGATTATTGAATATGGATATAGTGGCTACAAGTCATCATTTATATGACTATAGAGGTGCCTTCTTGGTATATATAACCTTCGTCTTGTATGATCATGAAAACCTTTCCTATTATTTCCTCCTTGAGTGATGGATGATGGGATTGAGTTGAGTGGGAGGGGTGGAGACATGAATGGAAGATGAAACCATGGATGGAAGGTGGAAAAAAGGCTTGAAAATAATGGGAAATGGTTGTGTATGGCAGTGATATGGGGATGAATAACATGGAGGTGAGAAATAGCACTTTTGAATAGGAAAAAGGCAACCTAAAGGGTTATATGGAAGCATATACCATATTCTACATTATAGACTAGTTTGGAGGCCATTGGAGGAGGGTAATAAGCTGAAATTGAAACCTAGGACAATGCTAAGAACCTCAAAATATGCAAAAAAACCTTAAAGTTTGCTAAACTAGATTTTTTGAGATGCTTTGAGAGTATAGGAGTGGTCTTATTTATATTAATACTGGAGATATTATAAGAAATTTTATTGGAGAACATAAAAAACATGAAGGATACCTTGTAAACACAAATTCAAGAAATTTTTTTGCTGCCCTCTCTCCCTCCATGACCATATAATTTGCTTTTGAAGCTCATAGACTATAGAATTGAAATCCTCTTAATAAAACTCCTTTGTTTTACCCTCACATATTTGAAAAGGTCTTATATAATGGTATTGGAATATATATTAGGTTCCTGAGAAGCTCCATAAACTATAATTTTCTTGAAATGATGCCCTAGTGAGGAAATTTTGAGGAAAATTGGTTGCCTTCCTAGTTGCAAGACTGCAAAAATTATCCTAACTTCAAATTCATGGTTCATGAGAGTCTATAATTTTAAAATTCATGGTTCATGAGAGTCTATGAATAAATTATAAAACTAATTATTCCATGATTAATCCCTCTAATTCTACTTTCTTTTCCCCAAATTTTAGATTTGTACCTACACTCTGCAAACTGTACCATCATGAAACTTGCAGGTCTGACACTATGTGTAAAATTGTCAATTATTTGTAGTAGACTAGTTTAGGGTCTACCTTGAATCTTCAAGCCATGAAATTATTCATGGAACTCTATCATACCATATCCTCCCTCTTGATAATCTCATATGTATGGAATTTTGTACAATTCCATACCTTGCCTTTGAAAATGAATGGAAAAAGCCTTTTCTTGGCCTTTTATTGCAAATTAAGCCTTCCACCACTAAGTTAGTGTATGAAAGAGGAAAACCATGTGTCACTTGCATGATCAAAAAAATATTAGACTTTTTTCATGATTTTGGAGGCTAATTTTCTCATGTGGAAGCCCAAAATAAGCTGTTTTAGCTTTAGAATGCATCAAAACACATTTTTACATTTTAGGATAATATCATGAATATAAAAGTATTTCAAGGTATAATGAATAATTTTAATGATTTTTTTGATCAATTTTGACATTTTAAGACAAGGAATTGTCTTTTTAAGCCTAGAATACACAATTTAACCACTAGGAAAGTTTCAAATTATAGGGGTTGGTATTTGGCCTTAATAGACCAAATTACCAACAATTACTTTAATTCAAGTATTTTTCATTTACTATAGATTGTAATTTCATTTTAACTACAAGAGTGATTTATTTAAAATGTAGAGTGATTTCATTTCAAAGCAAAGAGTGGTTATTTTTAAATGCAAGTGTGAATTTCTTTTAATGCAAGCATGTTTCATTTACATGCAAGAGTTATTTCAATTTAATATAAGAAGTTTTTCTTTATATAAGAGTGTGTCTTCAAACTAGAATAAAATTTTTAATTCATTTTATATTCAGAAATTGTCACAAGTTATTTAAGTGATAATAGATAGCATTCTCAATTCTGGAACATCACACTATCCTACCCAACCAAGCAAGTCAAGTGAGGACACATATGTCTTATGCAAGATGTTTAAGTTATAGATGTTTATGGTGTGAATGCCAACAGGAGAAATTCAATTAAAATTTAATTTAGATTTACTTTCCTATAAACTAGAATTAGAGTCTTATTTACTATTTTTAGGATTTACAAAACATAGAAAAAGTAAAACCCCCCAAATAGTGAACTATACAACTCCAATATCAAATAGTCTCATTACATACATCCATCAAACACTGATCTAATTGAAAATGACACCAATCCATTGATTTATTAAATTAGAGGTATAGCTAAAGCCTATCACAATAGTCACCACCTCAATGGAAAAATCAACAATAGACTCATAATCAAATGCAGAGAACCTTTCCTCCATAGTAGGCTTTAATGCCTCAACAACATCAACCACCACCAGTTGAGTAGAAAGTTAAGCAACCATAGTTACTTGCCCAACTAGTGGCAAATCCTAAGAATAGAAAAATACTCTTATTTATGGATTTGATCAAGAAAATAGTGTTGTAAGTGGTTTAGTTGAGTGTAATAATGTCCATAAGTCAAGAAATATAATAAGAGATTTACCCATTACCATAACTAAAATTCCCAATGATGAAAACACTCTTAAGTCATCTATAGTCCAAGAACTAAATGGATACAAGGTAGAAGCCACCACAAATCCAATCACACCAACCACAATTCAATATCCCTTTATTATTTCATTTCCTAAGAGACTTAAGGAAGAAAGACCTATGGAGGGTTATGAATTGATGCACGGATTAAGATAGATGAATATAAAAATTTCATTGTTAAGAGTTATTAAGGATATACCTGAATTGAATCAAATAATAAAAGGATTATACATTAAATCAATAGGTAGAAAGAAATAATATCTTAAAATAATTTAGGTAATTGGAAAAATTATTAATTTACTAGCAAGAAACATGCTTGTTCCCAAATACAGAGACCTTGGTAGTCCCATGATGACTATGAAAATTAGGAACAAGTCCACACCAAATATGCTTGTAGATCTGGGTTCTACCATCAACATAATGACTATCAAAATAGTAGAATATTTATCCCTCATAAGGCTTCAACCTACCACTAAAATTTTCAAAATGGTAAATCAATCCACTATTGCACCTAAGGAACCTTTGAAAATGTTCTAGTCATCATAGAATCTTGGGAATACCCTATAGATTTCATGATCCTTCAGCCTAAGCCTAAGAAGGTAGGGTATCCAATTATTCTTGGAAGACCTTGGTTAGCTACAATCACAACATGAATTGATTGTATATTTGGTAATATGACCATTTCTAATGGAATACACACCAAACATATCTCCCTTTATCCACTTACTATACTTTTAATAGATATTTCTAAATATATATGGGTGGATCAACCTAAATAAAATTATAATAACATGTCTTCATTAGACATGGTTACTATAAAATAACATATATAAGAATTTGAGGAATATATAATAGAATATTTGGACCAAGACAACCTATCTTTAAAGTCTAATAGCCTAGCTCTCAAGTCTAAAAGCCTAGCTTTAAAGATTGAAAGCCTAGCTTTGAAGATTGAAAGCCTAGCTTTGAAGACTAAAAGCTTAACTCTGAAGACTAATAGCTTAGCTTTGAAGATGAACAATCATGAATGGGAAGAATTTAACTTCACTATTGAGAACCAAGATAATTTCATAAGTCCCCCAAATATGTTATTTGGTCTGTATGATATCCAATAATCCATACTTGACTAAGCTCAAGAGGGGAAATATTCATTTTTAAATGCTTTTCACTATCCACTGACCAATTTGCTCTCCAAAATGAAGCCTTTTACAAGGATGTGGCCACATTTCATATGATACTACCACATCCATGTCCATTGAATGTTTTGATGATTGAATACAAGCAAGTAAATTCCATCATTCTTGATGAACATTTTATATATCTCATTTTATTTCATATAAATTATCCATAAATCTTGCGTCTTGGTTATATATTGCATTGCATTCAATAGTTAAGATATCATCTAAGTAGGAAATGAGTGCAATTGTATTTTTATTCATATGTGATACATTGTTGATTCTCTACCTTATTATTTGTGTCTAACTTGGATGAAATGAGTATAATTTTGTGTACAAAGATACATCTCTATGGTGAGATTGTTTTGAGAAGTCATCAATGGTTTTGGCAACACTTTTTTAGTAACTATTTTGAAGACTCAGATCAAATGTAGCAAGATACAAAGATCTTTAGTCAAGCTCTGAAGATCTATAGATCTAAAGACATTCCATGGAAACTCTAAAGACATTTTGATAAAGCTTCAAAGATGTTCTGAAGACTTATACAATAATGTTCTAAAGAGGCCTAGTCGTACTCTGAAGATGCCCAACTATACTCTATCGATCAATATAGCAAACCCAAAGATATCTACTATACATATATAGATTTTTCCTCTTTAGATATTTAATTTAAGACATTAATACTCATAAAAGTAGTCTATAAATGATCCAGATATAAATGTATTTCTATTTTATAAATTTGGACATAATCTCTTTAGATATACATTAGTTATACTCAGTCTATTATTAGCTGAATCAATTCCAATGCCTCCATATAACTGTAGGATCTGATTCCTAAATATTCTATTTTGAATAAGCATATTCTATTGGTATTTTCTTTAAGTACATGTCTCCTTCTCATTCTTAGATAATAGAAAATAATTAATAGAGAGAAGAAACATTCAATTATAATTTTGTAGAAAAATTCATATCATCTATATATGTTCCTTTTGATAATGAATTATTAATAAAATTAGAAATTCCATTCCATTACTAAGTAAAATTTTTTTCTCCTCTGAGGAAGGATCAAGGTTCCACTTCTCTCTAAAGATTAGGACAATTGGTATTTCTAATTTATACTTTAAAAGTGTATTTCTTATGATATAGGTATATTTCATTTTACTGTAAGTGTGATTTCCCTATTAATTCAAGTGTGATTTCATTAAATGCAAAGCTTTTTTTAGTTTAATAAAAGTGAGTTTTCTTTATGTAAGGTGTGTCTTTAAATTCTCATAAGAGGTAAAGTTTGTTAACTCATCTCCATATTCAAAATTTGTCAGGAAGCAATCTAGGTAACAATAGGCAATTAGAATTCTCACATTCTAAAATACAACATTGTCCTACATAGCTAATCAAGTCAATTGAGGACACTATAGTGTCTTATGCCAAATTTTTATGTTTTAGATGTTGATGGTGTGAATTGAATAATCCTTTTAACAAGGAATTCCATAATGGATATTCAATTAGAAAAACTTTCTAGATTTACCTTTTTATAACATAGAATTATAATATTATTTATTATCCTTAAGATTTAAACATCAACAATAGTGTAAACAACCTCAAATAATGAATTGTTAACTCAAATATCCAACATCTCATTGCATATAGCCTTGGATAATGGCCCTGGTAGAAAATGACAACAATCCACTGATTATTTAAATGAAAGGTACAATGATAAACTATCATTTTTGGCACTGCTATTGGGGAATATTAATCAATAAGTGTTAGTGATATCCTATATTAGAGTTATATAGGAAAAATTAAAAAAACATTAATCTACCCCAAAAACATAAAAATAATCAAGGATTCCTTATATTTATGAACTGCCCAAGAGATTATTAAGGATAGTTTATCTTGAAATATTTCCAAATAAAATAAAAAGAGAGGAATATATCCTTGTTGTAAAGATTAAGAAGTGAAAGAAAGTTAATTTAAGGATATACACAAACTTTTTATAATTCCTCTCCTAAAAAAGGTTCATCCTCACAAATAGATCCTACAAGAAGAATTATATTTGGGTCATCTTCCCTTATAGGAAGAATTGATCCGTAGAATCCCCTTTTTAGAATAGTCAATTTTGATCCACAAGCTCTAAAAGAATGATATATAATCACCAATGAAGATTCTCCTCCTTAGTTAGTATTCCATAGGTTGATATCCCAATAAGAGAACTTAGATTGGATTGATAATCAAAGTTGGGAAGAAAATGCAGGAGACGATCATGCACATGTAGAAAACCCTGATAGATAGCCTCAACAAGATAGAACTTTTTTTATTCAATCAAATTGAAACCTGACGATAGAACCTCCATGAAAAATATCTTGACATCTATTTTACCTACTTTTAGAGGTAAATCCTTAGAGGATCTAGATTAGTTTCTCTTTGAGTTTTAGGTTCTCTGCCAAACATCTACACTTAAGGACACATCTATGAGATGCTTGTTGGGCCTTGAGGGTAATTATATAAATACTTGGGAAGAAATGGAAACTGCATTTATTGATAAATATAAGGATTATTATAGAGTCATAGAATAGAAGGAAGATTTTCTCAATATAAAATAAAATTAATATGAAACCTTAAAAGATTACCTTGATAGGTTTATATTTGCCCATAAATAGAGTGGTTACCAACTCACAAAGGATGTCGTCAAGATAGTCTTTCTTAAAGGCCTTGATGATGATACACCTGATGCTTTGAACCTAATGGGAAAGGGTGACATTTACAAGTTAACCTTTCATCAGATTTTAACATTATGTACTAAATATTCTAGGACAAGACTTAGCATAAGGAAATCATGGTTAGGAAAATCATCTAAATTTGTCCAATTAATGGAAGAATTTGTTAATTTCAAAACATATATTCTATTATAATTAACATCCACATTAGATAGTGTCAAAGCAAAGGCCAATGCAACCAATGCTAAATAGTTGTTAATATAATATCCTAGATAAAGGCTTAAACATATGGTAAAATATATTCCTTTAGATAAAACAAAGGTATGTGATATTTGTGACCTAGACCATGACACCAAGAATTACAATCATCTTCATTTCATGATAAACTAGGTAAAAAATTAGTATATGTAATTGAATAAGTGCAAGTTATCTAAAGATAAGGAAACTAGTACTCCCAACCTTAAAATCAATTTGGTCCAAGATTTTCCCCCAATGCATAGATGACACCATGGGTTAGACAAGTCACACCATAAATGTGGGAACTAACACCATAACCATAACCATGGGGTACTCAATAATGGATGCCATAGATGTGGGGGATACCTTATTTCATTTCAAAACCCTAGGCACAATAGAAAAACCAATAACTACATTGGATACAATAGTCACCACCTCAATGGCCAAATCAACAATGGTCTCATAAGCAAAGGTAGAGAAGGTTTCCTCCATATTAATCTTTGATGCCTTCACAACCTCAACCACCACAAATTGGTTAGTAGGTTAACAAACCATAATTACCTACCCAACTAGTGGTAAATCCTAAGAATAGGAAAAATACTCTTGTTTAGGGAGTAGATCAAGAAATTAGTGTTATAAGTGGTTCAATTGAGTGTAATAATGTTCATCTTAGGTTAGGAAAGGTAGTAGGATATTCACATTTTACCATAAATAAAATTTCAAATGATGAAAACACTCTTGTCTCACATATAATACAAGAACCAATTGAAGACAAGGTAGAAGCCACCAAAACTCCAATCACACCAACCACAATTCAAGATCCCCCTATTGTTCCATTTCTTGAGAGACTTAAGGAAAAAACCTAGGGAGGGTTTTGAATTGATCTAAGGATTAAGATAGATGAAGATAGAACTTCCATTGTTAAAAAACAAAGAAATAATATATTAAAATGATTCAGGTAATTGGCAAAATTGTTGATTTACTAGAGGGAAACATACTTGTTCCCAAATATAAAGATCATGGTTGTCTAGTTATGACTATGAAAATTAGGAACAAGTCCATACCAAATGTGCTTATAGATATAGGTGTTTTCATCAAAATAATGAATATAAAAATATTAAAATATATATCTCATAAGGCTTTAGCCTACCATTATAATTTTACAAAGGGTAGATCAATCCACTGATGCGCTTAAAGGATCCATATAAAATTTTCCAGTCACTATAGAATCCTGGGAATGCCTTATAGATTTCATGATCCTTAAACATAAACCCATGAATGTAGGCTATCCAATTATTCTTGGAAGACCTTGGTTATCTACATTTGTAGCATGAATTGATTGTAGATCTAGTAATATGACCATTTCCAATGAAATACACACTAAATAAATCTCCTTTTATCTACCTGTTAGACCTTCAATGTATCTTTATAGATATATATGGGTGGATCAACTTGAAAAAAATTATAATAATGTGTCTTATTTATCCATGGTTACTATAAATAACATGTCCAAAAATTTGAGGAATAGATAATAGAAGATTTGGACAAAGATAGCCTAGCTCTGAAGACTAATAACTTATCTTTGAAGACTGATAACTTAGCTCCAAAGATGAATAATCATGAATGGGAAGAATTTAGCTTCATGATTGAGAACCAAGACAATGTCATAATTTCCCCAAACATGTTATCGAGTATGTAAGATATCCAACAAGCCATAGTTAACTAGGCTCAAGAAAGGTAGAATTCATTTTTAAATGATTTTCATTGTCAAATGACCAATCTGCTTTCCAAAAGTGAAAAATTTTATAAAAATGTGGCTAAATTTCACATGATACTAACACATCCATGTCCATTGAATGTTTTGATGAGTGAATACAAGTAGGTAAATTCAATCATTCTAGGTACTGATCAAATTATAATCTATCATAGTAAACTATTGAATATCAACAACTGGTTAACTGAATAGTAAGAAAGTAAAGTGTTTGAGTATTTGTATAACACAAAAAACTTAACTTAGGATTATAGTGATATGAATACATCCCAGTTTTTGTAGTCATCACCTCTACACCAAAGCTATTAGATCAATTAGACAAGCACAATGGAAAATTAACCTAGTCTTGAAAGAAATGACAAAGATAGAGATATAAAAACTATTGGAAGTTGGTTTTATTTGCCCCATATCCAATAGTCAATGGGTTTAACCTTTGGTCATTGTAACTAAGAATAATGGAAAATGGAGAGTCTACATATATTATAGAGAACTAAATAAATCCACTATGAGAGATTACTTTCCTTTGCCTTTTATTGATCAAGTCTTAAATAACTTTGAAAGAAAGTAGTACTTTTCTTTCTTAGATGGGTTCATTGGATATAATCAAATCAAAATATCCCATATATATCAAGATAAAACTACATTTACCTACCCCTAAGGAACATTTGCTTATAAAGTCCTTCTTTTTGGATTGTGTAATGCACTTGCTACCTTTCAAAGAGTAATGTTAGCCATATTTTTTGATCTTACAAATGATTATGTAGAAGTATACATGTATGATTTCATTTTACCTAGAAACATATTTGATGAATCCTTGAGAAATTTGGATAAAGTGCTCATCAGATGTGAAGAACATCAAATATCCTTGAGCCATGAGAAGTGTATAATAATGGTTGATGAAGGGATAATCATAGGACATCATATCTCTTCTCAAGGAATAAAAGTGGATCCCATGAAGATTGAGGTAATTTCTAGTTTCCCCATTCCTCAAACACAAATAGATGTCAAAAAATTTCTCAATCATGTGAGATATTATAGAATATTTATTGAAGACTTTAGCAAAGTAGTTGTACCTATGTTTTTATTACTAACAAAAGATAGTGAATTTTTATGGAATGATAAATTTAAAGTAGATTTTGAAACATTAAAAAACAAACTCCAGTCTTGAAAGGACCTAATTAGGAATAACCTTTTCATATTTATACTTGTGTTTTCAATAATGCACTAGGGGCAGTTCTAGGACAAAGAGATGAGGAAGGAAAAATGTATGCCATTTATTATATTAGTAAGAATCTTACTCCTACAAATAAAAACTATACAACCACAAAATTTTTTTTTGCTATTGTTTATGCCATAAATAAGTTTAGGCGTTACATTACTAGTTATTAGGTATTTATTTATATAGATCATTAAAATATTAAGTACTTAATGAATAAATGAGTAGTAGGTGGGATAATTATTAGATGGCTACTAGTGTTATAAGAATTTGACATTACCATAATAGACAAACCTAGAAAGTATAATGTTGTTGTTGACATTTTGTTTAAATTGATCACTATAGGTGAAAATGAACTTGTGAAGGATTTTTTCCCAAATGAAAAGTTGTTTTCTATATCTACTTACTCCCCATGGTTTGTAGACATGGAAATTACTTGGCAATAGGGAAGTTTCTTCATTCCTTTACTTTCAAAGAAAGAAAACATTTGATTAGAGATAGTTCTCATTTCAAATGGTTTAAAGGAATGTTATTTAAAACTAGACCTGATCATGTACTTCACAAGTGTGTTAGATAAAATGAAGTATTTAACATCATAAGAGTATGTCATAGTGAAACAAGAGGAGCACATTATTCAGCAAAAAAAACTATTCATAAGATTCTTGGTGCAGGTTATTATTGGCCATCTCTTTATAAGACTATAAAAAGGTTTGTATGGAAATTTGACCCTTGCCAAAGGATGGGTAAGCCTACTCTATCCTCTGTTGGCAAGTGTTTTCATTTATGCCAAAGATTGATGATATATGTGCATTGATGTTAAAGGAAATGACAAAGTAATTATGTCATGATGATGATGAGTAAATATTATCTAAGGCTTATCATATTGTGTCTAGAATGTTGATGTGGTTTTAGGTCAAGGAGAGAAGACAAACATGTGAGCAATGTATTGGCATAGGATTGATAGCTTAGTATGTAAGCATGGATCTTTAGTATATGATTGGATAAAGAGTTGATTAATGGTATAGATGATGAAATCATTTTGAATAGGTCTTATGGGGTATCAAGAGTGCTTAAAATTCTTATGGGAATACATGGTGTTCATCTAATTCTTTATTATGTTCATCTAGGCATAGTTGGTTTTGTGATAGAAAAATATGAGTAAGCATATAGATGACGTTATATTTCACATGTGTGAAGGTTCCAGTAGTATCTTGATATATGGATGTATTTCCCTATGTGAGGAGATCATATGATTCAAATTTTAACTAATACGATTGAGTGTAGCAAAAGTTATTAAGGGAAAAAGTTAGCTTTTTAGATAGATTTATCATGTTCCCATACATAGCTAGACCATCATTTCATGTCATGAAGATATGGATGAACCATTAAGTTTGAACATTTATTTTTGGTACTTAAAAATACAACATAGGTTAAAGGAGTTCATGAAGATATTGTCTATAGTGCCAAGAATGTCCCCTATAGATTTGGAGTCTTGAAGTGTTTTCTTGCTCAAAATATAAATCTTCAAAGTTACACTTACAAACTATGTCAAGCTAGAGACCATCAAGTTTAAATACACTGAAGCCTGAGGTCACTAGTCAATAAATCTAATAGTGCACATTAAATCATAGATCTTGATCCAATGGTGCACATAAAAGTTAATATGTCAAATAATGAATGTGCTAGTGATAAGTGTCACACTCACAGAGCTTGGATAGAATATCAATGATTCATGAGTGCTCGTACTATCATAAGATAAATGGTGCAAGTCAATGTCAAAGATTCAAATGTGTAGAAGGCATGCATAGCTACCAAGTGGCATAATCATAAGAGCTTAGAGCTTAGATCAGTGATGAGCACTGCAAGATAAAGACCTAATTAATATATAGATATTGATGGAGTACATTTTTTGCAAATTTTTAGGAAGTAATGAGATGATGACAAGTGTTCTAAAAATTGCTCGGTGACCATTAGAATTCAAATATTAAATTTGTGAGGGAGAACTAATGCTTAGTATTTGTGCTATAATTTTTATTTATGAAGAATTTAATTATGGTACAAAAGGAAAAGTTGTAGAGGACTTTATGGTGCATCTAGATAACCTAGTTAGAAGGTATAAATGTTTGTACATTCAAATTTATTGATTTCCAAATTTGACTATGTGTTTGTTCATGCTCTTCAAGTAACTTGAAAAGGGTAATAGAGTTGTTATTGATGATATTTAGATGTTTCAAGATAAGATAACTATCAGTGAGTGTTGTAGACTCCATGAGGACCATTTATTTGGATTATGAAGATTTGATCAATCATATTTAGTATGATCAAAGTCTTATAAGGTGATTGTGTGTTCTTTCATGGTGGTTGTATACACAAAATGTTGTTTAAGTGAATTGAGTTTTATAATAAGGGTGTTGTGATGGTTGTTATCACTTAATTAGGACCTCTATATTGTGTGTCATGGGTCTATGTATTTGAAAGTGTTCTTGTGTTCTTAGTTTTCTCAAAGAAGTGTCAAAGAGATGAATGGGTTTTTATAGGACCTAAAAGGTGACTTAGGCCTATTAAAAATAAGGTTATGCTTAAAGGTGACCCATGTTAGATGACTTAAGGGTGAAGGTATGTGTTGTGGATAACAAGTAAGGTTGTGATCATAAATAATCATGAAGACTCTATAAAAGGTGAAACCAAATATGATGGTTTATAGGCTTGTGGAATAGACTTGAGAGAAGAGGTGTGTGAGAGAGTTATGAAGTAAAAGAAAGGTGCTCATGTAGGTTTGAATATTGAGGAGAAAAATAAATAGAAGAAGGATTCTTGGTCTGAGCGAGTATATGAGGGCATTTTTAGTGAAGAGGAAGAGAGATAGTGGCATGCCTATGTGAGAGGCTTGTATGAGATAGAGGGTATTTTTTAGAGGTTATAAAATTAGAGGTCCATCATTAGGTGTTGAAGACATTAGTTAAAAGGTGGAGATGTTAATATCATAGGTGTTGGGAAGGTGCTCAACATATAGGTTAGAAGGACTTGACCAATAGGTGGTAAGGACTTAATCATCTTATGGATAGGTGCTCATTGTGAAATAAGTATTTCACTAAAGCTAGTTAGAAGGACTTGATCATCATAGGGATAGGTGTTCCTTGTGAAATAATTGTTTCACCAAATTTTGGTCAAAAGAAATTGACCAAACTCTTATTTGTGATCATCTTATAAGACAAGTAATCCATGTGTTTATAGGCTTGAGAGTGGGTTTTATTCCCCAAGAGGGTTTCCCACATAGATCTTGTGTTGTGTATATGATCTTGCATTTTTCATTGTTATAAATGACTTGTATATTCTATGATGCTTGTGATAATTGAATAAGGGTTTAAAAGGATTGGAATTAGAAGTTAAAATATCTTGCATCACTAATTCACCCCTCATTCTCAGGGATTGTACCTTTAATAATTGGTATTAGAGTATCCCTTTGGTAAAGGCTTGATAGCTTAAAGGAGATCCAAGGTATAATATGGGTAGCCATCAAATACAAGGAGGTTTTTCCACTAAGCAAGAACCAATGTTCAATAGATCTAATTATGCTTTTTGGAGTGCATGGATGAGGACCTACATAATGTCCCTAGGGTTTGATACTTGGCAATCTATTATGGATGGCTATTCTACACCTACTATTCCCCCTCGAGTATTATAGATAAGAAGTTATTTAAGAAAAATTCTAAGGTAATGAATGCTATCACTTATGGTCTTTCAGAGACTAAATACACCAAGGTAATCCATTGCATATCTACCAAAAAAATGTGGGATAAATTGAAGACTATTTATAAAGGAGATTCAAAGGTTAAGTTGGAAAAGTTTCAAACTCACCAAAGATAATTTGAGAGTCTTAAGATGAAGGGAGAATATTCTATGGCATCCTTTCTATAGATATTTGATAAGATTGTGAACATCATTATAGATCTTGGAGAGAAGTTTGAAGAAGCTCCTATACTTTAAAATGTATTAAGGTCTCTCTCAAGTTTGATTCAAAAGTTTCTATTGTAGAAGAAAGTCATGATCTTACTCAGTTGAATATGGATGAATTGCATGGCATATTTACTACCTATGAGATTAGAGTAAATGATGATATACCACCAAAGAAGGAAGCAACATTAAAGACATAAATTAATCCAAAGAATGCATTTCAAGGTAAGCAACTCAAAGAGGATGACATATCAGATATTGATGAAGATGAACTATTACTTTATTTACAAGGAAATAAAAAATAAGGTCAAGCAAGTATAAAGGTAAACTACCCTTCAAATTATTCAATTGTGGAGAGGTAGGAAATTTTGATAATAAGTGCCATCATAATCATAAGAATAATGATGATGAAGAGTATGGTGAAGATGAAGATGAAGATAAGTAAACATATAGGTTTGATAAGAGGAAGAAAGGATTCAGAAAGTATGACAATAAGATGTCCTTTAAGAATAAGAAGAGTGTCTATACCAATAAAGATTGTAGCTCATTAGATGAGAGTGAGGATAGTGATTCTAAGTTTGATAATGAATATGATGGTTATGTTGAAGATAAATCCCATTTTATGGCTATGGAAGAATGTTGATCATATTAAAAGGAGTATACTTGGGGTGATTTAGATGATGATAAAGATGAGGTAGACTATGAGACTAAATTGATGAATGCTCTTGAAGAACTAAATATTGAGAAGAAGATTAACAAGAAGATGAAGTCACAAATCAAGGACTATGAGGATCAATTCAGTGTGTATGAAGCAATAATGAATGAAGATACCAAGAATCATGAAGATATTATCAAGCATCTCAATTATCAATTTTAAATCATGTCTACAAGCCTAAAAGCTAAAGATGATGAATGTTCAAGGTACGTAATTAAAAATGAGTCATTAAAAGATGAGTTAGAGAAGACATCTAGTAATATGCAGTCATTTATGAGATTTGAAAAGAGCTCAAGTGATCTATACAATATTCTAAGTGGTTAAAAGCATGTAAGTGATAGACCTAGTCTTGAATACAAAGAAGAACTACAAAATGCAACTCAAGATAAGATGAAGACTAAAGTAAATAAGACCTTGAAGGTTAACAATTAGTTAAGTAATGAAGATGCTGGCAGAGTGAAGGTAAATCAGATCAGATAACCAACTACCATGAGGTATACAAGTTTTAATGGTTACTATTACACATGTAATCAAATTAGGCATAGAACTAGGGAATGCAAGAGATCTAATAGAAGTGAGTTTCCATGGAACTATGATGGGGTTCATCAGTCAAAAGGTGAGTCTTCTTCAAAAGGAGTAGTTTTTTTTAATTTTCAAAATAATGGACATATTGTAAGATTTTGTTATAATCAAGAAAGGTAGGATAAACTTCTTATAAAAGGTATAGTGTGCTTCAACTATCAACAAAGAGGTCACATTTCTTGATTCTACAAGCAAAGGCTTACAAGATAGAATAGGTTTAATCAAGCTCCTAGAGTGTAAGAAAGAAGGTAGGTTAACTCATGGAAACTAAAGGTGGTAAGTGTGAGTCATGAAGAGTCTGTAGGTCTAATTAATCTATTTTCTATGGTGGAGAATGCTATAGAAGTTGGAGAGTACCAAGAGCTCTCATTGTCTACTCATTTTGTGAATGAAGATACCAAGCTCAAGGAAAAGACTAAGGTATTGGTTGATGCTAGTTTTAAGGTGTGTATGGATTTAAGTAAAAATCTTACTATTTCTAATCAAGTTTCATGCAAATAACATCAGCTATCAATACCTAGTGATGAGGTTCTAAACTACAAAGAAGACTCTTCAACCAAAAATTTATGTCATGAATCTATGTTATGTGATGTCAATACAGTCTTAGAAGAGAAGGAAAACATTATACTAGATGAGCAAGTTGTTTCTCTTAAGCCTAATAAAAAGAAGAAAAATAAATATTAGTATCATATGGCCAAGGAGGAGAAGGAATATGAGGATTTATGGGAAATTCCTAGTTTCATATTTTTTTAAAGAACTATGTGAAATAGGGTGTCTCTATCTATGCATCTTAAAGAGAATCATTTCAGTAGAGAAGCAAATGTTGTGGTGTTTTTTAAAAGGTCCTAAAAAGAAAGAGATGAGTGTTTCCAATTGGATTTGGTGTGTCAAGATGAGATAACTCTTTGATGAGGTTATAATGATGTCATAAGGTGTTTTTGATGTGTATGCAGTGTTTGTAGGATTAGAATGGGCGTTTTTAGGTGGCATAATGAGATTGATGGAATGTCAAGAAGAATTTGGTGCTCAAAAAGATCAAAGACATGTTATAGGAATTTAAGGTTCCCAAATGTTTGAAATCTCAAAAATTGGTCCATAAGTTTGTGATGGTTGTCTCTAGGTGTGCAATAAGTTTTAGAGGTGGACGTTGACCAGAAGGAGGTTTGTTGACCCTATTTATTTTGAGATCTAGAGTTTTAGGATATGCTTCAAAAGTGTTTTTCCTTATGATTTTAGGTCTAAGTCTTCATAATAGGTTTAATGGGCCAAATGGGTTTTCAAATCAAGCTTCATAGAGATTTGAAGATTTGTGGTTTTCAAATTATTCAAGTTTTTGTCAATATGGAGCCTAATTGGCTAGAAGGTTTGTGAAGGAAGTATGTTTCATAGGATGAGATAGGTAATTAAAATTGTTTTTCCTTATGGGGAATATAGGATTACTCTATATATGAATTTTTAGGTCTTGAAGGTGTGTTTACTAAAAGTTGTGGGCTCTGCAAGTTCTAGTAAGGGCTAGAAGGAGTCTAGACAAGCCTAGTATGAAGATTTGATGTTTCTACTCAATTTCTTCAAAAGAGTAAGGCATGAGTATTTCAAGGTAAGTCCTCAATTTTATATAATGTTTATTATTTTATAAGTGGCATAAAGTTCTATTGGTGTTCCTTGAGGTGGCTTGAGAGAGAAGGCGAGTAAGCTTGTGTGGTGGTTCTTCATGGTGTGTAGAGATCTGAAGATGCTCAAGAGGTGAAATAGGCTAGATATTAAGGGGAGTCCCTCTCAATTTTATTAAGGTGAGTTAAATTATTTTTTTGTGTTCATATGTCTTTATTCCTAATTAATAGTAGTGCATGATCAAATAATAATATAGCCACGGTGCATGGTTGAGAAGTACAAGGTGGTATGCATAGAGTTAGGGGGAGTTAACTCAGATAGATTGAGTGTCTTGAGGAAAAGGGAAACATATGTGAGATGATTTATTAATATTAAATATGTGGTGATATCTACTAAAAATGAGATTTCAAGAAATTTTATATGATGATTTGATCAAACCTAGTCATAATTATAAAAATATGTTGAATCTTCATGCATAAGCAAAGGGAGCTTGTGAGTTCTACAAGTAAATAGGTCCAAGGATCAGAATAGCCTAAGTTCATTTTGATTTATGTCAAATAATAGATGACATGAGATGAAATATGAAGTTAGAGGGATATTTTTAAGATCTATGAGTAATTTATCAAGTCCAACGATTAGAGATGTCCAAGTTTAGATTTATGCATGTCAAAGGGGGATCAATTATTTCATATGAGGTATGTAAGTATCCTAAGAATTTATAAGTATATTTTAATACATTCATGATGTTAAAAATAACTTGGTGGATATTTATTCCACTTTTTCATTTATGGCAAAGGGGGTGAAGGAAAAGAAGAGGTTACCATCAATGACAAAGGGGGAGATTGTTGGCATGTGTTGTCATTGATGTCAAAGGAAATGACAAAGTGATGATGATGAGTTTAAGCATAAATTTGTGCCAATAAATAATTAGATGCATATGATCTAATGTGAGTATTGTCTAAGGCTTATCATATTTTATCTATCATGTTGATGTTGTTTCAAGTTAAGGAGAGAAGATAAGCATGTGAACAGTGTGTTGACATAGGCTTGGTAGCCTAGTATGTAAGTATGAATATTCAATATATTATTGGATAGGGATTTGATAAAAGGTATAGATGATGAGATCATATTTTAGAGGTCTTATGGGGTGTTAAGAGTGATTAAAATGCTTATGGGAATGCATGGTGTTCATCTGATTATTCATTATGTTCATCTAGGGATAGTTGGTTCCGTGACAGAAAAATATGAGTAGGCATATTGATGACATTATATTTCACAAATGTGATGGTTACAGGGGCATCTTGATATATGGATGGATTTCCCTTTATGAGTATATCATATGATTTGAATTTTATGTCATGTATTTAAGCGTAGAAAAAGTTATTAAGGGGTAAAGTTGGCTTCGCAAACAAATTTACTATGTTCCCTTAGCCAGGTTGTCACTACACATCATGCAAATATGAATTAGCTAACAAGTTTGAGAATTTATTTCTATTAGTTAGAAAGAGAACTAAGGTAAAAGGATTTCATGGAGATATTTTCTATAGTGATAGAAGGTCCCCTAAAGATTTGGAGTCCTGAAGTGTTTTCTTGCTCAAGATATAAATCTTCAAATTTTCACTTGTAGACTGTGTTGGGCCAGAGACCATCAAGTTTAAATATGCTAAAGTCTGATGTCACTAGTTAGTAAATCTAATAGTGTGCATTAAATCATAGATCTTAATCTAATAGTGTATGTAAAATTCAATATGTCAAAGAATGAATGTGTTAGTGACAAGTGTCACATTCATAGAGCTTGGACAGAAGATCAACAATTTGTGGGCATTCATACTATCATAATATCAATGGTGTGCATCAAAGCCAAAAAGTCAAATGTACAAAATGCACAAAGAGCTATCAAGTGGCATAATCATAGGAGCTCAGATCTTATATCAATGATGAGTGATCTAAAATAAAGACCTTATTAATCCATAGAGATTAATAGAGTGTTTTTTACAAATTATCAAGAAGCAATGATATGATGATAAGTGGTCAAAGTTTAATAGTTGTTTAGTGACCATTGGAATTCAAATATTTAAATTTATGAGGGGGAACTAGTGCTTAGTATTTGTGTTATAACTTTTGAATTTGATCATGGTGTAAAATGAAAATTTGTAGAGGACTTCATAATGAATCTAGAAAACCTAAATTGAAGGTCTAAATGTTTGTACAGTCAAAGTTACTGAGCTCAAAATTTTACTATGTGTTTGTTCATACTCTGAAAGTAACCTGTAATAGAGTTATTCTTGATGATATTTTGATGTTTGAGGTTAATATATCTATTGAAGAGTGTTATAGACTCCATGAGGGCCATATGTGTAGATTATGAAGATTTGATCAATCATATTTAGTATGATAAAAGGCTTAAAAGGTGATTGTGTGTTCATTCAGGGTGGTTATGTGTACAAAATGTTGTTTGAGTGAATTGAGTTTTAGAAGAAAGGTGTTGTGATGGTTGTCATCACTTAAGGAGGACCTATATATTGTTTGGAATGGGTCCATGTATTTTAAAGTGTTCTTGTGTTCTTAGTTTTCTCAAAGAAGTGTCAAAGAGCTGAATGGGTCTTCATAGGACCTAAAAGGTGACTTAGGCCTATTTAAAATAGGGTTGTGCTTAAAGGTGACCCATGTTATATGCCTTAAGGGTGAAGGCATGTGTTGTGGCTAATAAGGAGGGTTGAGATCATAATAATCATGAAGACTCTACAAAAGGTGAAACCAAATATGATGATTTCTAGGCTTGTGGAATAGACTTGAGAGACATGAGAAAAGGGGTGTGTGTGAGAGTTATGGAATGAAAGAAAGGGATCTTGCATGTTTGAAGATTAGGGAGAAAAGTGAATAGAAGAAGGATTTTTAGGTCTAAGTGAGTATATGAAGGTATTTTGAGAGAAGAAGAAGAGATATTGTGGCATTCCTATGTAAGAGGCTTGTATGAGATACAGAGGGTGTTTTGTAGAGGTTAGAAAATTATAGGTCCATCATTAGGTGTTGAAGACATCAGTTTAAAGGTGGAGATGTTTATATCATCATTGTTGGGAAGGCATTCAACATCTAGGTTAGGACTTGACCAACATGTGGTCTAAAGGACTTGATCATCTTAGGGGTAAGTGATCCTTGTGAAACAAGTGTTTCACTAAACTTGATCAAAATAACTTGACCAATAGGTGGTCAGAAGGACTTGATCATCATAGGGGTAGGTACTCCTTATGAAACAAGTGTTTCACTAAATTCTAGTTAGAAGGATTTAATCAGTCTCTTGTTTGTGATCATATTATAAGATAAGTAGTCCATGTGTTTTTAGGCTTGAGAGTGGTTTTTACTCCCTAAGAGGGTTTCCCACATAGATCTTGTGTTGTGTGTATGATCTTACATTTGTTCATTGTTATGAATGACTTGTATATTCTATGAATACTTGTGGTAATTGAATGAGGGTTTGAAAGGATTGGAATTGAAATTGAAATATAGTGTATCACTAATCCACCCCTACTCTTAGTTATTATACCTCTAACATCTTAAAAAATGCTTCTCCATCCTCAAATAGTTTTAGAACCATTTGAGAAATAGGGTTTTAATTTTGTTGGACTATTCAACCCACCATCTCAAGGAAAAGAGTATTTATTAGTATATACTAATTATGTTACTAAGTGGGCTAAAGTGTAGGCACTCACCATTGCTAGGGAAGAAATGGTTATTTATTTCTTAAATCAATTTGGTCTAAGATTTTACCCCAATCCATGGATGACACCATGGGCTAGACAAGTCACACTACAAATGTGGGGACCACCACCACCACCACAACCATGGGGTACTTAAGATTAGATACCAGACATGTGGGGTATGCCTCAAAATATTTCATAACCTTGGGTATAGTAGAAAAACCAATAACCACATTAGATACAACATTCACCACCTCAATGGCCAAATCAATAATGGTCTCATAATCAAACACAAAGAAGGTAGTAAGAGATTCACCCATTACCATAACTAAAATTCCTAATGATGAAAATATTCTTGGGTCACCTTTAGTCCAAGAACCAAATGAAGATAAGGTAGAAGCCATCAAAACTCTAATCACACCAACCACAATTCAAGATCCCCTTGATGTTCCATTTCCTGAGAGACTTAAGGCAGAAAAACCTAGGGAAGGTTATGAATCGATACAAGGATTAAGAGAGATGAAGATATAAATTCCATTTTTAAGAGTCATTAAGGATATTCCTAAATTGAATAAAATAATTAAAGGATTGTGCATCAAAGCACCAAGAAGAAAGAAATAATATCCTAAAATAATTCAAGTAATTAGCAAAATTATTGATTTACTAGCAAGAAACATATTTGTTCCAAAATATAGAGACCTCAATAGTCCCTTGATGATTGTGATAATTGGTAAAAAGTACATACCAAATGTGCTTATAGATTTTCATGTTTTCATTAACATAATAATTTTCAAAATAGTAGAATATTTATCCCTCACAAGGATTCAACTTACCACTACAATTTTACAAATGGTAGATCAATCCACTATTGCACCTAAAGAAACCATAGAAAATGTTCCAATCATCATAGAATATTGGAAACACCCTATAGATTTCATGATACTTCAACCTAAACCCATGAAGGTAGGGTATCCAATTATTCTTGGAATACCTTGGTTAGCTACAGTCATAGCATGAATTGATTGTAGATCTAGTAATATGACCATTTCCAATGGAATACATGCCAAACAAATCTTCCTTTATCCACCTTCTAGACCTTCAATGGATATTTATAAATAAATATGGGTGGATCAACCTGAACAAAATTAGAATAGTGTGTCCTCCCTAGCCATGGTTACTATAAAAGAACATGTCAAAAAATTTGAGGAATAGATAACTAAATATTTGGACCAATATGGTCTAGCTCTGAAGTATGAAAGTCTAACTATAAGATTGATAACTTAGCTCTGAATAATAATAGGTAACCTCCAAAGATGAATAATCATTATTGAGAAGAATTTAGCTTCACTACTGAGAACCAAGATAATGTCATAAGTTCCCCAAACATGTTATCTAGTCTGTAAGATATCCAAAAAGCCATAGTTGACTTTGCTCAAGAAGGGAAGAATTCTTTTTTAAATGATTTTCATTGTCCATTAACAAATATGCTCTCCAAAAGTGAAACATTTTACAAGGATGTGGTTAAATTTCACATGATACTACCATATCCATTGAATATTTTGATGAGTGAATAAAAGAAGGTAAATTCCAATGTTCTAAGTACTAAACAAATTACAATCCATCTAAGTAAACTGTTGAATATCAATAGTTGGTTAACTAACCAACAAGAAAGTAAAGTGTTTGATGCATTGGTATGACACATAAAATCCTTCACTTAGGATTATAGTGATATGAAATGAATACATCCCAGTGTTTATACCCATCACAAGTACACCAAAGCTATTAGACTAGTTAGACAACCACAATGGAGAATTAACCCAGCCTTGAAAGAAATCATAAAGATAGAGATAGAAAAACTATTAGAAGTTGGTTTCATTTACCCCATATCTGATAGTTAATGGGTTTCACCTATGGTCATTATACCTAATAATAATGGAAAATGGAAATTCTATGTAAATAATAGAGAATTGAATAAAGCCATTATGAGAGATTACTTTCCTTTGCCTTTTACTAATCAAGTCTTGGATAACATGGTAGGAAGGTAGTACTTTTATTTATTATATGGGTTTAATGAATACAATAAAATTAGAATAGCCCTTGAAGATCAAGATAAAACTAAATTTACCTACCCCTGGGGAACATTTACTTATATAGTCCTTCCTTTTGGATTGTGCAATGCACCTGCTACCTTTCAAAGAGTAGTGTTATCCATATTTTTTGATCTTATAAATAATTGTGTCGAAGTATACATGGATGATTCTTTATCTATGGAAACACATTTGATGAATCTTTGAGAAATTTAGATAAAGTTTTCATCAGATGCAAATAACATCAGGTATCTTCTAGTCATGAGAAGTGTATAATAATGGATGATGAAGGGATAGTCTTTGTCATCATATCTCTTCTCAAGGAATAAAATTGGATCCTAAGAAGATTGAGGTAATTTTTAGTCTCCTTATTCATCAAACACAAATAAATTTCAAAAGTTTTCTTGATTATGTAGGATATTATAGAAGATTTATTGAATACTTTAGTAAAATAGTTACACCTATGTTTTCCTTTCTAACAAAAGACAATGAATTTGTATGGAATGATAAGTGTCATGTAGATTTTGAAACATTAAAAAATAAACTCATGACTGATCCAGCCTTGAAAGGATCTAATTGGTAACAACATTTTCATATTTATACTAATGCTTCTAATAATGCACTTGGGGCAGTTCTAGGACAAAGGGATGAGGAATAAAAAGTGTATGTCATTTATTATATTAGTAAGAATATTACTCCCATAGATAAAAACTATACAACCATAGAAAAATAATTTCTTGTTTTTAGTTATGCCATAAACAAGTTTAGGCATTACATTATTGGTTATCAGGTATTTATTTATACATATCATTCAAATATTAAGTACTTAATGAATAAACCAGTAGTAGGTGTGAGAATTATTAGATGACTACTAGTGTTGAAAGAATTTGACATTACCATCATAGACAAACCTGGAAAATATAATGTTGTTGTTGAATTTTTATTTATATTGATCATTATAGGTCAAGATGAACCTATGGAGGATTCTTTTCTAGATGAACAACTATTTTCTATATCTGCATACTCATGATTTTCAAACATGGAAAATTACTTGGAAATAAGGAAGTTTCCTCATTCCTTTACTTCCAAAGAAATAAAATGTTTGATTAGAGCTAGTTCTCATTTCAAATGGTTTAAAGGAATGTTATTTAAATGGACATGATCATGTAATTCACAAGTGTGTCAAATAATATAAAGTATTTAATATCATAAGAGCATGCTATAGTGAACCAAGAGGAGGACATGATTCAGCAAAAAAGACCATTCATAACATTATTGGTGTAGGCTATTATTGGACATATCTTTATAAGACTATAAAAAGGTTTGTATGACAATATGATCTTTGTCAAAGGATGGGTAAGCCTACTCTATCCTCAAAAATGCCTCTCCATCCTTAAATAGTTTTAGAACCATTTGAGAAATGGATTTTGGATTTTGTTGGACCAATGAAACCACCATCTCAAAGAAAAGAGTATTTATTAGTATGTATTGATTATGTTACTAAGTGGGTTGAGTGTAGGTACTCACCTTTGCAAGGGAGAAAATAGCTATTGATTTCCTATATCATAGGATCATGTTGAGATTTGGAGCTCCTAGATCTATTGTTTATGATCAAGGGCCCCAATTCATATTTAACATGATCAAAGATTTCACATAATTATACCAAATCAATCACCATAAATCCTCAACATATCACCTCCAAGCTAATGGACAAGTAGATGTCACCAACTAAGAGATTGAAAAAATTCTAACCAAAATAGTGAATAGAAATAGGAAAGATTAGGTAGATAGAGTACCTAAAGTAGTTTGGGAATATAATACAACATGGAAGACTACCACAAGATTATCTCTATATGAATTTGTGTTTGTAAATAAACCTTTATTTCTAATAGAGTTTTAACTATAGACACTAAAGACAATAATTGATATGGGAATTAATCTTGGTAAAACACAAAAGAAAAGAATCATGCAACTGAATGGGTTAGATGAACTAAGAATGGATACACTCACTCAAACCAGCATGATCTAGAAGCAAAAAAAATAGTGGCATGATACTCATATTAAAGAGAAATAATTTCAAGAAGATGATTGGGCACTTCTATTTGATTCTAAATTCTAGCATTTAAAAGGTAAGCTTAGGAAAAGATGGTTGGGGTCATACCTAATCGAAATTATTCACAGTAATGGCTATGTCTAACTTCAACCAATTGATGTTAAATAAAGGATACTTTTTGTCAATGGTCATAGATTTAAAGTGTATAGAAGACTTCTTAGTAGAGAAGAATTCATTAAATAGAATCAAGACCAATTTAACCTTATGGAAGAACTTGGTTTTCCACTAAGACCAAATGATCTTTGTAGTAGATATACAATAAGAGGGAGTGATGAAAACCAAAAAATGGTAGTTCTCCTCCCTTTAAAAATTCAAAACAAAAGTATTAAAAAAAATGTTGAAAAGTGAAAACTAAAAATGGCACTTTTTAGATGAAACTTCTATAATAAACATGAAATGTTATGTTGTCAACTAACTCCTCTTCTCAAAAAAAATTATCCTTGGAGGTCACATGGAAAATTTAGGATATAAGCATGGATCCTTATAGTAGAGGTATAGTTATACTTCCTTCCCAATAGGTTAGACATTTTCTATTTTATGTTTTTCATGTATGACTATTAGGTGGACAACACTTCTAAATATGGATAAGTTCCTTTGATAACATGTGGATGTGATAGAGGCTAGTATTTTATCCAAATTTCAAGATTTGATGTAAGGTTATTCCAAAGACTTTTCAAAAAGATAAGTCTTAATGCATAAATCATTACAAATATCATTATAAGTGTCACCGAGTATGATCTCTCATGCCACATCATTGATATTGACCCCAAAAAGTAATCCTTCATTAAAACTTTACTTACTTCAAAGTGATTGGCCATCATTTATATTATAATTTCATGATTCCCCATTATTTTATATTCATTTCCATATCATATCCCAATTTCCTTGCCCTAATCAGTACTATGTGTGATTTTGAACTCAATTTTTGAATTATGCAAACAACATTTTGAGAATAGTATGGACAACTATAAAGATGGGGGGTAAGAATAAAAGTGAACTAGATTTGGAAAAACCTTTGTTATAAGATCAATTTTCTAGGGTTTTTTTTGAAATAAAAAGATGGTTCAATTTTTTGAAGACATTCCAGGGTTTTTAGTAAAACATTATTCCAGAGTTTTTAGAATATTTTGATTAAGATCATTTTATAGTCAAGGGTGAACATATTCCTATTGATTCCTTTATTATCAGTGAACTTTCAAGAATTCTTGAAGAAGGCATGGTTTTTATTGATAAATTAAGTTTTGTTGATCTGATTCAAATGTTCATTGATGGAAATGAATCCCATATTAAGTTGACCAAAACCCCACAAGGCATGGCTAGAGGAATCATTTAGGATAGTCTTCCACCTCCATGGTAGAATGCCACATATTAGGTTATGAAATATCTTACTTGTGATGGATAGTTCACTATGGTTGGTATCAAAACTATGCAACTTCTTATTCATTTAAAGAAAGGAGCCACCAAAGCTGAGTTCCAAGAAAACCTACCTTCTTATCTTCATCATGCTATCTATAATGTATCTTAAAAATTAAAAAAGGCCACTAGGTCAATTATAAATTATGGTTTAATTTATCTCATTTATCAACACCATTTCTTAAAGAAACCAAAGGGTGAGAAATCTTAGTCTTCATTCTTGTGAACTTGACTCAAAATCCTTAGTAAGAAATCATAATGTCCTATTTCTCCTCTTGTGATAGCAAGAACAGAGTAAGGTCCATCTTCAGTGCCTAAAACTCTAAAGATGTTGAAACAAAGGTAAAAAAGGAAAGTGAGGTTTTCATCAAAAAACCCTACTCCATCTATCAAACCCTATAAAATTCATTAGTTGATTCTCTATAAAGAAGAAGAAATCAAGGTACAAGCAGCTAAAATTTTGGGAAGTTTAAATTCTTCCATAGAAGTTATAGATGTTAAATAGATAGTTGAAAAAACACAAACCTCTACACAAGAGATTGTAGCTAAAGAATAAATACCCTTACCTTTCATATTTGACAAGGGTAAAGATCCACTCATAGACAAAGATTCATCTTATCTTTAGCATGTTCACAAAGAAAAATATTTATAGCATGCTATGACCTTGTCATGACATGACAAAACAATTTGGCAATAGCAAGCAGAGCTATATTTTGTTAAATTGACCTTAAAAGGTAAAGACCAAACCATTTATAGTTTATAAAGGTGTTATGAAGAATATATTACTGAAGTTCAAGCATATTAAGTGATTATAATAGTATTTAATGCTAAACAAACTAGATTTCATAATCAATTATTCTCACAATCTCATGAACTTAGCACCTTATAAAATTACCTTACAAATAAGGATTCTTAAATTAATAATCTAAAAATTATATTGCTAATAAGGATGCTCAGATTGAGAATATACAACACTTTATTGCTAGTAAGAATGCATTACTTGGTCAGTGAAATACTTGAATGCAGGAGCTAACAACTCAAAATGTTGAGTTGCAAGCTACCATACAGGCTATGAAAAGGGAAACAAGGGAAATAGATGTATAGACTAAAGGATACATAAGAGCTATTACTTCTTTTCCTCTACCCTTTCATTATAAGATTTCAATTTACAAGAAGGTTCAGAAAAAATTCAAAAGTTGGAAGAAGAGAATACCAAAATCAAAATAGATTCTCAATAATAGTTTTAGAAGGCTTAGACTTCTATTTAAAATATTTGTAAAATTACTATGAAATTATTATCTTACAAAAAAACTTATTCTATATATGCTCTATTTCTTCATGAATATTTTTATAAGTGGAAAATGTAATTGATTTCTCTTAGTTTTCCTCATGTCATTAGAGTTTAACATTAATAAATGTGTTTTTTATAAGAATTATAGAAAGACAAGATCAAATTTGTGAGTTTTATCTTTATAACATGTTATTTGGACACCAATATATATTTTTGGTTGACTTGTTTGTGGGAGAAACATAATTACATACTTTTCTTTCCATTTTGAGAAACCAAATTACTTGGGAGAAAACACATAATCAAAATTTGAAACTATAGAATACTATAGGCTTATGTGTGAGACCCCAATTTCTAGAAGTTCATGAGATTTTTGCTACCTTCTGGCCTTTTTATCATATGTACATGAAAAAAAGGTATCATGAGTTATTAAGATCAAATGTAAAATCCTTTCAATCTTTTGTCAGCCAACATTCCTCTAGCTTTATCAATGCAAGTATATCTAGATGGGAGACTTTGCCTATTGTTTTTAAATGTAATGAAGTCATGAGTCCCTCTACCATTAGTTAAAGTCTCTACAGAACTAGGGAACTTGCTCATATTATCACTCATCTCTTGTAAAGACCACCCATTCTTTTTTATGTCATGTATCCTTGGTAGAATTCATAAAATCAAGCAAAAGTAGAATTTCAAGCATGGTTGCATATTGTGGTATGGGGTTTCTACCTATAAATCATTATGGCTGGGGACATCATTTTTAAATTTATTATCTTAGCTAGTAGTTGGAATCAAGACTCCTAGATTAAAGAACATTTCTCCCTTGGTTTGTAGGAGTACTTGCAAAAGGTAAAGTGTGGGGGTAAAATGATGAGAATTCTATATAACTCATTATATCTCATATAAACTATCCATAAGTGTTGCATATTAGTTATACATTTCATTATATTTAATAGTTAAGATCTCATCTAAGTAAAAAATGAGTGCAATTGTATTTTATTCATATGTGATACATTATTGATTCTTTATCTTGTTATTTGTGTCTAAATTTGATTAAATGAGAGCAATTTTGAATACAAAGATACATATTTATGAAAATATTGTTTTGACATTTCATCAATAGTTTTGGCAACACCTTTTTGGCAATAGTTTTGAAGAATCGATATAAAATGTAGTGAGCTAGCAAGATCCTTAGTCAAGCTCTGAAGATCTATAGCTCTGAAGACATTTCATGGAAACTTTGAATACAATCCAATAAAGCCAAATATGCTCCAAATAACTATCCAACCATGATCTAAAGACTCCTAGTCATGATTTGAATATGCCTAGTTATACTCTACTAATCAATATAGCAACTAAAAATAGATCTATTATACATATATATATTTTCCCTCTTTAGATATCTTTTTTTAGACATTACTATTCATAGCAATAGTCTAAAAACAATCTAGATATAAACATATTTTTATTTTGTAAACATGGACATAATCTCTTCAAATATACATTAGTTATACTCAATTTATTATTAGTTGAATCAATTCCAATACCTCATTTTAAGAATGAGATCTAATTCCTAGATCTTCTATTTTGAATAAGCATATTTAGTTGTTTAGATCACCAAATCTTGTATTCTAAGAAGAAATATTCAAGTATAATTTTAGGATAATAAAAAATAGGTAATAGAGAGAAGAAATATTCAAGTAGAATTTTATAGTAGAATTCATAGAATATGTATATGTTCTTTTTTATAATGAATTATTAATAAAGTTTGGCATTCCATTTTATTACTAAGAAAAATCTTATCTTATTCTGAGGAAGGAGAAAGGGACCACTTCTCTCGAAAGATTAGGATAATTGGTACTTCTATTTTATAGTTTAAAAGTGTATTTATTTTGATACAAGTATATTTCATTTTAATACAAGTGTGATTTCCCTTTTAATGTAAAATGTGATTTCCCTTTTAACGTAGTTGTATTTTATTTTAATGCAAGTGTGCTTTCATTAAATGTAAGGTTTGTTAAAGTTTAATGCAAGTGATTTTTATTTATGCAAGGCATGTCTTTAAATTCTCATAAAAGGTAAAGTTTGTTAACTCATTTCCATATTTATAATTTGTCAATAAGTAGTCTAGGTGATAATAGGCAATCAACATTCTTACATTTTGAAATGCAATACTATCCTACCCAATGAGGTAAGTCAAGTGAGGACACTATAGTGTCTTATGCTAGATGTTTAAGTTTTGGATGTTGATGGTGTGAACTAAAGAATCATTTTAACAAGGAATTCCATAGGGGATATTAAATTAGAAAAGAATTCTAGATTTACCTTTTTTGTAACATAGAATTAGAATCTTATTTTTTGTCCTTAAGATTTAGACATCAATAGGTAAACACCCCACAAATAATTAATTGTTAACTCAAATAACCAAAATCTCATTGTATATAGCCTTGGACACTAGCCCTAATATAAAATGAAACCAATCCCTTGATTGGTTATATTAAATTTATAATGGTAACCTATTAGTTCTAGGTACTAAACAAATTGCAATCCATCTTGGTAAACTGTTGAATATCAATAGTTGATTAACTGACTAATAAGAAAGTAAAATAGTTAATGTATTGGTAAAACACATAAAATACTTCACTTGGGATTATAGTGATATCAAATGAATACATATGAGTGTTTGTACCCATCACATTGACACTGAAGTTGTTAGACTAATTAGACAACCACAATGGAGAATTAACCTAACCTTGAAAGAAATCATAAAGATAGAGATAGAAAAACTATTAGAAGTTCATTTCATTTACCCCATATCTGATATTCAATGGGTTTCACCTTTGGTTATTATACCTAAAAATAATGTAAAATGGAGAGTTTTCATAGATTATAGAGAACTGAATAAGGCCACTATGAGAGATTACTTTTCTTTTCCTTTTATTGATCAAGTTTTTGATAATTAGGTAGGAAAGTAGTACTTTTCTTTCTTAGATGGGTTCAAAAGATATAATAAAGTCATAATATCTAGAAAAGATCAAGATAAAACTACATTTGCCTTCCCCTATGGAACATTTGTTTATACAGTCCTTCCTTTTGGATTGTGCAATGCACCTGCTACCTTTTAGAAAGCAATGTTAGTCATATTTTATGATCTTAAAAATGATTGTGTAGAAGTATACATGGATGAATTCACTATCCATGGAAACACATTTGATGAAGCCCTGAGTAATTTAAATAAAGTGCTCACCATATGTGAAGAACATAAGTATCCTTGAGTCATGATAAGTGTGTAATAATGGTTGATGAAGAGTCTTAGGAAATCATATCTCTTCTCAAAGAATAAAAGTTAATCCTAAGAAGATTGAGGTAATTTATAATCCCCTCATTCCTCAAATATAAACAAATGTCAAAAAATTTCTTGGTCATGTAGGATATTATAGAAGATTTATTGAAGACTTGAGAAAAATAGATGCACTTATATTTTTATTTTTAATAAGAGATAGTGAATTTATATAGAATTATAAGTGCCAAGAAGCTTTTGGAATGTTAAAAAAAATTTATGACTCCTCTAGTTTTGAAAGGACCAAATTGGTAACAACCTTTTCATATTTATACTAATGCTTCCAATAATGCACTAGGGGTAGTTCTAGGATAAAGAGATGTTTTAGGAAAAATGTATGCCAATTATTATATCATCAAGAATATTACTCCCATAGAGAAAAACTACACTACCATAGAAAAATAATTTGTTTTTGTTGTTTATGCAATAAACTGGTTATCAAGTATTTATTTATATAGATCATTCATAGATTAAGTACTTAATTAATAAACAAGTAGTAGGTGGTAAATTATTAGATGGCTACTGTTGTTTTAAGAATTTGACATTACCATTATAGACAAACCTGGAAAGTATAATGTTATTGATAACTTTTTATCTAGATTGATCACTACAGGTAAAGATGAACCTATGGAGGATTCTTTTCTAGATGAACAACTATTTTCTATATCTACATACTCTCCATGGTTTGTAGACATGGAAATTTTTTTGGCTACAAAGAAGTTTCCTCATTCATTTACTTCTAAAGAAATAAAATGTTTTATTAGAATTAGTTCTCATTTCAAATGGTTTAAAGACATGTTATTTAAAACTAGACCTAATCATGTACTTTGTAGGTGTATCAGAGAAGATGAAGTATTTGAAATCATAAGAGCATGCCATAGTGAACTAGGAGGAGGACATTATTCGTCAAAAAGTACCATTCATAAGATTCTTGGTGTAGGTTATTATTGGCCATCTATTTATAAGACTATACAAAAGTTTTTATGGTAATGTGATCCTTACCAAAGGATGGATAAGCCTAATCTATCCTTAGAAATGCATCCCCATCCTCAAATAGTTTTAAAACCATTTGAGAAATGGGGTTTGGATTTTGTTAGACCAATAAATCCACCATCTCAAAGAAAAGATTATTTATTAGTATGTATTGATTATGTTACTAAGTGGGTTGAAGTGCAAGAACTAAATTTTGTTAAAGAGGAAATGGTTGATGATTTCTTATAACATAGGATCATGTTGAGATTTGGAGATCCTAGGTCTATTATTTCATATCAAGGGTCTCAATTCATGTCTAAAATGATTAAGGATTTTACATAACTTTACCAAGTCAATCAATAAAAATACTCACCATATCACCCCAAAGCTAATGGCAAGTGGAGGTCACTAACCAAGAGATTGAAAACATTCTGACTAAAATAATGAAAAATAACAAGAAAGATTGGGCAAATAGAGTACTTGAAGCAATTTGGGCATATAATACAACATGAAAGACTACCATAGTATTCTCTCCATATGAACTTGTATTTAGAAAGTAACCTTTGTTTTGAATAGAGTTTGAACTGTAGACACTAAAGATAGCAGTTGATATGGGAGTTAATCTTGATGAAACATAGAAGGAAAGAATCATGTAACTAAATGGGATGGATGAACTAAGAATGAATGCACTCACTCAAACCAACATGATCTAGAACCAACAAAAATAGTAGCATGATGGTCATCATAGAAAAATAGTTTTAAGAAGATGATTGGGTGATTTTATTTGATTCCAAATTCTAGTGTTTTAAAGGTAAGCTTAGGACAAGATGGTTGGGGCCATACCTAATCAAAACTATCCACAATAATGGCTTTATCCAAATTTAACTAATTTATGGTGACCAAAGGACACTTTTGGTCAACGATCATAAACTTAAATTTTATAAGAGACCACTCAGCAGGGAATAATTCATTAAATATAATCAAGTCCAATTTAACCATATGAAAGAACCCAATTCTTCCATTAAGGCTGAATGATCTTTATGCAGACATCTAATAAGGGGGAGTGCTGAAAAATAGCAAATGGCAATTTTCCTCTCTTAAAAACTTTAAAATATATAAAAATAAAAAATAAAAAAGTGTAAAAAATAAAAATAAAAAAATGGAAAACCACTGAAAAGTGAAAACAAGATATGACACTTTTTATATGAAACTTCTACAATAAACATGGACTATTATCTTCTCAGCTAACTTATCTTCTCAAAATTATTTATCCTTGTAAGACATATGGTAGCTTTAGGAGATAAGCATAGATACTTATAGTATAATTAAAATTGTAATTCCTTTCCAATAGGTTACATATTTTTTGTTTTATGTTCTACATGTATGACCATTAGGTGGAAAACACTTTTAAATATGAATAAGTTCCTTTGATTGCACTGGGATGTGACTAAAGCTGGTACTATTTCATAATTTTAATATTTGGTGTGGGCTTATTCCTAAGACCTTTTTAAAAGATAAGTCCTAATGTAGAAATAATTGTAAATATCATTTTAGTTACTGACAAGTATGATCTCTCATGCCATATAATTGATGTTGACCCGAAAAATACTCCCTCATTAAAACTTTCCTTGCTTCGAAGTGCTTGGACATCATATCTACTATAATTACACATGTGCCACCATTTTTATCCCTTGAATGCTATTCATTACTACATCATGTCCTAAATTCCTTGCCCTACTTAGTATGCTATGTAATTTTGAACTCAATTTTGCATTATGCAAACAATTTTTGAGAATACTATAAACAACTACAAAGATGGGGGTAAAAATAGAAGTGAATCAGAGTTGGTAGAACTTCTTTTACAAGATGAATCTGCTAGGGTTATTTTTGAAATAGTAGGATGGATCAATTTACTAAAGACATTCCAAGGTTTTCAAGAGAACATTATTTGAGAGTTTTTATAAAATTTGATGAAGATCATTTTGTAGTTCATGGTGAACATATTCATGTTGATTCCTCTATTATTAGTGAAATTTTATGAATTCCTAATGAAGGCATGGTTTTTACTAACAAATTGAGTTTTATTGATTTGATTCAAATGTTCATTGATGGTAATGAACCCCATCCTAAGTTGGACAAGATTCCGCAAGACATTATCATCGAGATCATTCATGATAGTCTTTTACCTCCATGGCATAATGTAACATATTGGATAATGAAATACCTCACTTGTGATGGATAGTTCATTGTGGTCAATGGTGACACTATGTAACTATTCATTCATCTAAATAAATGAGCTACCAAACTTAAATACCTGGTAAACCTCCCTTCTTTTATTCATCATGTAGCTCAAAAATTGAAAATGGGCATTGCATTAATTAAACATCATCATTTAATTCATCTCATATATCAACACCATTTCTTGAAAAAATCAAAGGGTGAAAAATCTTGGTCTTCATTTCTTCAAAATTCACTCAAAATTCTTGGTAATAAATCACATCCTATTTCTCCTCTTGTGACAACAAGAAAAGAGAAAGGTCCATCTTTAGTGCATGCATCTCCAAAGATGTTGTGACAAAGGTAAAAAGAGAAAATGAGGGTTTCATCAAAAAACCCTACCCCATCTATCAAACCCTAGTGAACTTGTCAGTTGACTCTCCAAGATGGAGAAGGTGAGGAACAAGTACATAAAATTTTGGGTAGTTTAATCCTTACTTATCCCACAAAAATTATAGATGTTGAGTAGATAGTCAAAGAAACACAAACCCCTACTAAAGATATTTCACCTAAAGAATAAATACCCTTACCTTCCATAATTAACAAGGGTAAATCTCCACTCATGTAAGAATCTTTGTCTTTTCCTCATCATGTTCATAAAGACAAATATTTTCAACATGATATGACCTTGTCATGACATGAAGAAACTATTCGACAACATCAAGCAGAACTAGATTTTCTTAGATTGACCTTACAAGGTAAGGACCAAACCATTTCTAGTTTGTAAAGGTGATATGAAGATTATGTTTCATATGTCCAAGTATAGGAAGTTATTATTATAGTATTTAATGATGAACAAACTAGAATTCATAATCAATTGTTCTCACAGTCTCATGAACTTAGCACTTTACAAAATTCCCTTCTAAGTAAAGATGCACAGATTGATAATCTACAACACTCTATTGCTAGTAAGGATGTACTGATTGGTCAATGAAACACTCAAAAATAGGAGTTAATAACTCATAATGTTGAGTTTCAAGCTACCATATAGACTATGTAGAGAGAAACAAGGGAGATAGTTGTATAGACTAAAGGAACCACAAGAGATATTCCTCCTTTTCTTCTAACCCTTCACGAGATTATTTCAATTTAGAATAAAGTTCAAAACAAGATTTAGAAATTGGAAGCAGAGAATGCCAAAATCAAAATAGAGTCTTAGCAATAGTTTTAGTAGGTTCAAACTTTTATTCAAATTATTTTTGAAATTGTTGAGAAATTATTTTCTTGCAAAAAAATTTCTTGTATTTTTATTTTATTTCTTCATGAATAATTTTAGAAGTGCCAAATTCAATTGATTTATCTTAGTTTCCCCCATGTCATTGAAGATGAACACATGTTCATGAATATCTTTCTTAAAAGTGCTACATAAAAACAAGATCAATTTGTGAGTTTTATCTTTGTAATATGTTATTGAAACACTAGTTTGGATTTTTGGTTAACTTGTTTGTGGGAGAAACAAAATTATGTTCTTTCCTTTCCACTATGATAAATCAAACTACTTGGGAGAAAGCACATAATCAATTCTTGGAACTATAGAATACTGTAACAAGCTTATGTATAAGACTTTAGTTTCTAGAAGCTCACAAACTTATTACCACCTTCTAGCCTTTGTATCACATGTACATGAAGGACAAGTATCATGAGTTATTAAGAGAAAATGTAGCAGCCTTCCAAGATTTTGTCAACCAACATTCCTCCAACTCTATCATAGTAAGTATGGCTAGATGGGAGACATTGACTGTTGCCTTGAAATGGAAGGAAGTCATGACTCCCATGATGAGGCCACCAAATGCTTACTTTTATAGCCTCATCCATACTTAGTATATGTATTTTACCATGTAAATCCCATAAATATTCATGGCTTATGCAAATATATAAATAAAGTTATGATTTTTTATATACATTGATGTGTGTGTGTGTGTGTGTGTGTGTGTGTGTGTGTGTGTGTGTGTGTTTGCATGTGTGTGTGTGTGTGTGTGTGTGTGTGTGTGTGTGTGTGTGTGTGTGTGTGTGTGTGTGTGTGTGTGTGTGTGTGTGTGTGTGCGTGTGCGCGCGCATGTGTGAGTGCGTGTGTGTGTGTTATGCTATGTTATGTTATGAATTATTGATACTTTTTCCTTGATTGAATTATATTTATGTGACTTTATTTAATAAGCATTTAAAGGGTCATGTAAGGCTATAAAATATTTCTAGGTTGTAGCCATTATATGCTGCCCATAGTAAATAAAAGCTTCACCCACAAGTTGTCTATAGCCATTTTAGAGTGCCCATAACAACTATAGGCTTCACCTATAGGTTACCTATAGCCACTAAAAAGTACCCATAGCAAATGTAGGCTTCACCTATAGGTTTCCTATAGCCACTACAGAGTGCCCATAGTAATTTTAGGCTTCACCTATAGGTTGCTTGTAGCCACTACAAAAAATAGAACTATTCTTGATCAGATCTTAAAGACACATCCAACTATCTTGGAAACCAAATGGATGATTGTAAATAATCATAGTTATTGTATGGATTCCCTACATGTAAAGAAATATTGGATGTGTTGCCAAAGATGAGAAACACAAGGATAATGAGAAGAGACAAAAAGAAATAAAATAGCAAAATAATATACCTTGTCTTTAACAATAATATACCTTGTATTTAACAATAATATACTTTAGTTACTAACCACTTGAAGGTTGACTGGGGTAGTTTCTAAAGTATTTTTATATTTCCTAGTTTGGTGTCTTTGGTTAAGAGTTAATAAACTACCTTTTATATTTAATGGAAAAATGTAGACCAGATTAAGAGTTAGTTAATTTGAATAGATAATAACAAAAGTATTGGAATTTCAAAATTGCACTCTTAATATTGTAACTCCCTATATAAATCTGTAGTTGCTATAGAATTGAGTAATGAGAAGGTTGATTTTGTAAAAAAATTGTGAATTCTCTTAGAGAAGGATTGGAACTCAGTTCTGAATGAGGAAGGGCCCCCTCAGAAGGAGTTGTAGTGAAGATCCTAACCCTCTTTAGTTTTAAGTGTTTTGTGTAAGTTTATTATTAGTCTAATTATATAAGTGTGATGCATGTGTGATTCATAAGTGTGAATTAGTTTTGTAATTATATCATAATAGTTTCATAATATAACTGTCTAATGAATTCAAATACGTTCATTATACTACAACTAGAAAATCAAGTTGATTTCTAAATCAATAATGCATATATAGTGCTAACATCCTTGAAAATCATACACACCTTAGGTTGATAATTAATGTTAATTAGACTCAATAATTTGTAAATCACTAGGTAATTAGTCTACACAACATCCCACTACCATCAGTTAGAGTCTTTAGAGAGTTAGGGCACTTGCTTAGATTATCAGTTAGCTCTTAGAAAAATAAGGGTTAGATGTTTGGAATGACATGAGATTTAGGCCACCTATTCTTCTTTGTCCTATATCTCCTTGTTAGAATTGTCATAATCAACCAAAAGTATAATTTCAAGCATGGTTACACACTATGGTAAGATATTTGGGGTTTCTTCCTAGAAATCATTATGATTGGGGACATTTTTTTCAAATTTATGATCTCAGCTGGTGTTGGAATTAAGAATCCTAGATTAAATAATATTTCTCCCCTATTTTTCAAGAGGATTTGAAAAAGGTAAAGTAGGGGGGGGGGGGGGGGGGAATGATGAGCATTTTATATAGTTCACTATATATCATATAAACTATCCATAAGTGTTGCCTCCTAATTATATATTGCATTATATTTAATAATTAAGGTTTCATCTAAGTAGGAAATGAGTGCAATTGTGATTTATTTGTATGTGATACATTATTGATTATCTATCTTGTTAATTGTGTCTAACTTGGATGAAATGAGTATAGTTTTGCATACATAGATACATCTCTATGGTGAAATTATTTTGAGAAGTCATCAACATTTTTGTCAACATTATTTGGTAAAAATTTTGAAGACCATTAAGCATAGAACATAGGAGATATGAATATGTTCTGTTGAAGCTCTAAAGACCTACCAGGTAGCTCCAAAGATGTTCTGATAAAGATCTAAAGACCTACTTAGCCATGTTCTGAGGATGCTTAGCCATGCTCTGAAGATGCCCATCTATACTCTATAAATTGATATAGAAATTACAAAGATATCTACTGTATATATAAATTTTCCCTCTTTAGATATCTTCTATTAGACATTACTATTCATATTAATAGTCTAAAATGATTGAGATATAAATGTATTTCTATTTTCTAAATATGAACATAATCTCTTTAAATATATGTTGGTCAGACTCAATATATTATTAGTTAAATCAATTCTAATGCCTCTTTCAAGTCACCCCATGCCCCTCTCCTTATGCCCATATAGATAGATATATAAGGAGGGGGGTCCATGCTTGAATATAGTCACCCCATGCTCTTATACATCCTAAACCTGAATCCCCTCTATATATATCTGGCCCAATGCCCATGTCCATATATAAAACTCAACTCAACTCAATGCAACTCAACTCAACTCAACTTAACTCAACTCAAATTGACTAATAAAAGAAAGCTCTGATCATCCCATCTGGTAATATTAATAATATCTTCATTCTTTGGCACTCTTACCAACCAACCCACCCCATATATAGGGCATAACTAGTCTCTCTCATGCCAACTTGTATTCAATCTTTAGAGATAGATAAGATTATATAGATGGAGTTGTGAATATGATAGACTCTTATCCCATTTATATAGATGGATCTGATTCCTAGATCTTCTATTTTCAATAAGTTGATTTTATTATTTATATCACTAGATTTTGTATTCTGAGAATGGTCACTGAGATGTGCTTTAAGTACATGTCTCCTTCTCATTCTAGGGTAATATAAAATTGAGAGAAAAGAAACATTAAATTTTATTTTTTTAGTAGAATTTGGAACATCTTTATATGTGTCCTTTTGATAATGAATTATTAATAAATTACAACATTCTATTCCACTACTAAGTTAAATCTAATCCTGTCCTGAGGATGGAGCAAGGGCCCACTTCTCTCTAAAGATCAAGATAATTGTTATTTTTAATTTATAGTTTAAATGTGTATTTCTTTTGAGACATATATAATTCATTTTACTACAAGTGTGATTTCCCATTTAATGCAAAGTGTGTTTTTTAAATGCAAGTGTGCTTTCATTAAATGCAAATTTGTTTCAATTCAATACAAGTTAGTTTCCTTTGTGAAAAGTGTGTCTTTTAATTCTCATAAGAGTAAATTTAATAAGAAATTTTGTTGACTCATCTCCATATTCAGAATCTATCAAGAAGCAATCTAGGTGATAGTCGGTAATCAACATTCTCACATTATGAAATATAATATTATCCTACCTAGTTGGACAAGTCAAGTGAGGACACTATAGTGTCCTATGCCAAATTTTTTAAGTTTTAGATGTTGATGGTGTGAACCAATGAATCCTTTTAACAAGGAATGTCATAGGGAATATTTAGTTAGCAAAACTTTCTAGCTTTACCTTTTTTGCAACATAGGATTAGAATCTTGTTTATTGCCCTTAGGATTTAGATATCAAAAATAGAGTAAATATCCCCCAAATAATGAATTATTAACTCAAATATCCAACATCTCATTACATATAGCCTTGGACACTAGCCCTAGTATAAAATGACACCAATCCATAGATTGGTTATATGAAAAGTATTAATTTAACTTATTTTAGGAATAATGACGTTTTATTCCTATTTTAGTTAAGGTTCTAGATTAATAAATAAGTAAGAATATTATAATAACTATAACCCTAATTTGTATAATTTATCTATCTTTTTTACTTTTCTAAAAATAAAAATAAATAAAGAGAAATATAACTTAGCTTGAAACTAGACCGAGATATCCACACTATCCCTAGTATAAAATGACACCAATCCATTGATTGGTTATATGAAAGGTATTAATTTAACTTATTTTAGGAATAATGAAGTTTTATTCCTATTTTAGTTAAGGTTATAGATTAATAAATTAATAAGAATATTATAATAAGTATAACCCTAATTTGTATAATTTATCTATCTTTTTTACTTTTCTAAAAATAAAAATAAATAAAGAGAAATATAACTTAGCTTGAAACTAGACCGAGATATCCAACATCTCATTGAATATAGCCTTGGACACTAGCCCTAGTATAAAATGACACCAACCCATTGATTGGTTATATGAAAGGTATTAATTTAACTTATTTTAGGAATAATGAAGTTTTATTCCTATTTTAGTTAAGGTTATAGATTAATAAATTATTAAGAATATTATAATAACTATAACCCTAATTTGTATAATTTATCTTTTTTACTTTTCTAAAAGTAAAAATAAATAAAGAGAAATATAACTTAGTTTGAAACTAGACTGAGACAACTAAGATAGAGGTTGAAACTAGTTATGAAAGACTGGGATAGTGTCATGAATCTAAATCTAGATTTAATTCGATGAAAAATTTAAGGTCTAATGATATAGTCTACTCCTACCATTGTTATCCAAACTAGCCACAAAGACTTAAAAATTTCTAGGTTTTTGCATTGTTCCTATGTGAGCTTACCTATAAAATCTTGAGTGTTGATTCATGATAAAACTCACTGTAAATTTGATTTAATATTCAAACCCTAACCTTCCATCATGCTTGATAAAACAATGTTTGAACCTTAGTGTGTAAAATGCATTAAACATGTAATCCACACCCTTTGTGTGGGCACACTACCTACATACCAATAATTTAAAGAGGGATCGATCCATATGTAATTCTCCCACATATTTTTTTATGTGCCATAGTGTAATGTAGATGTAAAAATGCTAAATTGAGAGTGCTTGAGGTGGCTAAGGACTAGTATGAGGGTTTGAGTTTGTTTGTAGCTGTGTTGGGTGACGATGTGCAAAGAATAGGAAAGTTTGCCTTAGTGATTTATTTATATTCTTTCTTGATTTATAATATTTGTCACCTCCTTTGTAAATGAGTTTTGGATAGGATTTTATAAGGAATAATTGGTCATGGTTAGATGTATTCATGCGAGGCTGATATAATGAAGGATAGGGGCCAAATGGAAATAACCATTAGAGCTCAAATTGTAAAGGTACAAGAGCACTAAAAATGGGACACCCTAGGGTCCAATGCCATAGTCCAAGTATGGCACTCCTATCCTACAATCTTGAGACCTAAAGAAATAAGATTGGCCTAGGAAAATCAACTTGGATAAGGTAAAATGACCATTTAAAATGTTTTGGATGACTGATAATGAGAAAAAATATGTCTTTAAGGGTCAGATGTATTCATGCTAGGTCGACGTAATGAAGGATAGGGATTGGATGTAAATGACCATTGGAGCTCAAATTGTAAAGGGATAAGAGCATTGAAATGGGACACCCTAGGGTCCAAGGCTATAGTCCAAGTATGGTGCTCCTATACTAAGAGATTGAGACCTAAGGGAATAGGATTGGCCTAGGAAAATCAACTTGGTTGAGGTGAAATGACCATTTAAAATGTTTTAGATGATTGGAAATGAGTAAAAAGATGTCTAGAAGGCTCATAGGAGCATGCAAAAAGGAGCTATGGATAGGGTGTCACAAACCACACTTAAACTACTAATTAGACATTTTATATGACTACATTCCCACCACCTTATTTTAATGATGTGGCAAAGTGAAATAATAGGATAAAGGAAAATTAAAAAACATACCTAAACTTACTTTCAAGGGTGAATCCCATAAATGTGTGTGATGTTGAGTGACGTTGAGTAATGTGGTATAATGTTAGGTATGTGTTGTACCAAAATTAATATCATGAATGAAGTTAAGTGATCAATTCCTTAAGAGTGGTTCAAGAATATTAAATCTAGCCTTTTGTCTCCATCATCACCCACTAAGTGAAGCTATGTGATCATGTGTGTGTTAATCGATGTTTGGACTATGTGTCTAATCTCTTTGAGTAGGTGGCTCAAGAATACAAAGGCTAGTTAGTCATTTAGCTCCATCATTACCCATTAAGTGAAGATATGAACTGATACTTGTATGAAATGTGTGTCATATGAGATGTATTTTGAAGCCCATTAATGCTATATAATCTAACAATGTGGTATTGATATCCAAATGTATACTAAGAACTAGGCCAATCTTGGCCACTCTAAAAGGTGGAGATTATGATCATATGAAAGCAACTCCAAAACTAAAAAATAAGCTTATATGAAAGCTACTCCAAAATGATACCAACCACTATAGATGGAATAAAGCACATAAATACTAAGAATACCTAGGTAATGCAATAAACTATAAAGAAAAGAAGGCAAGTGTGCCATGCACATTTCCCCTAATCAGTGGTGTCTATAACATGGATTTTGATCTAGAAGTTATACCAACTACCCAATCTAAAATTGGAAGTGAGATCCATCATGCTATGCATGATGCCCCTTATATCTACATACTTTGAGAAAGACTATACTAAAACTTCTCAATCTAAATTGTACTATAGCTGACAAAACTATAATTAACTTTACCTTTATGTCTATTTTTAGAAAATCTAGGTTTTCTATTATTTGGATAGGAGCACTAAAAATAGGCCACTTTGCAATATAGTGATGTAGTCTAAGGTTATATTATATTTTAATGTTTTTTATCACTATTCTATAGTTTTCACTATCTTTCTAGTCTATTCTACTTGGTTTTAATTTTGAATAATGTTCAGAGTGTTCTAAAAACTAATTTTTTATCGATAGAAGGCTCTGATCTCTATGACAAAACCCCTATTTGTTTCTCCCTCTTTTGAGAGTAGGAATGAAGACCCTACAAAGGCCTAACCTCAAAATAAATAGACCTAAAAATGTTTTATGCTATCAAATACATGATATCTCAAGATATAACATAGTTTGGATTGGAGATTGTTAGATTAATATGGGTATGCCTAGATAGATGTAATCAATGTAATAGCATGTGTAGTATACTAAATTGAAACTAGAAATCTTGTTAGTTATTAGTTTTTAAGGATGGATGGATCATGATGTCCATCATGGAATCCAATAATGCAAGATAATGCATGATGTAGATTATGGCATTGTAAAGAATAGAGAAGCAAACAAGCCTGCAAGACAAAATTCAAGAATCGTACAAAAGAGGCCAAGGGGCCAAGAAAACAAGGGACATGGGCACATGTCACTTAAACTTGGAAAGCAATAATACAAGGCATTTTTAAATTCCGACATACACATATAATTTCAAATAAGCAAGACTAGTATGAGGGCTACAAGAACAAACAAGAGTACAATCAAAGGACATTGGCAAATGTCCTAACACACACACAAGTAACAAAATAGGAACTAAGAAATTTAAATGTTGTAAATACTCAAATTAAGAAAGGAAAACATGTAAATGTTGTAAATACTATTGGATCTAACTAATCAAAGCAAAAAATGAGAGTATTGAAAACATGTAGTACAAGACTAGGTAGATGTTAAGAAATACACAAGTGTTATATACTAGTGAGTGTTGATAAAATAATTTGTGTAATCTAGTAAGTAATGTACATAATCATGATAACTAGAGTGTGTGGTGTATTCATGTGGAAGATTCCCCTAATGGATAGATATGTTGATGTATGTCTCGAATGTAGATTTAGGATGCCGCCTCAATGGGTAGAGTTAAGTAATCAGGGATCTGGGTGTCACTATACACATTCAAAAAAGATCAAGTGAAGCATGGTAATGTAGATAAATTTACAAATAATAGCATGGAACAATAAAATGTAAGTCTAGTATGGTATTATAAATGTAAAGCATGGATGATGCATATAGTTATAATGTTTTTGATTTATTTGAAATAAGCTATGTATAATCAATCATAAGGAAAATATGTACAATAAAGTTGAAAGATTATGTACAAGTAATCAAAGATAAATTATGTATAAGTAATCAAAGATAATGATGTAAAAGACTAAACTAAAAGAGATAAAGGGTTCAAAGATGGAGCCCATCAGGGACAAAGATGGATGAAGGGATTACTTCCATCATCAAATGTCTCAATATCATCATCATAAGTATCATCATATGCCATAGGCTCTATATATATAGTGGTTATCTCCTCAAGTGTTAGTAAGATCTATGATCTTTGTGTAGTCAGAGATCTATCATTCATAGTGGTGTTATCCTACCAAAGGTGAACTAAGGGTTGCTCTAGTGGTGAAGGTGTTTGTTCTTCTCTGGGGTATTTAGGTTTGGTAGGATGCTACCTCAGTCAAAGTTTCAAAGCCAATGCTAATGGTGATATAATTTGTATAGTACCTTAAACCTATAGTTTATCTAATCTCTGATGTGAATCTATACATGAGTTAGTGTTATGACCTATGATTCAATGAAAGAGACCAAATGGGCAACCCTCCTGTCATTATAGCATGCTAATATATCTATGTTGTATTATAGCTAGAGTGATTAATCCATGATCAAGTAACATCTATAGAATAATCTATGGTTGAAGTTATGTGTTGCCTACCTAAATCTGAATGACTAGATTTATATCCATAAACGTAACCATGTGAACTATATATGCCAAGTGATCTATCTATGGCTATGAATGTGTAGTATATCCTAAGAGTGTAGTAGGAGATGCTAAGAATGATGTAGGATGTGATGAGGACTCTAGATTCATCTCAGTATTCTTCTAGGCCAATTGGTGTAAAGCTCAATCCACACAAATAGTCATCTATGAATATGGGTATCATATCATCATCTGAAGTAGTTTTAGAATCTATATAAACATCATGCACATATGATAACTCAAAATTTACCATAAGGGGTAACTATGATATAAAAGTCTCATCAGTTGTAGTAGTAGAATATGGTAGTGCTATGAGAGTATCTCTAATTGATGGAGTAACTATGACTACCTAAGGATTTGTATCTATAGAATTAACTAAGACTACTGGAACTACTATTGGTGAATGCATAATTGTAATAGGTGTAGAAATTGTGACTACTACATTAGCTAGAATGGTTGAAGCTACTATAACTCGCTGAGTATCTAGAGCTGAGGAAACAACTATAAGTGGAAGAGTGTGAGATGTATGTATCTGATCAAGAGAAATGTGATGAGGTGGTGCTTGAACTATTGTATGAGGTGTACCATCTAGAAAAATAGTCAAATATGACTCTATAATTCTAAAATATCTGAATGACTAGTTATCTATTGGGCATGTATATAGGTATCCTTCATGGATAAACTTAACACATCAATGAAGAGTAGAGGGAAATTCCCCCATATCATGTATCTAAGGTCATCTAAGTAAAATATTATAATGAAGAGGACCTAGCATGACCTAAAACTATATAGAGAGGATTTTAGGCCCTACCATGATATCCAAAGCAATGGTGCTTAATGTTTTTTATGGTATATCATCAAACACTCTAATGTTCTTATATGAATTTTTAATGGATGTCATATCTATACCCATAGTTTATAAAAATGTAATATTACATTTATTAAGTTTGGAACCACTATCAACTAGAACTCTCTTAACTACACTAGTTTTGACTTGATCTTGTAGTAATAGTGGTAAATTTTAATCAATAACTATCTGAGAAGGCATGTCCTCATGATAAAAATAAATAGCATTTTTTATACTTTTTAATGTGTTGACCATTGATGAAAAATAAAAAGGATTTGAATCGATGGGCATAGTAGTCTGAGTGAGTGCCTAAAAAAGAATGCCTTTGAACACATTTACTTTTTGGAGTAGTTCTAACATGAAAATCTTAGTTGATGTGTTTTTTAACTGATAAATAATATCATATGCCCTATGTGGATCTACTTGTGTAGGTGGGTTGAGCTTGGGATAGGAATGAATAAGATGGTGGTAGGGTTCTTGACTAGGTGAGGGATGCATGGTGACATGTTGAGTAATAGCTCTAATCACATTATCTACTAGCCATATAGGACTAGTAGTAGCTATAGGAGGAGAGCAAAGATAATTGATAGGTCAAGGTGGTGGAGGGATAAAGGGTGTCAATTAGGCTCTCTGACGATGGGTGGTGACCTAGGGATGAGTAAAATGGACCATGCAACATGACTCGACATGGGATAGAGGCTACAAAGAAGATGTGGATAGAGGTATCTTAACATTTTTAGCAATGAACTTCTTAATAACATCCCATATTATAAAAAGGAGGCATGAAAGGAAAAGAATAAATCTTTGTATTAACATATAGTAAACTTCATCATTCATATACATGATATGACCAAGTATGGACTCCTTATTATTCATAAGAAATGTTTTGAAATAAGTAAGATCTATTTTTGATTTTATGTGAATTTTGATTTATGCGTAAGGTGATACATCAAAAAGCAATAGGTCTTAGTATAGTATAACTAGGGTTTGAAAGAAATGATTTTTAAAACTACTATGGTAAATTTTAAAAATTAAATGGAAATTTTGATTTATATATGTAGGATAAATTAGAAAATATTGGAAAATTCAGCTAAAAATTTTCCCTAAGATTTCTAAGGTTTTTATGCACAAATGAAGTAAGTTAGGTTAACCAAATGATTTAACTTATTTTGAAAATAATGAAATTTTATTATTATTTTAGTTAAGAGTCTAGATTAATAAATCAATAAAGAATATTACAATAAATATAGTCTTTATTTTTATAATTTATCTATCTTTTTACCTTTCTAAACATATTAATAAATAAGGAAAAATATAACTTAGATTGAAACTAAATTGAGATGATTGAGATAGAGGCTGAAACTAGATATGCAAGACTAAGATAGTGTCTTGAATCTAAATCTATATTTTTTCTAACAAAAGGATAGGAGAGCCAAAAATAAAACACTTCAATGT